>WKFP01014669.1:146425-168443 GCA_011057875.1 Pterocles orientalis | reverse complement strand
CACTGCCTGCACTGCCTGCACTGCCCATGCTGCCTGCACTGTCCACACTGCCTGCACTGCCCGTGCTGCCTGCACTGCCCACACTGCCCATGCTGCCCGTCTCCAGCCGCCCCGTAGAGGCTGCCCCGTGCCGCAGCGTTCGCCGAGGTGCCGGTAACGCCGGGGGCTGCAGCACCTCAGGGCCGGGGTTGGGAACCGCTGCACACAGCTGTGTTATCGGTGAGCCAGATGTTTCACTGCGGGCTGAGCAAATTCCTCCGGCGCTGAGGCGTGGAAACGGTCAGAGACGGGCGCTCCCCCTGCACACAGACTCAAAAAAGCCAAACGAGACACGGGGCGGCTTAAAGGCCAGTGGATAAAGGTCTCCTTCATGAAAGAACCTATTGATGCTTTGCCAAGACCTTCCCTGGAGACTGCCTGAATAAATTTCCTTGGATTGACACGGCTGGAAAAGCATCCCTTCCAGGGGAACGGGCCTCGCAAGCCGCTCAGCGGGAAGGCAGCAGGCTGCTGCTTCTGCAGCGCTGGACTCACGCGGAGGAGAAAGGTCGTGTTTCAAATCCGAGGAAAACTTGCTGCAGCAATTTTTCTTTTTGGGTGATTTTACAGGGACGAAACAATCGCCTTCTGGGAACCTCCAAATTAATAACAACAGGTTGCCTTTTAATTAATCACTGTTGATAAACTGTGCCTAACGCTGAGGGGTTTTTGGGAATTCCCTGGGGTTTGGGAAGGACCGTCCTGCGGCTGGAGGGCAGTGGAGTCGCGACAAGCAGCTCCGGCCGTGCCCCGCGCCGGGGGAGGAGGGATGCTGGCCCGCGCGGGATGCAGGAGAGCAGGCAGGGAGCGGTGATTCGTGGGGATCCCTCTGCAAACACCACCCCTGCTTTACAGACAGCGTGCCGTGGTTTCCTGGTGTCTGTACGAGAGCTGCGTCCCCTCGTGTTCCCGAGCTTCTCCGCACTAACGGGGTCATCCCCCAGTTCCTGCGTTACAGAACCGCCGAGCCCGTGCGCTCACCCCCTCCAGACACACGGCTCCGGTGCTCCCTGGGGGTGTGATGAGAAGCTAAAGGAAGGACAAGAAGGGACAGGTTAGGATGGAAAAATCCTACTTGCTCCAGCAAGCATTCCCATCACCCGGGCTGGCAAACCCGGGCACGTGCCCGGCGCAGGCGGGGTCCAGGGCGCGTCGCCCGTCCCCATCCCACGGGCGCGGAGCCCTGCGCAGGACATGAGCTGCTTTCCTATCACCGAGAGTTACATCTTCCTTTTTTTTTGGGGTAGGGAAAGCAGAGCCCTTGCTGCGTCCTGCTGCCCCTGCACGCGTGCCCACGCCACAAACCGAAACAAAACGTTTTGTTCTTGATCAACCCACCCGCGCTCCCTCCAAAGGCCGAGGCCAGCAGCCAGCGGGGCTGCAGCGCAGACAGAGCCGCGCTGTTCTCAGGTTGCTTTTTCCATGGCTGTTTCCACGCCCCGCGGTGCCAAACCTCACCTCCCGCGCCAGCGCCGACAGCCAGCACCGGCGGAGGCTGGATGCAGCCCAGCGAGGGGGGGGGCAGGACCCAAAATAGGAGGGCAGCAGAGCCCGTGCCTTGCAGCAGCCTTGCATCACCCACGTCGCTGTCTCTGCAGCAACTGTTCTGTTTCTACATAGCAGCTTGTATTTTGGACCCCCGGATAATGAATACCTTCCCGTGTTCTTGCTTTGCATGGAATAGTTCCCTGCGCTGTTTGCTGATGCAGTTTGCTGCCTTTGAAGCAACAAGTTGGACGTTTGCTCTGGGGAGGAATCGTTTGCTTCCAGCACCATCCTGCATAGAACCAGCGTCCATCACATTGCAACCCACGCTGGGCACCGGACCCAGAGAACCTGCAAATGGTGGAGAAAGGGTTAATCGCCCAAAAAAGGGGGAGGGAGGGAGGCAGGGGAGCCTGGAGGTGCTGGAAGGCAAGAGTCTGGTGGGAAAAATAACCTTTCCAAGCAGTCTGCCTGAACCGAAACGGGGTTCAAGTGTTGTACCGGAGTGTGTTTGCCTGCCTGTGACGGTGTAAAGCCCAACGCACCCCCGTGCCCCCCGGTGCCGGGCCCGCGGGGTCAGCCGGCAGCTCTTTACATCCAACTCTAAATGACTGGGTTGGATCTTGGGCAGATGACAAAGTCAGAGCAAGCAGGACACGGGCAGGACAGGGTGGCTGGGCTCCCCTTGGACACTCGCTCTACTGGAATGCTTGAAGGTGAGTCCAGTCTCTCAATACGGGGAAATTTACTTTAACAAACGGCAGCAACGGTGTAAGAAACAGCCCCAGGAAATAATTCTGTGATGCCCTCGAGGCTGCTCAGCAGGTGGGTCCATTGCATTCTCCTCCAGCTCTCTCAGGAGTAAAGTCCCCAGTGCTCATCCCACGGGAACGCTGTCTGTCCGTCCGTGTCCCACAGTCCCCAGCCCGGGTCCATGCTCCCCTTCTCAGGGCAAACCTGGGTGTTCAGCCCCACGTCACCGGGACTAACACACCATCACCGCCACGGCGAGCTTTTCCGTAGCGCACCGACGTGGAAATGAAAGAGGGAATTGCCCAGGGTGACAGTCGGTGACATCCTCATCCTCGGCGTGAAGGAGCGCGGCACCGTGAATATCCCGAGCACAGCTCCCTGCTGCTGCCGCTTCTGCCTCGCTGCTGGGAAAGGAAAAATGGGTATTTGCAGAGTTCCTTTCCTAATATTCTGGCTGATGAGTTAATTGTTTTTCGGCACAGCCCTCAGTCGGGTCTGTTCCTGCAGCGGTGACTCAGGCGCTCTGTTTAAACACCGCTGCCAACGTCGAGCCCGGAGCCCAGCGCCGCTGCTGGGGGAGCGGGAGGAAATCCCGGCAGCGCCTCGCAGGCTGGCAGGGGCTGGGGCATCAATCTGAAACACTGGCGATGTTTTAACACTGTCCAAATATTAACACTGCCCAGAGGATGCGGAGGTGGTGCCTTGACGTGTCCAGAACGCCACCTCCCGCGGACAGCTGTTAGATCTCCGAGACACCTCCAGCTGCAGGGTTCGGATCCACGAGAAAAGACCGGGAGCAGGCAGGACGGAAAGCCCTTGTGGCAGGGGTGCCTTTACGAGAATCCTTCCCTTTCTGAGCATTTCCATTGAGATTTGTCTACAACCTTTGCTGCATCAGCCTCCCACAATAACCCTTTGGAGCCACACTGAGACACTTCCCGTTGTTCCTGCTTTGCTCTAGGTGATGTTTGCATTTTTTGTAACAGAGAGCCCTACTCTTTGCAGGGTGAAAAATGTGCATTTGTGACCCTTGGGGACACTCATCCCCTTTCCAGGGGGTTTTCAAGGGAATTCAAACACCCAGGTGGGGCTGGTGCCACCCCACTGCCAGGGAGCCCAGTGCCTCCGGAGGACCAGGAGCCGGGGCTGGGGCCACTGTGACTGTCTGATCCAGTGACCCAGCCACAGCCCCCATCGCTGCCCCGTGCACAGCCCTGGCTCTGTGGGACAGGGACACCCCGACCTGTCCCCATCGCTTGCTCTCGAGGGGCTGTCCAGGAGATGCCAACGCTCTGGGTAAAACTCAGTGGCATCAGCCACTCAGCAAACTCCCAAGGCAGCACTAAATACGAATAAAGAGGGAATAATCCAACCCCCGGGAAATCAGTCCCCGAGGAGACCCTCAGGTGGCTTTGGAAGCCACCCCAGCTCCAGCCGGGGTGTCCGCGCTGCCCGGCGCCCGCGTTTGCCCTCCTCGGCGTGCTGGGGATGTGCTCCCTGGGGCACGGCAGCCAAAAGACAAGCCCTTCAGTACAAACAAACTGAAAAAGTTACAAATATCCCTTAAGGCTTTTTTTCCCCCCAAAAGGACAAAAGTTTAGACAGATCAAATCCCAGTGTTTACAGTGGAAAGCAAGCAGCGAGGAAACGGCATCTTCTGCGTTGTTTAGAATGTGCAAGAATGCACTTGACTGTCAGGCACGATATTTAAACCATAAAAGCTCAACAAATGGTACATGCTTTCCACTAACCACGGCAAACGACACAGGCACCCGTGTGCCGGCCGCTGGCACGCAAACCACACCAGTGCTCCCCAGCCTGCAGGCACTGGGTCTGGCTGGGATGGAGTCGGTGCCCAGCTGCCTGCATCCTGCCTGTCCTGGTCCTGCCTGTCCTGGTCCTGCCCATCCTGGTCCTGCCCATCCTGGTCCTGCCCATCCTGGTCCTGCCCGTCCTGATCCTGCCCGTCCTGGTCCTGCCCATCCTGATCCTGCCTGTCCTGATCCTGCCCATCCTGGTCCTGCCCATCCTGTTCCTGCCCGTCCTGATCTTGCCCGTCCTGGTCCTGCCGGCTGGCTTTGGGACACCCAGCCCACAGGATGGTGACACTGACGTTGGTCCAGGGTAACAGCAAAGCTGCTCCTGCAGAGGCACCTCCTTTGGTACCCATGGACCTTGAGCCAGCATCACCGATAATGCTTTTTCCCAGGGGAAGGGCTGGGGTGCAGCTGGCCACCTTCGACATCCCCAGTGGCCAGATTTTGTGCTGGTTTTGTTGGTTTTTTTTTTCCGGGAATCCCATCCTTTTATCTTTCACACCCTACGGGCAGTTTGAGTGTCACTGATCTATCTGAGGCTGCAGCCTACTCTTAACTCTTCAAGAGGAAACCTTGCTTTCCTTTTATATGTATTTTCTCTTGTTCTGGCTTTAAACACTGCAGCAAGGCGTGGCGCCGAGATTTTGCATCACGCGACTGCTCATCATACCCCAGTCGATAGCCCCTCGACCAGTCCTGGCTTTCTTCTGGTGAAAGATCCTGGGGCAAATTTTCCGGTGCTGTAAATAGATTTCACCAGAAGAAAGCCAGGATTGTTCCAGGGTGGAAAAAAAGGTAGTCCTTTTTTTTTTTTTTTTTTTTTACCAGGAAAAATTTTGAAATATCCGTAGCTCCTGCAGAACTCTACAGCGAGGTTTTGATCTGTTTGGATGTAAGGGTTGTGCCAGGATGAATGTGTCTCCCCTGAAGCAGCTCTTCTCTGTGGTTTCACAGGCACCCAAAAGGTGGCTCAGAAAAACGAGCCCCAGCCTGTTTGTCCTCCTTCAGGACGGGTTGAGCTTTCCATCAGCGCGAAGTTCTCGGATCACCTTTGGTTCTCAGCATCACTTTAGTTTGAAGGAAAACTCCAGGCAGAGGTAAATGACGGTCTGGAAAATTAAAGAGTTCTAGTGGAGAAGAGGATGGATTTGTGGCTTCAGCCGTGGGGTCTGGCTGCCCGGGGGAACGCCAGGTCCCATCTGTCACCCATCCTGTCCCCAGGGCCACGGCACAGCCACCACCCCGGGGACAGGGCGCTCAGGTGCCGGAGGAGCAGATCCCTGCGATCTGTCCGGCAGGTTGCTGTTCAGCACTTTGGAGTGGTTCTGAACACAGATTTTCAGCCCGCACCATCTGCTTCCATCGGAGGAACAATGGGCTGGCAAAGCCCCAGCCCCTGGTGGCAGGGAGCGGGGGATAAACGGGAAAACCCAAACCAGATGTGCTGGCTTGTAACAGGAAGCCCTTGCATCGCTTTTGGCCTCTGATAAAATGTGTTTCAAAGGGCTGACAATGGGCGAGGAGCCACTCGCTATTAAAGGTTAATCGCAGACCCTGCAGCCCGGCAGACAGCGGAGCACGGCCCCAGCCCCTCATCCCGAGCCGGGGGCTGCTCTCACCCACAGGTTTTGGAGGCTGCCGAGGGTGGGCACCCTTCGATGCCAAGGTGTGAGCAGGGCTGGAGGCTCTGCTGCGGCGCCCAGCCATCGGCTCTGCCTGTGGTGCCCTTCGAGAGCCGCTCTGAGCCGGCATCCTGCAGCCTCTGTGCAGGCAGTCGCCCTGCGGCACCACGCGGAAAATTGCTTCTGAGCCCCCAGGTACCACCAAGGGGGTCCAGTGGGCACGGTGTCTCCTCAGACGTTGTTATCTCCTGCAACCTCTCCCCTGCAACCGCACGGCCACCGAGAGCAGCTCCAGGGAGCTCCCAGCTGGATTGCAGCTTTCTCATTTTTAACGTCTGCTGAGCAAATGTCAGTAATAGTGATGAAAGGATTTTTTTTTTTTTAATGATTTACTGCATAAACCAGACTTTGCAGCCTGCCAAGGCTTGCTCCAGAGACAGGTTCCTTGTTCTGCACCAACTTCATAGGAGAGCTGGTACGCCCTGTGCCTCTGAGGATGAACACGATCCCGGTGTTTCCTTTGCTCTGTCTGTTGTAATGCAGGAAAGAGTTATTTTCCTTCAGGTGCCTTAGAATAAAATAGAAAATTTTATACTTATTTCCTACAGCTCATAAATCCTTCCCTGGCAATGTCAGCGAGCGCAGAAGCCACATCTAAAGGCAGTGGGGAAATGTCATGGCAATTAAACCACCTCTGGTCGGGGCTGAGGAGGGACCAGAGGAACAAGAGTGTCCGGGATGCTCACGGTGCCTGGGATGCTCCCGGTGTCCGGGATGCTCACAGGGTGTTCGCAGTGCCCAGGATGCTCACGGTGCCTGGGATGCTCCCGGTGTCCGGGATGCTCACAGGGTGTTCGCAGTGCCCGGGATGTTCACGGTGCCTGGGATGCTCCCGGTGTCCGGGATGCTCACAGGGTGTTCGCAGTGCCCAGGATGTTCACGGTGCCTGGGATGCTCCCGGTGTCCGGGATGCTCACAGGGTGTTTGCAGTGCCCTGGATGCTCCCAGTGCCCCGGGTGCTCCCGGCCCCCCCAGCATCCCCCCGAAGCCACGGCGGTGGGGTCCATGTCCCACTGACTCCAGACTGCTCAGCTGGGAAAAACCCAGCAGACAACTGGAAAGGCAGAGAATGAGCAGCAAACCCCGTAAAAATAACTCTCAGTCCCGGCACTGCGCGGAACCGCAGCTGAATGCGGCGTTCCCGTCACTTTTGCGGTATCGAGTACAAGGTGACGTGTGCGAGGCCAAATCACAGCTCTCGTGAGAGATCCTCATTCTGGGAAAAACACATTTCGAATGGTTAAGGAAAAAAAAGTGGTTGAAATACTTCAATGGACTGCAGCTATCGTGTTTTCTCGGATTTGTCTTGGAGCCTCCCTCGATTTTCCTCCTTAATCCCAGAATGAAATTTATTTCATGAGTTCTTAGTGCCTGAACCAATTAATGTATTTTCTCATCCTTAAAAACGTACTCCTTTAAGAGGGCAAGCCCTGTAGCTAATTCGTAGTAATTCTGAACCCAAACACTGCACAGAGTGAAGAAACACTGTCTGGGGAAGCGAGGAGCTGCACAGATGCTCACAGCCCGGCTCTGAGCCGCTGCCCGAGCACCAATTCCTGTCCCGCGGCCGGGGCAGCCCTGAAGGAGCAGGAATAGCGGGGAGCGAGAGATAAAATCGCTTCTCTGCCCGGCTGTGCTTTGACAGCGATAAGACCGTACAAACTCCCGGCTCCGGCAAATAAACGTGTCATCTGCCTGGGGAAATGGGTAACGTGGCCAGGAGTGAGAAATAAAAAAAAAACCCAACCTGATAATGCTGCATTTCAGGCGGTTACAGGTGTCTGATGAGTGTTTTCCTTCCACAGTATTAAAGATTTGGTCTTTCTGTTGCTTTCCTTGGATTTAGCAGACGTGGTGGGGAAAGCCTTGGGATGGTGGTGGCTCTGGAGAGGGTGTCCCCGTCCTCGCTCCAAACGCAGCCCCCAGGCACCGGTCCCAGCGCTCCCCAGGAGCTGCAAGCCCAAAACTCGTATTTTGCTGCAAAGGCTTGAATCGCACAGGAGCGGGGTGCCGAGGGGCTTTCACATCTCCTTGGACATAAAACATCCTGGGAGAGCCTCTGCGGAGCCCAGCGTGGTCCAGCTCCATCACCGAGGCAGGACCCAGAGCCCCCGGTCCCAGGGGTGCCTGCGGGGAGGGAGACGGCGGCAGGGTTTCCTGCGCTGACCCTTGCGTTCATTTTTAAGGGTTTTTTTCCTTCCCTTCCCCTGTGTGTGTGGGAGAGGTATTTCCTTGTTTTTTTCACGGCTGGCTGATGTCTTCCCCATCTGAGCTGCTCCAGGTCTCGGGCACTCCAGCACCGGGGGGTGACCGACGGGACTGCCCCCTCTCTTGCTGCTCCTTCATGAATATTGCCTCAAATATGGATTTTTAAAATGTTTTTCCGCCCTCTAGGCTCTCATTATTTTATATATATATTAAAAAAATCCACTTTCACTGGAATAACGTGCTTTATAGTCTTTCCTGTCTCCCTGGCAGGGACAGCCAGGGGTGCCTGGAGGAGCTCCCCCCCAGCAGCCCCCCCACAACTCCCACATCCCCACCCAAACCTGACCCTGGCCCCAAGGCTGTCCTGCTCCCCTTCCTCTGGGAGCCCTCCCTGGGCTGTTTCATCATCCACGAGGCTCGTGGCACTGAAAAAACAGGGTGTCCTGGGACAGGGGCGAAGGAGCATCCGTGAGGGACGGGCACTGCATGACCGCGGACATCCCAAACCGAACTGTTCTCAACCCTTTTAGTGCCAGAAACACCAGCAGCACGAGCTGGCAAAACCACTTCTTGTAATAAAATGACTCAGATTAAATCTTAAATGTAGCAAAATAAATTGGTTTATCTCTTAGGAGTCACTGATGTGCAAGTTTTGTTTTATTTGGGTTTATGCAATCGGGAAGTAGCCCTCACCCAGAAATATCCCACTTCAGCTGATTTTTCAAAGTTAATCTTCTTTTTATTTCTAATTAGCTCTTGGCACAGGGTTTATCTATAGTGGGGTTTCTGACAAAAGGAGATTTATAGAGTTGGGCTGTGAATTTCTGACACGGCAAGAAGAAAGTTCTGGAGTGGGGAAATAAAGCTGGTTCTCCTGTGTCATCCCAGGGGAATGAAGCCAGCTCTCCTGTGTCATCCCAGGGGAATGAAGCCAGCTCTCCTGTGTCATCCCAGGGGAATGAAGCCAGCTCTCCTGTGCCGTCCCAGCCGTGCTGTACTGGTAGGTGCTGCTGGATGGGCCAGCTCTGCAGGGTGGCCAGGGAGAGGAAAAATACTGGTGTGAAAAAACAGGACTCTGCCACAAGCTGTGGCACCGGCATGGTACCCACATCCCTGTGCGTGGTACCCACATCCCTGTGCATAGTACCCACATCTCTATGCATGGTACCCACATCCCTGTGCATCGTACCCACATCCCCGTGCATGGTACCCACATCCCTGTGCATGGTACCCACATCTCTATGCGTGGTACCCACATCCCCGTGAGCAGTACCCACATCTCCATGCATGGTACCCACATCCCTGTGCATGGTACCCACATCTCCATGCGTGGTACCCGCATCCCCATGTATGGTACCGACATCCCCGTGCGTGGTACCCACATCCCTGTGCATGGTACCCACATCTCCATGCATGGTACGCACATCCCCATGTGTGGTACCCACATCCCATGCGTGGTACCGACATCCCCGTGCATGGTACCCAGGCCATACCCGATGGTGATACGTGGGGGGGCTCATTGGGATGCTTAGGGGCAGATCCCCATTAACCACCCCTGGACGAGCGGGCAGGATTCGGCAGGTGCCAGCAGCACAGCCCCAGCTCTGCGCTGGGGGAAGGTTAAAGTTCCTGTTAAAGGCTGACAGCCCCGCTGTCCCCAGGTCCCTGGTGAGAGGGGACAGTGCCCTGTGTCCCCACGGCACAGTGGGTCCTTGGGCAGCGCAGGGGAGTGCTGGGGTGATGGATGTTTGAATCGGCTGCTTGGAGGGTGATGTCACCGGAATCGCAGGGAGGAGGGAGCCAAATAAGGCAGCATTTTGGTGAAAATATGTCCTAAAATGGGAGTTTGACTGATGATTAGCAAGCGCAAAACACAGATATGATATTACCATGTTGAGAGCACAGAGCCCCCGCAGCCTCAGGCTCCGGAAACAACCCTCCAGCGCCCTGGAAAAATGAGAGGAAAAAGCAGCCTCACCCCGAGCAGTCTTCCCCGCAAAAGCGGGCTGTGTCAGGAGGTCAGCATGTGAGGAATCCCAGCGCTGGGGCCGAGGAGCAGGTCAACGCAGTGAGATTTCTTTTTGCTGGGAATAAACTGTTCTGTGAAGAGTTTCTTCATTGTGCTTTTGTCTTTCCAACTTAAAGCAACAAACCTGCTCCAGAAGATAGAGGAAATGTTATTCTAAAGGTGCTAGAAGCAAAACCAGATGGAGCGAGCTAAGCCGAGCTGCAGAAGGGGGAGCACACAGCTCTTCCCCCAGACCCCAACGCTGGAGGTGGTGACGGTGGCCCTGGGGACTGCAGGGACAGGGAGGGGTTGGGAAGCAGGCAGGCTTTGATGCAAGACTTCATCCCTCCTGGCACGGAGGAGGTGTTTGGGTTAAAAGATCAAACTTGGTTTATAACCCCTCAAAGACTCGGGGGGCAGTGGGAAGCTTTGGACCAGCCAGGCAGAGTTTGCTCCTTTGGTGACAGACGGGACCCCCACCCAGAGGGTGCACAGCCCCGTGCTGCAGTGCCCGAAACGCCGACCGACGCAAACCTGGAGCGAGGATCAGTCCGTGGCTTTCGTTATCCCACGCGGCCGCACGGGCACCCGGGGGCTCTGCTCAGGAGCAGGCTGGATGGATTCCTGGGCAGCAAGACCATCAAGTGATGTTAAGGGACCAAGACCCCCGAACACCCCGGTTATGGTGCTGGGAACACGAGGGGAAGAGACGGCAGAAAAGTGCTGGGCTCAGGCGCAGCATCCCAGCCGGTCCAGCCCAGCACCTCTGCTCTCACCCAGCTCTTACACACTTTCCTCAAACCACAGGATGGGGATTGCAGCATCGTCAAGGTTCTTTCCCCGTTCCCGTGCAGCGTTCATAGCAAACACCGTAGTGCCGTTATTGATGACGGCGATGAGCAGCCCTCTGCTGCGCCAGGCTGGACCGACGGGATGCAGAGCTCCGCTCCCCTCGCCGGCACCGGCCAGCCCTCGCCCTGGGAATTCGATCGTTTCCTGCGGAAGAGTCCTGCTCATTCATCAGGCATTGAGCAGCGTGCTCGAGCCAAGAATGTATTTATTTATTTATGATCTAAATATAGCTGAAGTTCTATTAAAAAAACCACGCCAGGAATGGCAGGACTCCCACCCCCCGGCCATCGCGGGGGGACCAGCTTCGAGGGTCAGTCCCACACACCACCGTCCAGGGATGCTCGTCCCCCCCTCGGCTGGGTCACGGTTTGGCACGGGATGAAGCCCAGCGTGGGGGCAAAGGGCTGGTGGCCCCCTGCCTCCCCGCAGCCTTCGGCTGCTCCTGCTGCCCCCCCAACCCGTGTCCAGGCAGGGCATCACTGGCCACGGCTTGTCCCCAAACACAGGAGCACGGATGGTTTTGAGCATTTAGCAGAAAGCAGCGAGCTGGTGGCCCTGAGGTCACCACTGCAGGGGATGTCCCTGTGCCCAGCCCCGGCGGGAGCAGGGCAGGGATGCAGCAGAGGAAGGATGCCCGACCAGCCGTCCTGCTGGCCACCAGCTGCCACAGGGGATGGGGCACTGTTAAAAACCGCTGGTTGGCCTCTTCCACCCTGGCAGCAGCCGAGGATGGAGTTTATCTTGTGCCTGAAGAATGACTTGATGGGAGCGAAGTGGGGTTTGTGTTTGTTTCTGAACAACCACTAGCAACTGCTCCGGCCAGCAGGAATGTAGCCTGATGGTTATTTAGGCTGTTTGAATCGCTTCTAAAGCTCATCTAAACTGTCTGGTCCCTCGCTGTTGGTGGCTCGGATGCAGAACACCCTCCTTTCCCTCTTCTTTGCCGGGATGCTGGGGTGTGGTCCTCTCAAACCTCCGAGGTGCCCTCAGCAGCCCCAGGTCAGCCCCTGCCAGGCACCAGAGCTGCCGGGAGGAGCCGGGGGCAGCCGGCCAGCCCGTCCCCTCGGGGGGCTGCCAGTGCCACCCCTGCACACCCCTCCGTCAGGCCCCAGCAGCACAAGAACTGTGTAAAACCTCCCGGGGAGGAGAGGAGGGCTGGCTGGTTTGTTTTCGAGGGCTGGTGTCTTTCTGGTGGCTTGCACATTTCTGAACTTTTTGCAGTCTGTTTGCTTCCCCCCGTCCAGCTCCACGCTGCGACCGCGACTGTTTGCACGGAAATTAAACCAGCCTCAAACCCAAACCAGCCGAGGGTCTCCATGGAAATTAAACCATCCTCAAACCCAAAGCCCACCGAGGGTCTCCATGGAAATTAAACCATCCATCCCAAAGCCAGCCGAGGGTCTCCTGCGAGCTTTTCAGAAACAAACCTTGCAAAAAGAGGGGGACAGGGCAGAGCTGCCTCCCACAGGCACTGCAGTGGGGCTGCTTGCCCGGGTGATGCCCAGGGCAGGTGCTGTCCCCAGGGGCAGAGCTCATCCATCCAACCCCGGGGCATGGGGCTGACCCCCCCCAGCCACCCCCAACCTCCTGCTGTCCCCGTCCCTGCAGCCCCGGGCAGCGCAGGCAGCACACACCCCAAGAGCCTTTGTTCTGGGTGATTTCCATATCAGAGCAACCATCCCTCCCATGGTCTTTCTGCGTGTTTTAAAATTAAATCCTCTAACGTTAGATCTGGTAATTAGATAGATTTTAAAATACAGATTATAGATTGTGCAGTAACTCGGGAAAACTGACAATAAAACAGGGAAAGAGAGGCACCAGTCATGGACCGCACAGCTGGGCTGAGATTGCCCGTCGACAGGCATCGCTCCGGTGATGGAGCATTGCAAGAAGAAGGGAAAACATCCGTGAAAACATTCACGGGGGGAATCTGTCCCCAAAGACCTGATCCTGCACCTGGCAGCTCTGCCATACAAGTGGTTTGGAGGGAGGGGGCCACGGTTCTCTTCCCCTTCTCCGGTCCGTTTGCAGTCCCCGGGCACAGACCCCGGTCGGTGGGAAGGTCCCGGAGCATCCCGGGTCCGTGCAGGGGGTTTGCTGGGGGGTCGTGATTTCTGCCAGCTCTCAGAGGAGGGCGCAGCCGCAGCAGCACCTCCCGGGGTACTCCCGTGCGTACACCTTGTTCTCCAGCCCGTAGATGTAGTAGAGGCAGGGCTTCCCCACGTGCTGGGACTGCACCTCGGTGATGGGGATCCGCTCGATGCTTTGGCGCTGGGGGAAGCACAGGAAAAGCTTGGATTAAATAAACCGCTTGGAGCAAACGCTGTGTCTTGCTTTACACCAACATGTGCAGAGAGGAAAAAACCCCAACTTCTAGCCACACACCTCGCAGGTCCGAGAGCTGCTGCTGTGTGAAGGGAGAAAGAAAATCAGCTGAAAATCCATCAGCCCATCACTGCACCCACCAAAACCTCCCCCAGCTGCAGCCAGCGCGTCCTGGCCCTTGCACGCTGGAGGATTTTACCTGCATTTATGGCTTGAATAGCTACAAAAATAGCTGAGTCCTTACATCCTGTAAGGTTCCAGTCCTCGCTGTCAGCACACGCCCCGTCCCGTGCAATCTCCTGCTCTCCCCGTGGAGGGTCCCGCTTTGCTCCTTCCCTCTCTTTGCAGGAGTTCAGCAGTTCCAGCCTTTCCCCAGCACCACCCCAGCCCCAGCTTCGGTGCCTTTGTCACCGGCCAGCAGCCAGCCCCGGCCAGCAGCCAGCCCAGCCCCTCCAGCC
The DNA here is from genome assembly GCA_011057875.1 of Pterocles orientalis. Classification (NCBI taxonomy): domain Eukaryota; kingdom Metazoa; phylum Chordata; class Aves; order Pterocliformes; family Pteroclidae; genus Pterocles; species Pterocles orientalis. The sequence goes on along the minus strand of WKFP01014669.1, from coordinate 154,816 downwards.
CCAGTGGGTACCTATGGCCCCGGTGCTCCCCTCCCACATAGCCAGCGGTGCAGGAAACCAGAACAGCGTCAGCCCAGCGCAGAAGAAGAGATTCCCCACCCCAGCCTTTTCCTAAAGCTGCTGGTTATGCCGCGGAGGAGCTTCAGCCGGGGACAAGTGCAGGGGATGAAACATCCAGCGATGGGGAAGGCGCCGGCAGCAGGCACCGAGGGGCAGGAACCCCCCCTGGGGCTGGGATTTGGCAGGGGGAGGCTTCCAGCACCTGCTTTCCCATCCACCCAGAGGATGCTTTGGCTGGTGGGCAGCATCACAGGCAGTTTGCTCACTAGATTGCTGAGGAGTGGGAATTAGAGGCTGGAATTAAGTCGGAAGACAGGAATTTGCCAAGGAGGTGGTTTTGACATTCCCCGTGGAAAATCAAACCATCTCCCTTTAAGTTTATTTTGGTCTTCCAGTTTACTCGCATTTCTAATGTGAAACCTTCTCTTTCCTGTGGCTGAGAGGACAGCATGTTCCAGCTCAATTTTTGCATTTGCATTCACGTTCCTAACAGCAGCAGCAGAGATTACAACACGCCAGCGAGAATCAGACGGAGTGGCATCCTAACGCTTATTCAAAATAAGCTTCTAAGATAAAAATAGGGGTAATAAATAATGTTTCCCGGGGCTTTGAAAAGGTAAAAGGAACAATAACAACCGCAGTCGCCTGCATCTTTCAATACATGTCTGAAAAATTATTTCCCTGGTATTTCGCTTGATATTCATTTGATAATTAGAATTTCTTTTTCATTCGCTACAGATGACCTCTAAATAAAACGTTAAGTCAGTTACTATTCCAGCATCTGCTAGACACATCCAGGCGCGTTATCCCACCCCCATCAGCTGCCCCCCCGGCACAGGGGGACGCGCAGGCGGCTCTGCTCCGTGCCCCCCCCTCACCTGCCGCAGGATGCGGGACGAGGTGGCGAAGGCGGCGCGGTGCTCTGCCACGGCTCGCTGCGAGGCCAGGGAGATGGCGGGGTCGGGAAAGTCGATGATGGGGTGCACCTGCAAGAAAGAAACCCAACCCCGCAAAATCCTCATTTCACCTGCTACCGGCACACGCAAGGACAGCCCTGGGCGGACGATGCAAACAAACAGAATAATGCTCCTTGTGAGTGCAGCTGCGCCTTGCACAGCCGTTTGTGTGAGCAGCCCACTGGGTAATGCCCACAGAACTTCAGATCCAGAGCATTTGTTGGCGAGTGACTCAGATGCTGAAGCATCATTCAAATCCCAAAGGGACTCTGCAAAGTCCTCACCACAGACGCAGGACACGGAGCAACAGCTCCCTGGGGAGAGCGTCCGTGCTGGGATGCTGCCTGTCTCCCAGCCCTGGCACGTGGCTAAAGTTTCTGCAGGTTACTGCAAAACAACTAATAAATAACAAACAGGCACAGTGGGGATTTTGAGAAATGTGAATCCTCACTCATTTGCATTTGCACAAAAAAAAAAAAAAAAGCAGCTGAGGACAGAGCAGGACAGACACAGTTCTGGCTGCAGGAGAGTGCTGTGCCTTGGCCGTGTTTGGGTGCTTTCCCCCAGCCTTTGCGTGTATACGGAGGCAGGCAGGTTTGCTGGTCCATGGCGATGCCGTGCGGATGCCCTGGCAGGGGACACAAGCCACTGTGCCATGCCCCCACCCTGCAGAGCCCGTGGCTGACGGTGCCGCTGCAGTGCGGGCAGGGAAAATGTGCAAGGGGCAAGAAAAACAGCCAAGAAATGGGAAAAGCTGTGTCCCACACATGGGAACTCTGCAGGAGAGGGCACTGGTTATCGCCGCAGCCCGAGCAGCTGCTGGCCACCGCAGCAGAAACACCACTGCACATCCCTCCTCCCCCAGCACTGCTCCGGGAGGGATCCCCTCCTGCCCCGAGAGCCACTCACCACCACGTTTTCATCTTTAAATACATTCTCCCCGCTGACTTTGCGGAGCAGCTCTGCTGGGAAGTTCAGGTGATGCTCAGAAACAAATTCAAAGACGTTATTCTTCCTGCGAGAGAGGGAACACAACGGAACACCCCGAGGCTGGCGGCAGGGCGCTGAGCCGTCTCCAGGCTCCCCGAGCACCCCAGGAACGCCCGCGTGCTCCCTGATTCTCCAGGACAAGAACCACACTGCCTAACCTTTGTGCTCCCGCGTTCATTTCTTAGTGACCTTGTGTATGCAGCAGCCACGGGCGATTTGCACAAACAATCCCGGAGCCAGCCCTCCACCGTGCTCAGCTTGCCCTGCGGCTCCTGCGCCCGTTCACTCCTTGCTGCAGGAGGGCTCTGACGTTCCCTTCCCAAAGCCGGGGCAGCTCCCAGTCGTTCGGGATGGATGGAGACGGTGTTTAGAAAAAGGAAGGGCTTCACACAGGGCAAACGAAGGCATTTGGTGTAAAATGGGAGAAGAGCTCAGGAAGCACCCAGAGGGCAGGCGATGGCTTTGTGCTGAACCTCGTGAGCCAAGATCTTCTCCAGCCCCATCTGTTACCTCTGGAGCTCCCAAAGGGGAAATGCTGGAGCAGCACCACAGCCCCGGTGTCACCAAAGCCCCAGCGAAGGAGCTCGGCCGTGGCCCCACCTCACCCATCGCTCCATCTCCTTTCTGACTTTTGGTGTGACCTTGGACAACCTTCACCTCTCTGAGCCCACCCTGGCTCCCACCTTGCCCCAGGGACCAGGCTGACATCCCCCCGAACCAGCCCCTGCCTGGCCAAAGGCAATAAAATCTCCCCCCGCTAGCCCTTAGGCAGCCCAGCCGAGCTCCCAAGCCTTGCAGGAAAATAAGGAACAAAAGCAGCTCCACGCCGCTGCCCGCGCTGCTCACCGGGTGATCACCAGCTGCTCGAAGTGCTGGAGCTTCTTCCCTCCCTGGCAGGTCGCGCAGGTCTTGCTGCCCCGCCCAGAACAGGTATTGCACCTTGGGATGCAACAAAAAGGGTTAAAACAGGATTTTAAGCACTGCCCGTGTCCGGAGGGCTGCGGTCCCGAGGGTGGTTGTTTCAGGCTCTTCGCGGGGCTCAGCAGCATCCCGGGATGTGCATCTCCCCCGGTCGGTGACTCAAGGGATGCGGTGTACCTGCTGGGAAACACAAATGACTAACGCCAGCCTCTGAGCTGTTGTGGATTTAGTCAAAGAACGTGTTTGTACATCTCCTGGAGGGCAATCCCAGTCTCCCCACACGAGGGCAGGAAGGCGAGTGTCCCTTTGAGGACCTGCTGCCGGTGCAGGAGGCAGATGCTTACACCCGGAGCGTTGGGATTGCAGCAGTGCAGCACTAGCAGCGGCTAACAATGGATCCATTAGGGCTCTTCAAGCCACCGTCAGCCCCGGTGGACCCGTGCTTCACAATGACTGCCACGACTGTGCACGATACCATCTCTGTTATTCTAAACTTAATGGAGCCGCATAAACAAAACAGTTTCAGAACAGCGCCTTCTTTTTTTTTTCTGTCACTTAAAGATCATTTTAAAGCCTGCTAAGTTTCATGTTTGGAAAAACCAGAGGGTGGTAATAATTCTCCCGTCTGCGCTGGCTGTGAACGCGGCCAAACCCCAGCCGTGCGCCGCGGGAACCGCACCCGGAGCGGCTCTGAAGGCTGCCAGCCCATCCCCGCCGGCTCCGCCAGCCCCAGCCCGTGCCCCGAGCCAGGCTGAGCCCACCGAGACGGGACCGGGGGACAGCAGGGACCTGGGGAGACTTGTCGCCAGCTCCTGAAGGTCTGAGCAGCTCTGCTTTCCTTGGGAAACCCAAAACTTTCTCCAGTGCTGGGAGACGCTGCAGTCTTGTAACAGGAAGGTAAAAAATAGGGAAGAAAGGAGAGACAAAAATTTACAGATTTCCAAAATCTTCAGAGCTTATCTCTGGGTTTGGGACATGAGACCAGCTTCTGAACGCTGAGGATGAGCAATAGATGCTAAAATGAAAGTTCATTAAAAAATACGGGGGGGGAGGCTATTTCTAACCATTTTTTCCCTGAGAATAAAGGCGCCATGCGCTGCTTTCTCTGTCGGGCGATCTCCAACGAGGAACACAAAAAAATCGGGGGGCACCCAGAGCCTGCCCCGTGCCAGCAGCACACAAGCAGAGCCGCTCTGGCTCAGACAGCCTGGGTTAAGGGCTTTTTTCCCCCCCACCATCTATTTTCCTCGGCGCAAAGTGCCGCGCAGAGGAGCCCAGCGTACCTGTGGCGACCTGTACCTGAGCAGAGCTGGCACCGCCGCTGCTGCCCCAGCCTCCGGCGGGAGCCCTTGCGCGTCACACACCGCGTCTGCAAGCACCAAAGGGTTAACAGAGGGGGGGAGCTGCTGGAACAAAATCACATCGGGTTTATAAATCAAAAGCTTTTATGCATCGGAGCAGAATAATTGCAAACTCAGGGTTCTGCGTATAAGGCACGAGCCAAGCATGCACTCGGCAAATGAAGAGCTCATCAGGTGTGACTCTGGGTTAATTGCGTGTCCCAATCAAACTTCCCGGCGGTGTGATCTGGACACACGATCTGGGTTGAAATGTCTTTTTTTCTCGCTTAACTGTTTTCCCACTGTTACTTATTAATGCAGTTAATAGCAGACTTTTAAGTGTTCGTATTTAATCAGATTAACTTTAGTTACGTGGCAATCGCAGTGCAATACCAACCCATCCTCTGCCTGTCTTTGGCAATATCTCTGCAGAAGAATGAGTAATGACAGGAGGCCAGGTTTGTAGCTGCACTTGCACCCCTGGGTTAAGCCTCCTCTTCCCTTTGGAAACCTCGGATACGGAGCTGAGCAGATGCGAAAGGCAGCAGACAGTCTGCGGCACCTCGTTTCAACGGGGCAGCAGCAAACTCTCCTTTTCCTCCCACCGTTACCACACGCAGGCTGTCGATGGGGAACGGGGTGAGACATCCTTGCTGCCTGGGCAGGATTCTCACAGCCCCATCAGCATCTCTGCCGGACCCAGAACATCGGCCGGGAGCCGGAGGGAGCACGAGGGGTCTGGGATGCGGGGTGGCGGAGGGGCAGCAGCACGGGACCTGCCCTCAGACTTCCAGCCCTCATCCTAAGTACAGCAACAAGGTCGCACGTGCTGCAATTTTGCAAATGAAACCCAAACCCAGAGGACCAGGAAGCGCAGGCTGCCTGGGGGAAGGTTTCCCGGCTCCTTACCCGCCCTGCCCCGTGGCACACCCCGCACTGGGACCGGCCGTGACCGCGGCATCGGTGACAGTCCTGGAAGCAGAAGACGATTGATGCACAGAGCTGGGGGGATCTCGCACGGCTCACTCTGTGCTCTTCCTGCAGCTCAGTTCAGCGGTAAAATGCTGGTCCTAACGGGACAGAATCCAGCACCATAAAATTGTGCTGTACAGCCCTTAAAGGAGTCGTAAATAAGAATTATTTAACAGAGGCGAATGGCTGTGTAGTGATGGTAAAAGAAAGTAGGTTTTCTTCTTTATTCATCATTTCGCTTAAAAAGTAAAATGAATCGACCTGCTACAGAGCTTGTCAAAAGCTAAACGGGAACTGTCGTGCAGACAAATGTTCTGCTCATCATAAAAAAATTATCAAAAGAGGGAAGATTATCCAGTGCTGCTTCTTGAACAGGCTGCAGCAAAATCTGTCCTCAAACGTCGAGAGGAAGAAAACACCGGGAAGAAGTGATCTCTGTTTTCCCTGTGTTTAATGAGTCAAATCCCGAGAAAATAACTGGAGTGAGGTCCCTGTCACCAGCCTGGGTTGCTGAGGGTCCCGGGGAGGGGATGGGGAAGGGGCTGCCGCGAGCATCCAGCGAGGACTCACCCTGACCCGCACCGAGCGGGGCACCCGGCAGCGCCGCGTCTGGCCCTGGAAGAGCGGGGGGGCCCCAACCTCCACATCCCAGGGGTCCGGGGGGGGGTCCCCAGGGGGTCTGGCCGCTCCAGGCTCTGCAGGAGGGGACAGTGTCTTACCCACCTTGCTGAAGGAGGTGCTCAGACGCTGGCCGGCTCCTGGCGCTGCTGGGGACCAGCCAGCATCGCTCCCCATCCCCTGGGGGGCTGCACCAGGGATGCAAATGGCACCGGACAAACCCGCTGGTAAACCAGGCTTAAGCTCAAGCCACCTCCAGGAGCCACACAAGCCCAGACGGCCAGTGCTGCCACAGCCCCAGCTCCGGTGCTCGGGGCAGGTCCCACGAGAGCCATTCCGGTGGGATACAGGACAGGGACTTACTGGTGAAGGGCTCGAACGCCCACTCGCTCAACCTCGACTCGCTGAACGTCTCCAGTCGATACTGGAAAAGAGAAGAATCACACGCTCGCCACACAGACAGCTTCAGCAGCGGGCATTGCAGCTTGAACCTTGGCTGGCTGATAGCGGGGCCAAGCCTGAAATATACTCTTCCGTCTCCAAGTACCACTCGTGTAAAAAAAACCTGGTTGGTGCTTTCACAGAAAAAGCACATTTTGCCGTTATTTAGACCCATTGCTCTCCCAGCACCCTGCTCCTCGGGGGTCCCCCGGGGAATGGGGCAGAGCTGGGCACGGCAGCGATCCCCAAGCACGGCAGCAGCACCCCCAACGCCCGGCACAGAGCCCCCCGTTCGGTTTACTGGGTACCCCCTCGGGCAGCGATCCCCCAGCGCGGGACTGGTTCAGGAGCCAGCTACGAACCACAGCAAGCACCAAATCCTCAACAATGATTTTCAGAGAGAAGAACGCCAACAGGGAACCAAAGCCCACATGTTTTCTATGGGATTAAATGGGTAAGTTCACATCTCGGGGGTTTTGAGCCTTTACAGGTCCCTCTGAGCCCAAAGCACGGACACGGCTCTTTTGGCAGAGCCGGGCTGCCAGAGGCGGCTGCGGGGGCTCTGCCGAGGTGCTTTGCTGTGGGGAGGATAGACAGTTCGGTGATAAAGCCTGAAGCCAGCCCTTGGGCAGCCTTCTGTTGGAAAGCACTATGGCTGTGTCTAAAGCAGGATGAAAGCCATTGGATGTAATGAACGGACGGGTCTTCGTGTCATGATGTAAGTGGAAATGATCCCAGACACCCAGGGGAGGTGCCGGGACACGGGGGGGTACCCATGTGGTAGGTGCCAGGACACCGGGGGGGGTACCCATGTGGTAGGTGCCAGGACACCGGGGGGGGTACCCATGTGGTAGGTGCCGGGACACCAGGGGGTACCCATGCGGTAGGTGCCGGGACACCGAGGGGTACCCACGTGGTAGGTGCCGGGACACCGGGGGGGTACCCATGGGGTAGGTGCCGGGACACCGAGGGGTACACACGCGGTAGGTGCCAGGACACCGGGGGGGTACCCACGCGGTAGGTGTTGGGACACGGGGGGATACCCACGCAGTAGGTGCCCAGGTGCCGCAGGTGCTGGATGGCCAGGTCCCCCCCAGCTCCACACCCGACGCAGCTCCGGGAGCCCATGAAGCGCAGGAGGGCTCGTCTAGCCACCGCCTCCGTCATCACGGGCACACTGCAAGGCAACAGGGACAAACTCATAACTTCTAAAGAGTTAGCTGGAAACCTTTGGTGTATTTAACCTGCTGCAAAAAAGCGGAGCTCACTTGGGAGCATCCACCTCTTCTGTGCAATCACATCTGGCATCTTTCTTATTCCAAAAGAAAGAGATTCGCCTTCTATAAAAATATCTTCCTGCTCTTCGCGAGCGGTCTAAAACAACCACGTGTGGAAGAGGAGGGCACCAGGACGATGCCAGCGATGTCGGTGACGTGGAGGGCTGTGTCTGCCCCGGGACCAGCCCCAGGAACGCTGCGGGTTGCAGGTGCCGGTGGTGGGGACAGCCCTTCTGCCACCCCGGGGCCCTGGGACCCTCACCAGCACGGGGGTCTCACCCCCACCCCAGGGCTCGGCTGAGCTGATCTCAAGAGCGGTGCACAGGACCCCCGCTCCCCAGTGCTCGTACCTGTGCTGTGGGAATGGGGGGCTGCTCCTCCGCTCCCCCAGCAGGTCCAGAGGTGGGGACGGGGGCTCTGCTCCTGTGGGAAAGGGCCACCGAGGAATTCAAGCCCGATTTAAACCCGGGGCAGGTTTGCTCACTGCTGCAGGAAGATGCAGCTGCAGCAGCTAAAGCCGCCCCGGGGTCAGCAGCATGCTTCCCACCAAACACCCCACGCACCCCAGCCAGAGCCTGCTGCCAGCCCAGCTCATCCCAGTGGCGTCCCAGTAAAGCACTGGGATAGCTCGCAGGTGAGCCGGGCAGCCGTGCCCATCTCCGCGCAGACCCGCAGCCTTGCTCAGGGCAGTGCCGCAGTCCCTGCTCAGCAGAGCTCTTGGTGACAGTCCCAGCAGAGAGGAGCGCAGCCAGATGTCAGAGCCAATTCTCTCCAAACACATCTGTCTGCACCAGAAGCAGGAGCAGCAGCCCGGGG
>WKFP01014669.1:109542-126661 GCA_011057875.1 Pterocles orientalis | reverse complement strand
AAAAGCTGTCTGTGCCAGGCGAGAGGAAGCCCCGGCACAGTTTGGCTGTCTCCATTACGAGGCAAATCCAGCAGACCCCGCTTTCCCCCAGGAAAACTGGAGCCGGGGCCAGGCAGAGGGTGCTCCCGGGGTCCCCGGCGGAGGATGCTCGGGGCAGCCCCTCACTAGATGGAGCTGTCGGTCCGGGAATAGCCGCTCGCTGCTGGAAGCGGCTCATCCTCCTTTTCCTTCGCCCATGTGTTTGTTATGATAAACTAAATCCACTTTTTATTTTATTTTTTGGCTTGTAGCTCTCCGGAGCGATTTGTTTCCTTACAGCGCAATCGCGATGCCGTGAAATTATGACGGAAAAAGCAACTAAGAGCATAAACGTGCCCCGAGCTCCGAAGGATGCTATCGAACCGCTCCGCACCCCAGCGGCTTTGCAGCGCTCCCCGGTCCATGCAGCCTCCCCCTCCGCAGAGGTTCGGTGACACTGGCGGCGCAGCTCAGGGATGCGGGGACAGCGCAGTGACAGGGGATGCGAAGCCCTCCTGGCCTCTGGGGTCAGTCAGCACCTGGAGTCCCTGTGTCTCTTGTGAAAAACATGGAAGATTTGAAAGTCTGGCTTCTTTCTGAACCAAAACCATCCCTCCAGTTTCCAGAAAAAAAACTGTCAGTCAAATATTTAGGCTTTTCACTTTGTATTATTTGATATGTAAGGTACAAAATACTGTACTTTGAAGTGGAAAACCTTTTCCAAATCAAGGTTTGAAATATTTTGATAGCATCAAAATCCCCCATGTCCAGCTCCTACGCCATCCCATATTGATCCAAACCAAAGTACTGGTTAAATATTTAAGGCTGCTATATCTATTACCAACACCTATTTTTTATCCACAGCTCCTAGGAGCACATCTGCTCTTCAGTCACCTTTATGAAATATCCCTCTCACCCGTTTTAAAGAGTCTATACAAAAGCTTTTTAAAAGTAAAGACTATTTTGTTACAATTCTACACAGGAGAAAGCTTAAACTCTCAGTCCTTACTCTGCACATACTCAAGGAAATTTTCTAGAGCTCCCTCATCAACCACCACTGCATTTACACCATCCAAAATAAAGTCAGGAGTGCTTACATCAGGGGTTTTTCCCCCTGTTTTCCAAACCAAGTAGAAAACATCCCACTGTCAGCGTTAGGAGGGATATAACACCACGCTCAGCATCACTTCATCTGCAATGTCACAGCTCATTAACGACATTTTGAAGAAAGAGCTGTAGCCGTGTCCATGCAACAGTCAGAAGGAAGGTGACCGATGCTCCAACACCGGGGACGGCCAGTGCTGAGGATGCCCAAGGTCTGCCCTGGGAGGTGGCAGTGATGCCACCAGCTCCGCAAGGTGCAAACCATTGGCACTTCTCCTGCCTCCGGGCAGATCCGGCAGCTCGGCAGTGATGGGAACTGCGCCACCGATGCAGATTGACAAAAAAAAAAAGCAGCATCTGGCCCCGAGTCCCTCCAATATTTGTTTTTACTATAAAAGGAGAATTGGACTGTAGATGACACACGGGTGAGCTGATTTGGTTACACGAGGAACTGGGAAAGCGGAGCGTTATGTTTTCAAGTGCCCTTTTCTGCTTTGACAGTCCAAATTCTTTTTAAACTTCACCTCGGGCGATACGGTCGGGCTGTCTCAGACCTGTGCCCACGCTATTTTAAGTGTTAACAAGCACAGTCTCACCACCGGGCACCGCTCGTCTCAGAGCATCTCCACCCAACGACCACCTCCAAGAGCTCGTCAGCAAACCCGCGTGTTCAAAACCATTATTCATTTATTTAAACCAAAGGAACAAAGCCGTGTTTGTGGCCACACAGGTTCACAAAGGAAACCCAGCGGGGTTCAGCTGAGGACTTCCTTCATCGTTCTCGTGCCACGAGCACACCACTGGCCCCAGCAGCCCAGGGTAGCACCGTTCTCCTCTCCTGGATGTCCCAGGGCAGCCACTTTGCCACCATAAGCTTCTGGTTCCTGAAGCCAGCCTGGAGGCAGGCAGGGCTGGAGAGCGCTGTGACCGCGCTTCTGAAAACCTCACCAACGTCTCCTGCTCCTCCTCCGCGTCTACCACCAAAACCAAAGATTTGCTGCCCACGTGAGACCCACCTGAGGTGTAACGTGTGCTGCTGGCCATGCCGATGTACCTGCAGGAGGACTCTGCTCCCTTCTCCAAACCAGGAGCTGTGGCTCTGTCTGCTGTCAAAGAAAAATAACTTCAGCGCACGGTGAGAAGCCTCAGAAGCACCCTTCCCTACGCGTGCCATACTCCTCCATCACCACCCAGCCACACAAGCTGGTGCCCTGTCACCAGCCCCCATCCTCACCCCCGACACGTCCCTCCGAACACCCAGCTCTTCCCCAGCGCATTTCTGTTCTGCCCGGCTCGTAACAGACGTGCAAACAGACAGAGCGATGCCTTTGCCCGTGCATCGGTCCTCAAAGCGTTCGCACAATATCATTGGAAAAAAATGGAGCTGAAAATGTCAAAATGGGATTTTTTCGATTGCTCTGCTTAGGTGGGGGAAAGGGCATCCGCAACCAAGAACATGGCAAAACAGACATGAGCACACAGAACATCCACATGTGTATTTATACTTGCCTGGGAAAAGTCTGTTGGAAAATCTTGCCCTTCTGCTTATAACCACTGTGTCCTCAGGATGAATAATTTTGTCTTTTCCCAAGAAAGGGCTCCAAATCAACAACAGCAGGGCTCAGGGCTGCTTCTCATCACCGAGGGACAGGGGTGGTTGATCTCGCCATGCGCTCCCGCTGACACTTCTTCAGGAAGGGCCGGTCAGCCGCGGCCGTGCGCATCCCTGGACTCCCCGCTCTCCACCTGCGCTGCCAAGATGAGTCGCTCAATCCCAGCTCCGAGTCAGGGATGTGCAGCCTCCCCCTCTCCGTGTCCAAGCAGTAGGGCTTCAACAATGGAAGATGCCAGCCTTTAGAGCCATAAAGCTTTCTCACCAAATTCTTTTTCTCGTTATAAAAACAAGGGTAAGAATAACATTCATTCAATCGCACGGCTATTAAAGTATCTATTTTTCTGGACTCTGGCACTGCTTTCCCAAAAGGCAGCGTTTTCTTCTTGAAATACCAGCGAGCCTTGGGCATGACTTTAGAGAGCACCAGAAATAGTGTGCGGCAGGAGAAAAGCAGTATCGCTTTCTTCCACATATGGATACTCGTTCCAATGAGGGATTTACACACGCAAACATAATCCCTTCGGATTCTGACACAGACCTAGTTAGACCCTTTTCTACTTTTTCTTCCATCTCTACCGTTGTCGATTCATTTTCTTGCACTTGCTAATTTTGGCCATATTTGCCCTGAAATGCAGCCGGCGCACACCCGTACAGATGTCAATATGGATGTTCACGCCACTTCCCATAACGTCCTGCAGATTTGAGCCCGATCTCAAAGCCGTGCTGAGATGCTGGGAAGCCGCCCGGGTCCAGGGCTGGGTCCAACAGCCCCGAAGCCTCCTGCCCGCTGACACATCCCCAAACCCCCGCCGTCACCCCAGCTCCAGGGACACCCGAGCTACCAGGGGGTGCACCGGGGGCTGCAGTGCTCTGCCACCAGCAGACTCGACCTCACACTGCTGAAGGCAACGGCAAAGCTCCCGTTGGTCCCAGAAGGCCAGAGCTCTTTCAAGAAATCTTGAATTTGTTCTTGACTCAAAGCTGGGCAGCCTTTGTGCGACCGCCGGGCTGTGGTGTGAGCAAGGGGACGCTGCCACAGCCATTCATGATTGATATCGTATAGCCTGGGGGAAGTCTGTGAATATTAATTCACTTAGTTCTGCTGCCATAAACAGCCCCAGACAGCCAACACCCATAAAAATACAAATACCCCAGTGTTAACTCTTGGAAAACGCCATTGAACGGGACCAGGCTCACAGATCACCAGCTGGGTGACTGGCTGCAGGCGGCTTTAACCACGGCAGACACACCAGCACCTCGCAGGGTTTGGCTCTTGCATACTTAAAGGCAAAGAAATTAGTGTTTCCAGCCTTCCCCGTCCTGTCTCGCAGGTAAAAAGCTTCTTTGAACAGAGCGCAGCTTGCTGATGGAGCAGCTATCCATCCTGGAAACCTCGGAGCGCGTCCCAGGCTCTGGAGCACAATTAACACTCAGACACGAGCACAGCTCCCAGCAGAAGGAGCGGTCCTGGTCCTGGGTGCACCGAATGCACCACGTCCCACCGCGCTGAGGAGGGGGGCTGTGCAGGGGAGGGCTCCCGGGGGACCTGTGCCCAGCTGAGCATCTTCTGTAAAATCCCAAAAAGCTGTAAGATAATGGGGATGGAACAAAATAAAGAGCAATTCTTCTATTTCTCCCTCTTATGCAGAGCAGAATAATCGATAATTTTATGCACTGAAGAACTATTTATCTTGGAAATGGAATTTCCCTTCTCCATTTAAAGATCTCTGATATGCGCCTTCCACTTTCCAGCTCTGCTTAGACGCTGGTGAAGTCACCTGGTTCCTATAACACGTTAGGAATGATCTTGGGAGCCCTGTTTACATCAAAACAGTATAAATTAGGTGCTAGGTATTGGCTGTGCTCCAGGGGACACGAGGACATCCGCATTCCTGCGGAGCTACAACGCTTCCTTCAAGGATGGGATTTATACCCACATCCAAGCCAAATAAATCACGTACCGTGATCCCTAAAACAGCTCACTCACCACGCTTGGTGTGAATAATGAAATGTCATAATATTTGTCCAAGACACACGGTTTATTTTGCTTTCAATAACTAAGGTCTAGCAGAAAAAAAAAAAAAAGAAAATAAAAAAGAGGCAATGATTCCGCTCACTGTTACTCGGTATCTCCCAGTGGAAACAGCCCTTGGACTGGGGGGAAGGCAGCATGGGGTACCTCCCCAGAGCAGAACCCAGCTCAGCCCTGAGGCATCATCTCACCCGCTCACAGACCCGGGCTCAGGGCAGCTCCCCGGCGATGCTGCGAAACCAGAGCCAAGGAAAGCCCTGGACGGGGCAGGCTGGGAGCAGCGCCCTGTGCTCGGACCAGCCGGGAGTCCACAGCTCCCATCAGCCAGCACACAGCGCGGCGGGAACACTGGGAGGACTGGGGGAAGGCTGCAAGGACACGCACCACATTGAGACCGATGGACGAAATGGAAAAATGTATAAAAATACCTGTAACGCTAGCATTTATCACGGGCAAAAAATCAGAACAGAACCAACACGAGGTTCCAGCAGTAACCACCAGCTTTTCATTTCCGCTCCGAAACCCGTCTTCCCACGCTGTAAATCAGGCTGAAGAGCACGAACAATGCCTGTCCTGGTGGGCACAGCCACTTGGGCCAGAGCACAAACAGAACCCGCTCCCGACAGCCCACTCTTCCATGGGATAGAAACATTTTTAACAAAGACATTAAGGGCTGAGGGATCACCCTGAGCCGTGGTTTTACGGATATCTCATGGAGCAGGCAGCATTTTTCCAGCTCCACGTTGCCATGTGCGATGCTGCGGATGAAACACTCACCCGGAGGAGAGGGAGACGGGAGACTCTTCCCATGGTACTGTATTTGCCCATCTCTTCCGCGCTGGATTTTAGCGGCTGCCTAATCTGGGATGCTGGGTGTTCCTGAGCTGGTCTTTCCTTCTGCCTTAAAGCAACCCCGGTGCCACCTCCAGGCTTACGCTGCCTGCAGGGACCCCCTGAGCCCCGGTCAGCCCGCCACTGCCACTTGGCCACGGATTTTAGTTCTAAAATTGCCATTTTGGGGGGGAAATGTCAGCAGCTACATTGCAGCCTGAGTCCGTGCAGTATTTAGCTTTCAGACGGCCGCTGGCAGACAGACCAGAACCACAATAGGTCAGAACAAGAACGGGACAGGGAAGAGCAGCTGAAACCTTTCCCGAGCAAAGCTCCCCGTGCTAGAAATAGGCGTCTGTGTTCTGCCCGGGGTTATTAAGAGACCAACCCCCCTTCCAGGGCTCAAAAGGATTTTATCTGCAGGCATCAGGAGCCTCTGGGACGTGCCACAGCCGAGGACTACCGACCAACACGGCAAAAATCCCTCTGCACAGCTGTGCCCTGACGGCATCTTTCCTCGTTCCTGAGCGGTAACGGGCATCGCTTCTGCCTCGCACAAACACTCGTGCAGGGCTTTATTCGCACAAAGCCCAGCTTCGCCCAGTTCCTTTCAACGAGGACCGTGCTGCTGAGCCCCAGGGTTGAACCCTGTTCCCTCTCTGCTGCACTGGGGTGTATAACGAGAGAGCAGCGTACAACCTCCGGGTGGGCAGGGGGAAAGGCCAGCCGTGCCCTGGGGGGAAGCACAGGGATCTCCAGGCACCAGAGCAACCCCTAGGGGACCAGCTCAGAGACCAGCAGCCCCATCCCACATGCCCTGCTCGTGTCATGGAGACAGGGGGAATTGTCCCCTGACCTCCCTCGGACCTCAGAGGGTGAAACATTTGCTCTCCTTCCTCTCTTTTGCCCAGAAATGCCATTCTGGAGGAAGGAAATGGAGTCCTGAACCCTTTCCTTCCAACAGCGAGAGGTTTGCTGCACCCAGGGCGTGGCACGAGGAGCAGCATCCCTGCGCACACACCAGCTGAGCGCTCTTCCCAGTTCAACTGGTGGAGCTGGAAACCTGTACGTGAGCTGGCCTCGCCACCCCTGAGCGCTGCTGTACGCCCGCTGTCAGCAGCTCCTGCCGGCACGGCTCCCCCCGCACCCCCGGGAGGATTTGTTTATTTTCACAACAGCGGCTCTGGTTGAGCTCCGCGTAATTTTGGCAATAGGTGCTGCGCAGCAAAGCTAAACAATACCGGGAATGCAGACAGCAAAATCAGCCGCTTCTAAAAATACGGTGATAAAGGAGCAGGGCATCGCACACCGTCATCCGCTCCCAGCCCCAGCCCAGCTACCGCGGGCACCGGGGAGCAGCAGCGGCCGCATCCCCCCGACCTGGGGGACTGCTGGGCAGCAAGAAGGTGCCAGTGGAGAGAGGGGCTGACCCCCCAGGCCAGGAGAGCAGAAGAGTGTAATTGGGGTAAAACCCACCCTGCCCTGCACCTCCCCGAGCTCCTGCCCTGCCTGGGGTGAGCTGGGTCCAGCTTTGCCCACCCGCATCCCAGCGGATCCGCAAACTGCAAATCCCCGAGCTCAGCATCGCTCAGGGATGCAGGGATCTTGCTCCTGAGAGGGGGGTTTGGAGCTGAGCCCACCAAGGGCCTTGCCCAGACCCCAGGGCACAGCCCCAGCCTCGTTAAACCCTCCGGAGGCACGTGGGCCAGGGGCAGTCCAGCAGTGCCGGGGGTCTGCCCTCCGCACAGCACATCTCTGCCCCCTTTGCACATACACAAACACCTTCTTCTTACCTCGAGCCTGTGCTGCAAAGCCCCTGTTTGGGGCGATTCCCTTGCCAGAGGGCTTTAACCGCCGGGTTTCCCGTGGCATCCGCTGGATCTTGATGCAAAGCTCTCCTCCGACCCGCGGCTGCGATTGCTGCACACCAGCACTGCCTCCCCCCTGACCTGGCCCCGATCCTGCAGCTTGGAGCAGCTTCTCCTTGCTGGAAGGGAAGGACTCTACTGCTGTATGTGTTTCTATCGAAGAAAAAACTAACAGCAGCAGGGTAAATAATAGCCAAAGGCAAGTTCGGAGCTTATTTCTATTCCGCAGCACACCAACGAGTTAAATCTGATTATCACACTGCCCCCTTGGTTATGTCACAAGCGATAAATCAAGGAAAGACTCACTTGATAAGGAAAAGCCAAGGGAGGCTATTTTAAAATCAAAATCCAAAGGAATTTAGAATGATGGTGTGAGAGAAGAGAGCTGAGATTAAGAGGAGACACAAACACAAGCTGAAAGGGGGCCGCTCCAAACCCATCCTCCCGTGCCTTCAGCAGGGGAACGTGGTCCCAGGAGGTTCTTGGAGCTGGTTTTGCTTGGAGCGGGGCAACTGCTCTGCTGACACATCCCAGCTTCTCCAGCATCTAACACTATTTTTCCCCTCCAACACCTAATGCACCTTTTTTCCCCCCCTCCAATCGGGCACAGGACACAGTCATTTTTCCAACATTTAAAACGCGGCTTTGCCCAGAGCCATAAGGAGGTGATTAAAACAGCTCGCAGTTACTTACAAGCTCAATTAGCGCCTGGTGAGCTGTTTGACACAAAACAGAGTTTAGATGTTTTGTGTGATACCCAGCGCACTGGTATCGTTGAACACAGCATTAAAAGCAGAAACTCTTCAGTGCCTGGGGTGTCTGAGTGCGATACCATCTTCTCAGGTCTCCCACCGTCCCTGTCGGGGGCAGCCCCGTGTCCCTCGGCCATCGGGACGGCTGCGTCACACCCCCGACAGCCCAGCCCCAGCAGCTCTGGGCACCCAGAGCATCCCAGAGATGTGGGGTGAGCACGTCCAGAGCAACAAGCAGCTCAGAACAAACCCAGTTAAAGACAAAAAGAAGAATTGTTGGTTGTAGACCACAGGCTGAAGTGCACTTTGCTCTGAGCTCTCCCTCCCTGCTCCAGCTGAGGGGCTCCCTACGCAGGCAGGGAAGGGTTTCCACCAGCACAGTCCAGTGTCTGCCCTGGGTGACCCCAAACCTGCTGGGGCAGCACCCCCCTGCCCCAAGCACCCCCCTCCACCCCAGCAGAGCATCGCAGCCCTGCATCCCGGTGGGAGGAGGTCTCCAGCTGCATCCCAGCACTCCGCACGGAGCCGGGAATGCAGAAGGATGAGGTGGCTGCGTGTCCCCAGGGGCAGGAATCCGATATCCATAGACTTTCTCTCTCTTTTAAAGGGCAAAACACTTGGAATCAAAACAAACGAAGGAGAAGGCTTGAATGATAAATGAGTGCTCTGCTGTGCTTCCACAGTGAAATTTAATTTTAATTGATATTAAACATGACAGAGCTTCTGCTCAAACTTGTTTGCCAGCCACCTGCTGCAGCTGCCTCTGAAATGGTCACGCCGATAGATCCCCACGCCGATAAATCCCCACCCTGTGGATCGTCTGTACTGACCAGCACGGGAGGGCTGAAGAGTGAGGACCAGCCCAAGCCCGGCCAGGACCAGCCCAAGCCCGGCCAGGACCAGCCCAAGCCCGGCCACCCCGTGCCACATGCGGGGAGGCTGGGTGCTGGGCTCCGGACCAGTCCTACGTTTTGCAGATTTGTTTGTACCCAGGAAAGAGAAACTCATCCCCAGTGGTCCCAAGCCTGCCCACACATTCTCCTGCCACCGGAGGAGAGCCAGCCTCTGGCTGCCACCTGCAGCATCCCGGGGGGATACGTACGAGAGACCACAGGCAGCACACACCAACACTGCCGCTCGCGGGTGGAACACCAGGGAACGGATCATCAAACCCAGCTTTAACCTGCAACAGATTGTCAGGAGGGATAAAGGTGTTTGTAGGAAGGAGACACGAGAGGCAGCTTTGGTTTGCTTTGCTTTCTAGAAAAGATGAAAGCGAGCTCTGCTGCAAGCGCTGAAGGCAGAGCCGGTCCCGTACCCACACTCCCACCTGGCAGCACCTTCCCTTCACGTGCAATCTCCATTTCCCATCCCTGTTAAAGATGTTCAGCTGAGCTGGAGGATTAACAGCCCTGAGGACTCATGCACCAAGTCATTCCTCCTGCTTTAACCCAAGACTCAATTTACCAGCATCACTTTGTACTTGGCTTTCCTCTCTCCCACAGCACCCTGCCTGCTCTCCGAGGACTCAGTAGCAAAAGCTCCCAATTTCTTCTTTATTACTCACTGCAATTCCAGTCCATTTATTTTCACAGGAGCTTTGGTTTCTATGGGCTTTATTTCTGCTTTGTTCTTTTCTGCTCAATAAAAATATATTTTACGTGCCTAGACCAAGCAGAAGGTTATTTATCCGACCTCTAGAAGGATTTTAAGTTCTTTAAGCACCCTTCCAGCCCACAGCCAGCCCAGGTTTTGATCACCTGTTTCCAAAAAGAAATATCCCCCCAAGACCCCGTGTGAGGCTGGCCGAGGGGAAACGGGAACTGCTTGGTTCTGCAGAAATTTGTCCCAAGGTTTCAGAACAAACATTCTCAAAATGGAAGATGTGGATTCCAGCACAGCTGGTCTGTAGGTCCTGCAGGTGTTGTGTGAGCCCCAGTCTCCTTCCTCCACGCTCCCAGCTGGACAGACAGACAGACAAGGGCTGGAGGACGAGATCAGGGGAGCTCAGGATGTGCTGGAGCCTGGGCAGGGCAGCACAAGGAAACCTCTGCAAGGAGACCCCGCACTTGGGAGGAGGGATGCTCTTGCGATACGATGCTGGGCTTTCTGCTGGAAGGCACACCAGCTCCACCGCCGCACGAGCTGCTACCCGTGACGGGCACTGCCACCGAGTTAAAAGTTACCCGAGTCCCTGGCACAGCCAGATGGGAGAGGGTCACAGAATCACAGAATGGCCTGGGTTGAAAAGGACCTTAAAGATCACCCAGTCTCAACCCCCCTGCTGTGGGCAGGGCTGACAACCCCTCGAGCCACTGCCCAGGGTCCCATCCAGCCTGGCCCTGAGCCCCTCCAGGGATGGGGCATCCACAGCTTCCCTGGGCACCCTGTTCCAGTGCTTTACCACCCTCTGAGTGAAAAATTTCCGCCTAACATCCAGCCTAAATCTCCCCTCTCTTAGTTTAAAACCATGGCCAAACTCTTTCAATGCATATTGTCTGTATCCATCCCCAAGGGAGCACTGACACTCTTTAGAACTAACACCGCTCGTGTTTTATTACCGAGCAATTAAACTTCTGGTTGTCATTAGCTACAAATATTACTGTCAGTCTGCCGTAGACATTATGCACCAGCAGCTCTTACACGGTGTCCCATTCACAGTCTTAAAGTGCTCGGAAATAGATTTATTTATAGCGCCTACTGTGCAAGAGAATATTCCTCCCCTCTCCCACCGCTACTCAAGCCACTCACTCACCACACGTTGACCACCCCCGGGCTCACATTCTCCCACTCCCACGCCCAGGACACCAAAGCCGCTCGCCCGGGAGCCAGCAGGGACCAGCCCAGCCCCAGCCTAAAGACAGCGAGTGACTCACGCCGTCGGGAATCCCACCGGAGAGGTGGGGCAGGGGCCAGCGGAGCCGTGCTGCACCCCACAGCCCCGCCACGGTCCCCCCCACACCGCCCTGGGGCTGGGGGCAGCCAGACAGCCCCCCCAGGACCACACGGGGGGTGGGTCACCAAACCCCCCCATGCCGGTGTGAAGCCCTCCGTGCCGCATGGGTCGAGGAAAACGCAGCGGAGCAAATAC
Organism: Pterocles orientalis; assembly: GCA_011057875.1. Taxonomy (NCBI): domain Eukaryota; kingdom Metazoa; phylum Chordata; class Aves; order Pterocliformes; family Pteroclidae; genus Pterocles; species Pterocles orientalis. Next base: position 115,350 of record WKFP01014669.1, on the reverse strand, counting down.
CTTGTGCAGGGGTGGCGGTGCCAGAGCAGCTGCGCCTCCTAAATTCGGCGCTGGGACCCGGCCAAGCGAGCGATGCTCTGCCATCCGACGGCGGTTACTCACGCACGCCGCCTCCGCTCAGAGCAGCGCCTTCCCTCGGCTCCCAGCAAGGGAAAAGAGCTTATTTTGCAAAACCACCCTGCACGATGCACCCTGAAGCGCTCAGCCGCCACAGCAGTGCTGCTGCAGGACTTTGCTAGAGAGGATTCAGCCGTGACGGCCCTAAAGCTGCTGCCCAAAGCTTTGGGGCACAGAGGAGAAAAATCCTCCAAAATTAGATCAAAAAATTTATTTGCAACACAAACAGGGTTTGGCAGCATCCCTGCACCTGCAGGAGCACGGCCAGGACAGGGCTGCTGGTGGATGCCCCTCTCCAGAAGCAATCTGCCCAGGTTTAAACTCCCGATCCCATAGCCCTGTGCAGAGCGCAGCCCTGCTCCACAAATGCCTCCTTTGCTTTTTCAGTGCCCCAGGGGTTTGCACGGTGACTTTCCCACCCCCCATCCCACCCTTTCTCTCCGCACAGAGGGGTCAGGGAAGCTGCGGTCAGCACGGGTTTAGCCATGGACGTGTCACACCCCAGAGCATCACCCCATCTGCTTTCAGAAATCCCAAGGAAAACAGTTTCCAGACTGAGGCGTCACCCTAACTGCATAAAAAACCCACGGGACAGGGGGGTCAGTTGTCCCAACACCACCTGAAATTGGTTACAAACGACTGATTTAAGAGCAGCTCTGGGTGGGTGGGTGTGGGGCTTTGTTTCTTTTAAAAAAACCCAAATCTTCAAACCAAGAGAGCACAAGCTCAATAAAACTTCATTAACGTGCTCAGTGCCACCGTGCCCAGTGTCCCTGGAGGAGACACCCCAAGCGTCACGCATCTGCAGGCTGGTCTGTTGGGTTTCCCCAAGTGACTCCACGTGAAAAAGGTGGAACTGAAGGAACCCCGCTGGTCCCGGGAGCCTTCTCCTGGGCTCTCAGCGGGACCCCGGGGCTCGTCACCGTCCCAGGACACGGTGGCTGCTCCGGGCGGTATTTATAGACACGATTCCCATCTCCCCTGAGCCGCTTCATTTACAGACTCGTAAACAACCATTTCCCCCCAAAATCTATTGTTCTCAGGCTTTTGAGGATTTTTCCCCCAATTTGAGCATCATTCCTCCCCCCTGAGGAGGGGATCCCACCTGCTCGGCTGGGGGCTGCGCACCCACCCCCCTGAGCCACCCATGCCCCAGCTCGAGGGCCACCCACCACCCACACAGTGCCCCCCACGCCGAGGTGACACCGCGGGGGCTGTCCCCAGCAAAGCCCCTTTAAGGGCTGCTCCAGGAGGTGCGACATTAATTTTAGCCTGGAGCAGCGCCAGGGGCACAGGGCAGCTGCTGCGGCGGGGGGGCCGTGCCTCTCACCCTGCCCTCCCCGCAGAGCCCCGCTCCCCGGAGCACTGCAGCCATGGCCGAGGAGCGGACGGACCTGGAGGAGAGGATCATCATCAAGGACCAGCACACCAAGGAGATCGACCTGGTGGACAGGGACCCGAAGCGTATCAATGAAGACGTCGTCAAGGTAGGATGCTCTCGGCGCTGGTTTTCAGCGGCATCGCTGGCTCCTCGATGCCATCAGTGCCTTGGTGTTGGCATCCTGCGTCTGCCCTGACCCCAGCCACGGCTGCAGGTCCCCGGGGGTACGTGCCGCAGGTCCCCCGGGGGTACGTGCCGCAGGTCCCCCGGGGGTACGTGCCGCAGGTCCCCCGGGGGTACGTGCCGCAGGTCCCCCGGGGGTACGTGCCGCAGGTCCCCCGGGGGTACGTGCCGCAGGTCCCCCGGGGGTACGTGCCGCAGGTCCCCCGGGGGTACGTGCCGCAGGAGGTGCAGGCAGGTGACCGCTGCCAGGGGCGTGCTGGGCACCGCTCCGATTAACACGGTATTTCCCGTTCCTTGAATGCACTCTCCAACTTCACGGGCTGTGGCTTGAAAATTTATGGAGACGCCCTCCTTTGTGCCGGTAAGCGGGGAGCCAAAAATAAAACGGGGTCAGCCCGTATCACTGGTTTAAAGGGAACCTCAAGAAGACTGCTGCTCCTCCAGACCTGAGCACCAGAGATTTCAGATGTGCGCTGCCCCGTTTGCAAGCAGCAGGTTCCTGCCCCGCGGCAGCAGGAGGGTGCAGCAAGCCCCCTGCACCGATTTTTGACCGAGGGTCCAGCCCAGCTGAACAGGGAAGCGTTCTCCTGAATGCTGACCTCTGGAGCGTGGTTGCTCTAGGATTTGTTAGCATGAGGCCAGAGATAGTTTTGGCCCAAAGGAGAAGAAGAGGAGATGGAAAGGTTTTAATAAATCTATGTTTGAGAGATCAAAGCGATGACATGCCCCTGGGGACGGCACGCACCGAGGCTGCTCACAAAGGCTTTGGGACAGGCTGTGACCTTGCTGGTGCTGCTGAAACGCAAGCCTGGGGTTGTGCATTGGAACAGCATCGCAGCTGAAACTGGGCACGGGCAAAGCGAAACCCCCCGTGTGAGCGGCGACAGTGACAGCCACAGACAGGGACCTTGGCATCTCGGGCGCATTCCCAGCAGCATGTCCCACATCCGTGCCAGCACCTTCCAGGGCATCCTACCCCCATTCCCCCACCCCACCACTGCCTTTCCCCGCTCGGGGACCCCCACAAGCCCGTAGGAGGATTTTCCAGCTCATCCACTGACACAGCCACACCGCTGCTTCAGTGGCTTTGGAAGCTCCCGAAGCATTTGCTCAAGCTACCCAGCGTTCCTCCCGCTGTAAAAATAGCTCGGCCGATAAGGCTGGGGAGGGCGGGCAGAGCCAGCCCGGGACGGGGGGCACAGCCCACGCCACCCCGCTCCCTGTGCTCCCACACCAAAGGCAAAGCCTCCTGCCGGGAGCAGCAGAGCATCCCACCCCCCAGCACCCGGGGCACGGAGGCAGGCGATGCTCAGAGCACCGCGGGCAGGGAGGCAGCCGGCAGCGGGGAGGCCACGGGCTCTGCAAGCCAGAGGGTTCACGTGGCTGTAGATAAACCCGTCCTGGGCATTACGGTGTGACAGCCAGGATTTGAGACCACGCTACAGCGGTGGCACCAGCCACGGGGGCTTTGCAGGCTCCAAAAGCCTCCTCCCAGGGGAAAGCAACAGAGGAACCGAACCCCACCTGGCTCGCTGGTCTCTCTCCAAGCCTGGGCTCAGCCTCTGCCTCCACTGCTCCTCCAGGGTAGCAGAAGAGCCAGCTGGGAAGAGACTCGTCTTTTATAGCCTGCCCCTCCCTGCGTTAATTGATCCCTGATTAGCTCGTCAGGCAGCTGCAGGGGCTCCAGGACCAGGTCACCTGGGTGCTGATTCCTTCTCCCCGTGCCTCCTGCCCACCCCAGGAAATCAAAGATGCTGCAGAATGGTTTTACGGTCAGAGTGCTTCCCAAACCAGAATGGAGATTGCAATTTAACATAAATCCACAAACAAACGCATTCGCTCCCCAAGGAGAGGCCGTGCTGGCTTTCCAGAGCAATAGCTGGGCTCACGTGTTCCCCAGAAACGAGTTACCCCACCACGGGTCTCGGTGCATAGTTCAGAGGCTTTTAAGAGCGTTTGTCGTTCTGAGACGCTCCCGGTGCCGGCACATTCCAGCGCTCTCCCTGTGAGCGCACCGCCCAGCCCATCGCTCTCCCTCTGCAGACAGAACGCAGACAGACAGCGTCGAGCCTCGCCTCCGCGGATATAAATAAATAAACCGTAAATCAAGAGGGCCGTTGGATTGTTATTAGCACAACCCACCTTCTCGCCGAGCAGGCAGCAGTGTCCCTGAATGCTAAAAAAGGGCAGGAACGGGCTCTGGCCACCCCTGGAGCCAACGCTCCCACGCACGGCTCCTGGCCAAGGGCTTGCTCCTGGCCCCAGCACCCGGCAGCACTGTCCCAGGGTCTGAGACCACCGCCCACACCGCCCGCTCTGCCCGTGCCACCCACGCCGCCCACGCTGCCCACACTGCCCACGCCATCCATACCATCCATACCATCCATACCATCCATACCACCCATGCCACCCACACCACCCACGCTGCACCGGGACTTGGCCGTGCCCAGGAGGGTGCAGAGGGTCCTCGTCCCCCCCAGCACAGCCCTGGCTCTCCCCAGCCCCTCCACTCAGGCTCCCCGTCCATGCTGCAGCAGATCCCCATCCTTGCACGGAGCCCTCGCTCACCCCCAGCCCCCCTCCCCTCCATCTCTCCCCCAGGTGGATTTTGAGGATGTGATCGCTGAGCCCGTGGGAACATACAGCTTCGACGGCGTCTGGAAAACCAGCTACACCACCTTCACCGTCAGCAAGTACTGGTGCTACCGGCTGCTCTCCGCCATCCTGGGCATCCCGCTGGCAGTGCTCTGGGGCTTCCTCTTCGCCCTCATCTCCTTCTGCCACATCTGGGCCGTGGTGCCCTGCATCAAGAGCTACCTGATCGAGATCCAGTGCGTCAGCCGCATCTACTCGCTCTGCATCCACACCTTCTGCGACCCGCTCTTCGAGGCGCTCTCCAAGATCTGCGGCAACATCCGAGTCGCTCTCCGGAAGGAGATCTAGGTCCCTGCAGCTGTCCCCTGCAGCGTGCCTTGCCCGTGGCACAGGGACACCCAGAGACACCCTGCCCACGGCACAGGGACACTCACAGACACCCTGCCCGCGGCACAGGGACACCCAGACACCCTGCCCGCGGCACAGGGACCCCCACAGACACCCTGCCCATGGCACAGGGACACCCAGAGACACCCTGCCCACGGCACAGGGACACCCACAGACACCCTGCCCGTGGCACAGGGACACCCAGAGACACCCTGCCCACGGCACAGGGACACCCACAGACACCCTGCCCACGGCACAGGGACCCCCAGAGACACCCTGCCCATGGCACACGGACCCCATGCCCAGGGACCCTCGCCCCATGTCCAGGGACCTGAGTAGTGCGGCTGTCAGGGATGTCCCTGCAGACAGAGGCACCCTGGGCTGCCCCTCACTCCATCCCAAAGCTGTCAGCTCTCGGAGAAGAGACCAGACCCCTGGCACCGTGCCCTGCTCCTGCAGGAGGGGCGGCAGCATCCCTGGGGCCGCAGCATCCCCTGGACCACTGCCCTGGGCCACGAGCTACGGCTGCAGAGCGAGAAGCGAGGGTGCAGAGGTGCTGCTGGACAACAGACCAAACCCTGCTCCTCCATCCCTTCCGTCTCGTGGGACACTGAGAGAAATACTTGCATATGAGTTATTATAATTGCGTAATTTCATATGAATTATCTATATATAAACAATTGTTTTTGTGGAAGCTTCTGTATCAAATCACGCTGACAAAAGTTTTAGGGATAGAAAGCTGGAAACAAACTTTTGTTCCATGTGTGTTTGCATTTCAGCAAAGCTTTGAAATCCAGCTCGATTGGTGCCCGAACTGTCGTGTCTGCCCTCTGGGGCTATGTGCTGAGCCTGGGCCACTGGCCACTGCAATTGTGGCAGTCTGACGCTCGGTGATTAATTACGGGGCATCGTTAGGCTTTGTGCTCAGGATCCAGCGGGCAGCAGGAGGGTGGGCGCCGGGGCTGCGGTGATGGCAGCCGGCAGCACCTCGGGGAGCAACGGCAGCAAAACGGCTTTTGGCAACTTGAGAGATGGCAACCTTGGCTTTAAGTAAAGCTTGGGCTTCTTTCTCAGGGAGAATATTTACTCCATGCTTACTCGTCTGATGCTGGGCAAGCTCCAGCCACAGCAACACATCTATGCCC
>WKFP01014669.1:80562-101205 GCA_011057875.1 Pterocles orientalis | reverse complement strand
CCTGTGCCCCCCGTTTCCTGGGGTTTTCCCCGTGCCCCCCGTTTCCTGGGGTTTTCCCTGTGCCCCCCATTTCCTGGGGTTCCCCCTGTGCCCCCCATTTCCTGGGGTTTTCCCTGTGCCCCCCGTTTCCTGGGGTTTTCCCCATGCCCCGGTGTGGGCCCCCATCCTGCGGGACCCGGGAGGAGCCCACCGCGGGGGTCCGCAGGGCAGGCGGGTGCGGTTTGGTCCGACACTGGGCAGGGTGCCGGAGGATGATGCCAAAGGCCTTTCGGGGTTCACGGGGAGGGGGGCAGCGGCTCGCTCTGCCCTGGGGGTTCCGTGTGCCTCCAGGAGCTGGATTTGGGATTTCTGCTGCCGGAGCTGCCGGACGTTGCTCCAGTAAAGCTCCCCAGTATCTCCCAGCACAGGCTCGTTCAGCTGAGGACGCTTGCACTTCTGTCACTTGGCAGCTGAAACAACCCCCCCAGAACCCTTTTTTTTCTTTCAGGAGAACTATTTTAGAGCGTTATTAACGCATTTCTGTGAAAGAAGGGAAGGTGATGTTTGCCATCATCTGCCCGCAGTGCCGCTGGCTCCGCAGCGCATCTCGCTGTTTCCCAGGAGCCAGGGTCCCTACGGGGACACAGGGACCTGGCAGTGCCGGGGAGGGGGACATTCAGAAAAGCATTGAACCACCTCAGCTCTCCCTCCCCGAGCCCAGCAGCAGCAGCCACCGGGACACCCCCAGGCCCTCGAACCAAGAAGGCGACTTCGGCGGGGACCCCCGCAGCCGTGCCCCCGCAGCCCCCGAACTCCGGGCAGGAGCCATCGGGCTGGTGCTGGTTCCCCCGCGAGCCACATCGCAAACTCTCCCTAGCCTAGCCTTCAGCCCTGGATAAACATCCCTGCAGTTATTTTTAAAGATTTTTGGGAACCTTTAGCTCTGTGTGAGATGCAGAAATGTTAAATACTTTGGCAAGTTCTTCCCTCCAGGGTTCACGTTCTTCCTCCTCCCGGCAATAAAACGGCTGTGGGAATCGCTGGGGACAACAACTCACCATGCGCAATGCTTTTTTTTTTTTTTATTTTTTTATTGTTCTGCCCTTTTCGGGAGAGTTCTGTAGGAGGAACCGTGGGTGAAATCCTGGCTCCAGTGGAGTCAAGGAGAGGTTTGCCCTTGGCTTCTGCACAGAGCCTTTAGCATCCTGACGGTAAATCTGCTCCGGGACCCAGCTGGGGCGGCCGCGCTGGTGACAACTCGTCTCAGGTGAGACAGAGCAGCGCCTCTTTGCCCTCGGAGGAGGTGTCGTTCATAACCCCATGGACACTCATTTCTTTGCAGACCAGACCTGAACCACCTCTAGCGCAGGACGAGCCCGTGCCCGTGGTGTCGCTCCGACAGCAGCTGCGCGCCCCAGGGCGTGTGTCATTGCAGCCCAGCGTTCATCTCGGCAGCGAACCGGAGATGCTCAGCTGCGAAAGCGCTCTCCCAGGACTCACCCCGTTGTTCCCCGGCCGATGCCAGGCTGTTCCCAGCGCGGCGTTTGCCGACACTGATTCAGAACGCGGGAGATGCTCAGGGAGCCGCTCGCTGTCGCGGTGAAGGACCGTACGCCGTGAGGACTGAACGCCAGATCTCAAAGGCTCACTCGTGGGAGGTTTCGTTAGTTCTCTCTGAGTGTCGTGGCCACGCTCTGGCTCTGCTCACACCACACTGGCAGGGGCCAGGTCCTGCCCCGCTCCCCGGGAGCCCTGCGGCTGTGGGGGGACCCAGGGCTGGGTGCATGGGACACGGCCGAGCCCCATGCCCGGAGCAGGGGGGTGTCACCGGTTTCATTAAGGGGGGCTGCAGCGTTGCCCCTCCCCGGCGCAGAGGGTCTGGATTTCGAGCGGTGCGGGTGCTGCCCTGTGCCTCGGGCGCTCGTGCACGTGCACCCCACGCTGCTCTCGGCACACGGCAGCTCCCCACGACCGTTGCTTTCCTCTCCTGCCTCCAGCCCAGCCCAAACCCCCCCAGCAGCCGTTGCCCTCGAATTTGTGGCTGAAAAAACTTCAGCCAGAGCTTTGTCTGGAGCTTCAACTCATTTGCCAAAACGGCCACAGCGCTCCCACTGCCCGGCCATGAAGACATCCCCGGGGAAACCAGGACCGGCCGCACCCCCAGCCACGCAGAGTGTTTCTCCTTCCTGGGCAGCGTGGAGACAGAAATCACTCACCGGGGTTTGGCATCGACCTCCCCAGTTAGGTGACATCCGGCTCTTCCGCGTGTTTTCTCATCCGTGCCCCTGATTTTCGGCTGTCCCTGTTTGTCAGCTAGCAGGGTTGTTTTACTAAGCCAAAAAGATTCACCGAAAGGGAGAAATAAAAATAAACCTTTTTGGATAGAAACAAATCCAGTGACCATAGAGCAGGTCCCTGCCCCGCTGCAGGCTGCCTTGTCCCCTGCGTGTCACCAGGCTGCTCCGTCCCTGGGCGCCACGGGGCTGCTCCCAGCACGGTGCCGGGGCGGCAGCAAAGCTGCTGCGATCGCTTCGTTGTGCCCATAAACATTAATTTGAGAAAACTGAGGTGGCACTGAATGCAGCGCCACGTGCACAGCTGGTACCTGCGGACGCAGCCCCCGGTGACAGTGGTGACCGTGTCCCCAGCAGCGGGTCCCTGGACCTGTCCCGCTGCGGGTGGCCACGGCTCCCGGCGCTGGCTAGCAAGTTCAGCCTCTTGACCGCGCTGTCAGTGCGTGGAATGGAAACGCTGACCGGCGGGTTGGTGTTTGCTGGCTGTCAGCCGGCGGGGGGACGGTTCGGGTTTGCAGCTGGGAGCTGTGCCACCAGCAGCCACCACCGCGGGGGTCCCTCCGCCGAGGCGTGAGAGTCCGACACCAGAGCTCACCCTTCCCGCCACGCGTCAGTTTTCTCACATAAATCACCAAGTACCAAATCCCCCGAGGGGCTCGGTAACCAGTCCCTGGCTGACAGCAGGGTCACCGCTGCGCTGGCACAGTGGCCATGGGGAGGTGGCCCTGCGCTGAGCCCCACGGACCCTCCATGGGGTCTGAACAGCCACGGCCAGGGTCCAGCCATGCTCAGAGCCAGGAGGTTTTAGTTGCTGCTCTTTTTTCTGCAGCGGGGAGAAAGCAAAGGGAACTGCGGGACCCAAATGTCCCACCTACGTGGTACGGGGGCATCAGGCCAGCATCCCCCCCGGCTGCCGTGCCCAGAGCCGCCCCGAGCAGCAGGAGATGCTGTGGCCCCTCACAGCCCCTCGCTCCTTTGGAAAGCGAACACACCCGAGGTTTTCGAGCGGAGAATCTCATGAGAATGGCCGCGTCGTCTGAGTCACCCCCAGCTCCTTCCAGCTCTAAAAATCCAGTGATGCCACAGAGCTGGAAACATTTTCATGTTAAAAATACACGCTTTGGAATAATCAAAAACACAAACGTTACATAAGGCTAAATTTAATTGCGCTGCAGTTTACTGCTGCAGCTGAAATAGCCGTTTTTCCAAGAGCTCTCTCGATTCCCAACTTTACAGTCCCCCTGACACACGAGGTCTGGCAAAACGTCAAGTCCAGGCCAACCTTCAACGATGGAGCTGCGGCCGCTGGTGAACTCTGGCGCACGGATGCGGCCCATGGCAGGCATTGCGAGCTAGAAAGCGCGGATATTTTATCTGGCTGCTTCTGCATGGGAAATTCTCTTTATCCCAGAATTTTTTCCTAGTCCTCACCCCCTGCACTCGGTCTGCACGAAGCCCAACTTTGGTACATTCCCTGAAAATACAGAATGTGCAGCGCCGCGCGCACACCTCCCTGGAAAAGGCGCCTTAGGGCTTCGGTGACAAGCTGCGGATGCCGTGGGCTGCAGTCATGGTCCCAAACACTAATTAAAATGCTTTGTGTTAATGGGGTCACTGATTAGCGGTGCCGTGCTGCAGCTTTCTTAGGACGCGGGTAAAACGCTGTTACACTCTTTGGTGAGGTCCCTCCAGCAGGTCCATCGTCCGACGGCCGTGTCCTTGTTTCATGGACCCAAAGATCCCCCCAAAGGCGCGGCTGGATCCGTAAATACGCTCAGAGGTGTTTCTCTAATTCCACCGGTATGCTAAAACCCCACCCCAGCCTGCAAAAGCCATTCCAAACAGCAAGTTCCCATAAATTAGATTTTGTAAAAAAATATTTCTAAAAAAAACCCCTTTTCTCAGGCAGATCCTCTGTTTCTGATCACAAAAACCAAGGGAGGGGTGGGGAAGGCTGGACCCAGCCCCTCCAGCTCCCTTTGGTCCCGCAGCCCCGGGTACCCCCCGGAACGACACCCACGGCCCCGGCGGCTTTAAGGGGTTTGAATTATTCATGGTAAAAACAACCTGCTGCGGTTCCAGCTCTGGTCCGTGCCCAGCCGCTGCAAATGGGCTTTTTTCTGTAATTTTCAGTAATTTGTGTTACGGAGTGCGCTGTCCGCGGCAGCAAAAGCGCCGTGCAGCTCTTGGCACGGCAGCAGCTGTCACCCCCGGCCGTGGCCCTGCCAGCCGCCGACACAGGGATGCGGGAGCGCTGGGCTGCATCCCTCCGGCCTCTTCCCCTCCCGCTGAGCGGATGCCATCGCGCCGGGGCCGGGGACACCCATGAGCCGACCCTGCGGCTCCGCCAGCGACACTCACCCCGCGGGGAGGCGACGGGGGATCCCGCGGGTCGGTCCCACACCCCGGCCGGGTCCAGGCTCCAGCGCGATGGGAGTCTGCCCTTGAAGAGGGAGAGCAGCAGGGGGAGAGCAAAGGGGAATTTCCAGCAGCCGAAGGGGGAACCAGCTGCTGACGGTGCTTCCAGGCAGCTCCTCGCTGGGAGCGCAGCAGCAGCCCCCGGGTTTCGATATCCCGCTGAACTGGGCTCAAGGACCCGTCCGAGGACCGATCATCGCACCAACAGCTAACGCAGCGTTTAAAACGCCAGGATCCCACCTCAACAATTAATTGCTTATGGGGTAGATGTGGAAATTCTGCAAGAAAAAATAAAAAATATGGTTAAACTCCCAAAATGCTCGCTGTGACTGATCTGCTCAGCTGCAATCAGGAGGTGCATGAAGTATTTAACAATGCAATTATTTGAAAAAAAGATTTTAAGAGGCTTTTGTGAAAATTTACCATGTAAGCGGGGATTCCAGTGGTCAGGCAGCTCTGCACCGGGCAGGGAAATCATTCTGTTTAATGAAACTGCTTTAGACTGCGGCGCCCTCCCATCACCGCCCAGCGCAGGGCTCCCGCCAGCCACCAAACCCCCGGCAAAAGTCAAATATTTTATTTTCTCTCAAAGCGCCCGGGCTGGGCAGCGACTCCCCAGACACCCGCGGTCGCGGCTGGGTGCTGGCAGAGCAGAGCAAAAAGAAAGAATCCCTTTCATCCGACAGTCTGAAAATTTAATTTCACTTTTTTAAACCTTCCTGATGTTTTTTTTTTCTTTTGCAGTTTAGTTTTCTTCACGTATCTGCCTTCGCACAATTTTGCGCAAAGAATTTTTCTTGTTCACAGCGTTGTCACTGACACACGGGGAGCTGCTGGAAATTTCAGCTTTTAAAATTACCAGCGATAAAACCACGGCACAATGAGGGATGGAGAGATTTTGCAGGAAGACTCAAATCTATAACTTACACGGAGAGACGCCCTGAAAAGAGGGGTTTCAAGCATTTTCCTACACCCAGACCAGGGCTGAGCAACTCAAACATCCTCGGGCACACCCGGGCTCTACCTAGAGCCTGTCTGATGGGGATGAAGGGACACGAACAGGGAAACATTTCAAACCCGGTGGCAGCACAGATGGGGAGGCACGCCGCCGCACACTGACACGTATCCCTGCAACGATTTCACGGATCTAACCCAGCGCCCGAGCGCTGCACGGCCTCGGCCGCCCCCTGAACGTCAAACACACGGACCATCATCCACCCAAAGGTTTTCACTCTTCTCTGGCTAACTGCACAAAATCCAAATCCGCCCGGTAACAGCTGCGACACGATGGCAGACAAGTCAATCGTTTCACCGCGCTCTTCCAAACGTTTGGCTTCTAGTGAAAACCAACCGAACCCGGTTCCCCTTTCCCCTCTGCACCCTCCTCAGCGGGGTTAGAGCAGCTTCTGTTTGCCACCGATCCAGCCCGTGCTAAACAAACACTACCAGGGTGTGAGGAGGAATATTTTAAGCAGCAAAGCGTCCAGTCCCGACTGCAGCTGCAGCCTGCCGGCAGAAGACCCAGGACCCTCAGCATTACCCCCATCTTGTGCTTTCTTTGCCAAGTTCCAGGTAAAAGGCTATGGCCAAAGCTACAGAGCTCCCTAAGAACATTCCAATATTGTCCAGGGTATGTATTCTGCCCACAAGCTGTAGTTTTAAAAACTTCTCCTGCTGCTCAGGTTTCCTTTCATTTTCTTGCATTGCTTTATTTTAGTACAAAACTCCACCATCTCCTCAGAAAGACCTTTTAACGACAGAATTTATTTTAAAGCTAGAATACTTCTTGTACAATGACCTTCCCATTTTTTTTTTCAAAATTAATGACTTTAAACTGCAATAATGACATGTCCTAAGGAGTAGGTTTACACAGACATATTCCAAAAAAGCACAGCGCTGTAGAATAGAAATCTGCCCTGACCCCCGGCTCCCCCCCTGCCCCTGAGCCAGGTAACCAGAGCAGCAGCCTCTGCCCGACCCCAAGCAAAACGCTGCCAGGGGGACAGAGCCAGCTTCTGGGGGACAGGAGCAGGATCAGCGGCCACACAGACCCACGTCCCTTGGGGGTGACACAACCATGCAGCACAAGAACCCACTCGAGGCTCCAGCTGGTCTTCAAGTTAAACGGGCCAGAGTGCTGAAAGCGAAACACAGCAGCGGGGTTATTTTAAGGCAGTCTGAATGGCAGCTACGCGAAAATTCAGCAAAAAGTACCCAGATACACTGAACACTGCAAAAAGGAAGAAGTATTCCTCAGCGCTAGGCCTTCTGCAGAGTTTCCATCCCCACGCCGCGGCAGCACTATCTCTTCTTCCGCATCCTCTTGGGAAGCAGTTGATCCTTCTCTGGCATTGGGGCCTGACGTGACTTTCTTTTGCTAACTCTCAGATCCATAAAATTGCTGCTGAAAAAAAAAAAAGGAAAAGGGAAAAGATGGTTTGGAAGATGCTCTAAACACGGCAGATACCGAAGGCTGCATTGAAGCGCGGTGAGCGGCACGCGGGCACGCACAGGTGTGTGCGTCACTGCTGATGGTGAAGAGGAACACGGCTCTGTCGTCGTGTTCGAAGACAACAGCACCCACAAACCATCCCGGTCACCCTGAGCCCGCAGGGATGGGCCACGGTGCCTCTCCCCCCAGCACCAGGGACCAGGCTGGAGCAGAAGGAGCAGCAGCCACCTTCCCAATTCCTCGTCCGTAAATGAGCAGAGCCTTGGCGCTGACGAAGCCACGATGACATTATATCAGAGAAGGTTGACTTCAAAGAGTCATCCTCAGCGGCAGAGCCACCGAGGACAAGGACGGTGGGTTTGGTCACAGTTACCCAAGAAGGAAAGCGCGTGGGACTCCCATCTTTGAACAGGCTCTTTGCCAGACGCTCTTCTCATTTATGGACAAAGAATTTTCCACTGGAAAAATCAAAGAAGTGTTTTCTTTTTAGTCATAGAGTTAATTTTAACAACAAAAAAAAAGGTTAAACTGGCCCTATTTAAATTAAGCCGTTAATTTCCATCATTCAGCCTTGGAGCTCAAAATTCCACATCGTGTTGACATGAAAGATATCGCCCATCCATGAATAGCTACCGCTAATTAAACATTCCTTAAACGCACTCTTTTCTACCATTTGCTGGGATGAATCCATCCTGCATGGACTATTCACTTGGCTTAAACTGGGAATTCACAACTGAGAATAACAACGAACGCTCCCAAACGCCAGAGCCCGTCTCTGCTGACTGCCGCAAGATCTCTCCTAAAGAGATCACCAGGAACAGCCCGTACGGCAGAGCTCAGCTCAGCACCACGACGGACACGGAGCTCCTGCGTTTTGTGTAACGAGGAATTTTCGAGCGCAGGGCCCGTGCCAGTGTAATGCTAAACTCTTATCAAGCCATGAACCTGCAACGTCTCCGGCGTTTGCCTAATCCCGTGTGCCAGCACCGCCCCGAAGCCCACAGAGCCGTTCAGAGGGGTGGCTGCTCCCAGGAGCACAAAGATGCTTGCTCAGGATCAGGAACTGAGTTTCTATTTGAAGGATTCCAACCTTGCTCTGTTTCTGAACGTCGCTATAAACCCACTTGTCTGCCAAGAAAAATCCAGTTGCCAACAGCATGGACTAACAAAGAAGCGTGGCTCATCAGGAAAAACAGGCAACGATTCAAGTACAGCTATTCGACTCCGGGAGCAGGAGGCAGCGATTACAGAAGAAAAGACTCGGTTGAGATGCCTAAAGGGCTCCAAGCACGGAGCCAGGCAGGGCTGCAGGAAAGGCGTTCTTCTGAAAGCGGCGAGTCACGGCCACAGGTCGAGCATCTCCCTGAACGCACCTGGCTAGCACCCAGCGCCGTGCTGCTGCGGGACTGCTGCTTGGACACGCTCCAGGAGCTAACGATGATTTGGATTGGGTTAGGTGTGCTCTTTGCCCAAAGAAAAAGGAAATGGTCTATTTTAATAGCTGCAGAAGAGGGAAGGAGCATTTAACTGTCATACAGGGGAATATTTTAAAAGCAGGTGTAAAAAACACCTCTCCACTGCATGGCTGAAAAGACACAGGACAGAAATGAACGAGTTCTGATCTCACATGCTTTCCATATCCCAGAGCTTTCTTTTTAAGAATCAGGGCAGCATTCGGGCTCTTCCAAGCCCTGCACAGCCCTGCGAGGCGTTTCAGAAGGTCCGAGTGTCTCCCAGCAGAGGAAGGTGCTCGGTGGCACTTGGTTTGGTTTACATTTATTTTAATTAGGATAAGAACATTGTGGTACTCCCAGACGGCGAGCCGCTGGTCGCGTGGCACAGCGCTATCAATATTAAAAACACAAAACAAATGTACTCGACCTTCTAGAGAAACGTGCAAGTGTTAGTGCTTGGCAAGTCACATCCCTTCCCACACCTTACGGTGCAATGACAAGGTTTGCTTGTCCGGGGACAAGGAGATGCTGACTGCACGCTACACAGCCTCTGCCCCCACCCAAGCCAGGTACCGAGGTGCTGCAGTGACATTTCGAGCTTCCCTTTGGGATGAAGCAAGCTTGCTTCTCCCAACACAAGATACACCTTGGGGTAGGCAGGGATCTTGGACTGCAACCGTGCACGACTAACGCCCGATTGCCCCTTTTGTCCCCTCCCCCTTTTTTTTTTTTAATATTTTCTCCACACAACAAACTCACACAGGAAATCTATCCAGCAGGGATCATTTTTGGAATTTCGTTAAAAGCTCTCCAGAAAAGCTGCAACTGTATTTAGGAGTGAAACCAAGCGTCCGTCCAGGAAGCACCGCTCACCTTCCCAAAGCCATGCCTCTCCCTACAAGAACGGCTTGACCATGACCTGCTGCTTTTCCAGTGGCGTACTCAGCATCAACCTCTGACACCACTGCAATCAACACCTTACAGTGCCTCTGGTAAAGCTCCTTAAAACCCTCTAGATGATCTAACCACACTTTAGGAGAGTTTCACGTTACTTCTGTCATTAATCGTGACTTTTAAGAGCTGTCACAACCTACTGGCCACATATATTTATATAATGGTTAATAGAGAAAATAGTGCCGTACTCTTTAAAAAGCAGACTGAGAGAATTCAGTGCGGTACGGTTCTCATCACGCCCCTACCCTCCCCGAGGGCAGCGGGTGCGATATTCGAAGCGAGATCCCAGGCCAGTTCCCAGCGCAAGGGCAGACCGCACTCCTCTGGCAGGCTCCCCCACTCTACTCACTTGTCAGAGGACGTGGAACACGTCTCAGCTTCTTGCAGATCTCTCAAAATGTCCGAACTGGAGCTGAAGGGTAAAATAAAACAGATGGAAATTATTTCAGCAACATCAACACCAAAGTAGGGCTCCACTTAGCAAAGGCAGTGCAACCCGCAGATGAGACAAACCCCTCCGCACAGCGCTGGCACCGAGAAGCAATCCCAACCAAGAGCACAGTCCAGCAAGTTCTGGCTCTGCATCACCTAATTTTCCGAGTTATTTCTGGTCTCATTTTCATTATTTAACACATACGACCATTCCCTCTGCTCACGTCCGCGCTCCGATAGCTCCGTGCTCACGGACACCGACAACTTCAGTGGGTGAGGGACAACATTCCGAAGAGTATCGGTGCTTCCAACTGCAAAACTCAAGGCTTAAGTGGAAGCTCACGTTGTGACCACAACAACAACAAAAATTAATCAACATCCAAGAACAAATCGTCACATTGAAACGGTTAGTGACAAACGCCCAGGCTGCCAGCACACACCAAGCGACGTGGGCTTTGCCAGACCCCGCGGTTACTCAGCACACGAGGGAGGTGGATCGCGCTGAGCTGCCTGAAGCAGGTTTTCTCTGTCAAACCCACCTTCCGAGGAAAAAGCACCGTCTAGAAAAGAGACGGAAGCATACGCCGCACAGGGTGACAGCAGTCCTCAGCTGCCACCCGCCCCTGAAGGACAATGTTTGGGCTCTGGGGCTTGATCCCCTATTCTGAAAAGAATACCACTGACAGATGCATTTGATAAAGCTATCCATTTCTTAATTAAAATAATTAATTTTAAATTTTAACGGATGCTTTTCTTAGACCAAGGAAAAAAAGCATCCCAGTGCCTTGGAGATGGCAAGCTGAGGTGAACGAGGACTGAATCAAGCCAGACGTGACTCAGCTTCTTTCTTAACCTGCTTGAAAAGATTATTCCGTTTTTCATCTTCACATATAATTTTACATTCTAACAGGACAAGGAAAATAAACTACTTTAAGTCAGTTATTTATATACTCGCAATAGGGAACACACCAGGACCAACTCAGGACCGGTGCTGGACAGGCGAGGAGCTTCAATGTAAAGAATTGACGATGGTAACTATAAATAAGAACAACCACCCTACATCATGAGTTTCATGGGAATAAATTGTCAATCTACTGATAAATAAAATTGTCAGTTATTGATAAAGAACTTCTACTGCACGGTCAGGCTCCGCGATACGAGCTACTGCAAAGTTCTCAAGCACAGGCCAGATCACAGGCTTGCAGAAAGCAACCAGCAAGTTGGAAAACGTCGTTTTCTGGAAACTATCTTTCAAAAAGATGCCTGGCAGCTCCAACAGTCTGTACGTTATTGCAGAAATTAGATAGCAAACTGTGACACAAACAGTTGGGAGACTTTAGTGTGAACCGTGGGCAGCGGTGGGATACCAGTTCCCTTGGATCGGCTTTAAAGGTTTTACAACAAAATCAATCCCTGCTTGTTAGACGTCACCAGACGTAAACTGTAAAAAAACACAGATATCGGTGTGTTTATGTTCAAAACACATTTTAAGGAAAACAGCCCAAAAAGCCTCATTCTCACACGACACATCCCAGCACAGCAGAGTCTGACAACGGGGACAAGCGCTGAGGTTTACAAATGGTATTTCTGCCAAAAAGAAGTTCTACCAAACAACACGTCTCCCACCAGAGAGGCTTTGTAGGGGTGACTCACGTAGCGACTGACTGGGCACTTTTCAAAGGGACAGCCCCATCTGCAGTCCCGGGGATGGAGGAGGCTGGAAGCAGCTCCCTGCCCGTCCCAGCCGCAGGACGCCCAGCACAGGTACCTGCTCTGCTGCCGGCTTTTCCTGGCTCAGTATCGGGTTTTGCTGGATGAAGACTTCATACAAACATACAGTAAACAGCATCCTCAGACAGAAAAAGAACAGGGTTGGTGCCCGAACGTGACGTACTGCTTGCCTTGAAACTGTAACGTTATTATCCTTTATCATCAACTGTGTTTGTCACAAGCAAAACAATAAAAGGGAAAAAACGGGGCTAACAGGCAGAACAATAATGCAAGCTCTTAATTTACATGCGTAATTCACAGCTTATGCCTACCAAATTGTTGTAAAACTGAGCACAGGATGTCCTAGAGTGAGTTACCTGCAGGTTATAAGCTTTCCAGCTGTAGCTAAAACCCCCCTTTGTTTCAGAATTTCTTAAAACAATCCATTGTTCCAAGCCAGTCACTCAATGAAACTGTTCTCTGCATCTAGTCTCTCTTAAATTTTTTATTTTTTTTTTTTTTTAAAAAAGACTGAGAATTGCTTGATTTGAAGTAATTACCGACCTTTTTTCCACATGCAGGGGGAAAAACCAAACCTAATTAAATATGCCAGACAGTTGAAAATTATCAAAAACATTTTCAACTAAGCAGAAGAAATTTTGACCACCAACTGAACTCATATTTTAAAATAATTCTTCTTCTTCCCCTGAAGAAACATCCTAAGCTCCTCTCACCATTGAATGAATTCACTTGAACTGAAGAAAATGCATTAAATAAAAAAGAAACAGCTATCTCATTGTGTATGTTGTTTATGTAAATTTTAGCCCTGGGGGCCCAAAGAGATCCCAGAATTTAGAAGAGTTTTGTTCATTTCCTCCATATTTTCTGCCTTCTCAACACCCCCAGACAGGTGCCTGTACCGGGGCCACACCAAACCACATCTTCAGCCTTTATGCAGACTCCCAATCCAAGGCAACTTCCCACAAGAGGTTTTCTGTCTTTTTCTTTCATAAAGGCCATTATTCTATCCTGGATTTTACGTATCAGCTCCAGATGAGTGAATTTTTGTAACCAAACCACTGAAGTCCTGAACCTGAGGGGCTCGGGCTGGCACAGGCTGGCAGCCAAGGGGACGGGAGGATCCATCTCCTGGGCTGACGGCTCCAGCGGCTCGTGCAACGCTCCCTCTCTCACTTTTCTGCAGGATTAGTTTCTTCTGAGCACTTACAGACACCAACCAAGAGTAAACTGTTCCTTTCTTGACCATCATTTGGATTTTACCTCCACCGCCCCCCTTTTCTTTTTTTTTTAATAAACACATCGCCTCAAAGCAGAGAGAAAAAAGCTGACGTAAGTGCGAATAACGTGTCTGGTTCTAAAAACGAAAGGAGCAAGCATCTCTTTGAATTTGTTTATTTTAAGGCAGATTAAGTTCCTTCTTGGCTTCATGGTGAACAGCCAGTGTCCGTTAACGCACAGCAAGACAGACCGATGATGTACTTGGCTCTGGCACGTGCACTGCACATTTTTTTCCTCCACGCTGGCAGGAGAAATGAGCTACAGCCTGTCTCGTTTTACCAATGTCATTTGAAGGTGAATGCCCCGCCACGAGGAGTGAGGAGAAGAGTTTTCTCCACCGCACGATCCTGCTTCCACCTGGGCCTGCCTGAAAAAAGTCCTGGGAGCTTGCTGCTGGAGCTGGCACGAGTCCCACGCGATGCCCAACATCCACTGTCCAGCACAAAGTCTTCTTGGGCTTCCCAGTGCCCCCCTTCAACCCACGCACCCCCGGCACCACAGCACGGCTTCATCTTCCCGGCTTTGGACGACAGCAGGTTTGCCAGCCCCGGACTGCCCCAGGACTCCCCGGAGGCTCCCGTCTGTACTGACCCTCAGCTGGGTTCCCCTGTCCCACGGTTTGTCTCGACTCTGTCCAGGCTTGCTTGGTTTTCAGTGGCTTCCTCTGCAGCTCAGGAGCATGTTCTTGAGGTTCTGCCTTCAGAAAAGGAAAAGATCTGCTGGGTGTAGCTCGACTCCTTCCCTCAGGAGCCTGGCAGCAGCTGGGGGATCGCGCAGGCTGAAGCACCAGAGAACACTCCAGTTCTCAGGGTTCAGAGACGAACAGACCCCACGGCTCTAGACTAGGGACTGACGTCCTTCTGGATCCACGCCACGTGTAACCGCTGTCCCCCGCACACCTCTGAGGCCATCGGCTGTTCTTGCTTGAAGTGGCTTCTCCGGGACTCTGTCCATCACGCCTCCGTTCTCAGCCACTCGTTACAGCTCAGTTTTTAGGAGATAAGTATGAATCAACACCATAGCACAGAAGTGTCGTCATCCTTCCACAACGAACCCGTATTCGAGGCCAGAAGTCAGACCAAACGCTCCTATCTAACACTGAAATATATCTCATCTCCGAGCCAAAGTAGTTCAAGATTTATGAAGCCAGGAGTGCGATAAAGAACTGAAAAAGGCAGTTAATCCCCCGACCAACACATTTTCATACACTGTTCTCATGTGACAGTGATGGCCAGCCTCGGGATCAGGACAACGCTTCCTTCACACTCGGACTGAAGTGACTGCCAGGAAGAGTTTACGCAGCTTTTTCAGCCGTTCCGTCCTGCCAGCGGTCTCGTTGACAAACTGGTGTCTGCGGAGAGGTTTGCAGAGGATTGCTGCCATCCAGCGAACTCCAGGGTACCCGGAGCACAGCTCCCGGTCTCCACCTCTTCTTCACCCGAGGAACCAAAGCCCAAAGTCTGCAGAGCACATAAATCCAAGGATAACTGACCAGCTAAATCCCGATCAATAGCTCCTAAACTTAACGCCAGAAAGCCCCACTCATTGCAGATGAAGCCCAAATTCATGTTTGGGCACGAATCTCAGCTGGCAGGCGCTGCAGCCGCTCCGTGCATTCCAGCGGCAGGGAGATTTATAGGAGCTGCGGATGCAGCACTTTTCCCCCGGGATTTCAAAATCCAGCCAGCGTCTTTCAGCGTACACCTTCATACCTCAGACACGGCCAACGGTATGCACTGCCCACGGCTGCAAGTCTTCCCCTCTCGCCATCAACATCCGACATTTTCTTCTAACATGCGGTTTTAAAGAGAAATAATTTGTTTAAAAAACTGAATGTTATCCTCGTTATATAAAAGACTTTTAATGGAATAGTTCCTCTACATAGTTCATTAACGAGTTTATCATTGTCCCACCTACTTTCTTCTCTTGTTTTTTTATTGTTTCAGTAGTTGCATAAACTTTGGCGTCAGTCCCAGCAAGTGAAAGAACGCAACGGGACTATTTATACGGAGCACTAAAGTTCTATGAAAGCTTTATGTACGACTTCACAGCTTTGAAAAACTACCCTTTAAAAGTCATGGCTTTGTCCTGGTGATTATCTGTCACGCACATTTTTCTCTCTTGGTGGGATCATCAATTTATGAAAAAACTCAACGTGTTTGGGACAAAGCTATAACCTCCATGCACGGCCTGTATCTTTCTCCCAGCAGGTGTAAAATTTTCATTTTCTCAATTAAAGTATAAACTTGTGAATAATATCAGTACATCAGTGATTACTGTATAACGTACAAATTTCTAAAACTGACCGACTGCTCCCTTAGCAAATACTGGTATCAGACTGACAAAAGGCAGGTCTGGTGAAGGAAAAAACACAAGAATCATCCATTTACTTGCAGCATCCTTTTCAGAGCAAATCTTTCGCCTCTCTGACTTCAAGATTGTTTTGTTATATTCTATACGCTGCTCAAAACCCCTAAATTTCTTCTAATCCATTATAACATCAGCCCTCCGTTTAGAAGTGCTCTCTTCATAAAAACACAGCATGCAGATTTCGACTTCCAAACATATTTCAAGTTTTGACATTTCAATGTGAAAACCATTTACCCTTGTCAAAGGATATCCTCTTATTATCAGAAATAAAATGCAAGCCTCAGAAAATCATTACTTGGTACAATAGCACAATGCTACTTAAACCCTCCAAATCTAAACTGTTCTTTTTTGATTTGTGCTATATTTATTCCACTACACTTCACAAAACAGTAACCCCATGGTAACCAGAGAGCGGCACAATACATTGCTCCTTCACGCGGTTTATATGCCTACACCTGCTTTTCACAGCCCCTGGAGATCTTGCCATAATTCAGGTCCGTTTCGCTCACACCAGCAGTGTGCAAGCAGCGTACTGGGAGCGGGAGCCGCGGCTCCCACCCAAGGTCTGTGGACACCGCAGAACCCCGCAGGTCTCCGAGGGCCAAGCACAGAGCCGGGTATTGCCCTGCTGGTTTTACAGAGCAGCTATCGGGGACAGAAACAGGAAAGATGAAAAGCACATTTAACTCTTTTTCATGAGCGTTCCACCACACTGGTATTTGTGGGGGGTGATCCCTATATCCTTTGTTTTTCCCCCAGAAAATATGGAAAAACGCACTGGGAGGTTCTTCAGAAAGGGGCGGTCTGGCAATGGGAACCCCCTGCACCCAGGTGAGAGGGGCTCCCACGCGTCACCAGGCGTCGGGCATCACTTCTGCTAAGCCTTCGCTGCCTTACCGCTGCTTTCACCTCCTAAACAGCAGAGTACAAATCCAGGGCTTTGGATGCAAATCCCAGGCTGCAGCGTGTGATGCCCTAAGGCACCTCCACAGCCCTAATGCCAACCAGTTCTGTTTAATACACAACATCACGGGGAAAAAACAAACAACCAAACAAACAAAAAACCAAACACCCACCGCTTTGTTAAACTTCCCACCCAGTGCAGCAGCTAGTTTTTAAGGTTGAGCAAACTGCCCTGTATTTAACTAAAAAAAAAATAAAACCCACACCGCACACACAAATCAACACACAAAGCAGGAAAGCAAAGAGAAGATCCCAGAGCGATTCTGGAAACACGATTCGGTGCAGACTAGTAATTCTGTTCCTGCTCCCCAGGAGCTGAGTGTCAGAGTAAGCCACAGGGAGCTGTTAAGGATGATTGTTTTAAAAGGTCCAGATATCTGTGATGCACACCCACTGGTCTGTGCAACTGAGAGATGGTGTGTTTGATTCAAGCAGCCTACGGAAATATTTCATTTGGAGAGAGTGAATGCGTAAGAAGAAGGAATAAACAACTCTGCCTTGAGTGAGGCATAACACAAACAAACACTTTCCAGCAAAACCTGCCAACTCGCTTCATGCGGGCAGATCATTAGGAACAGCCACATGCTAATATCCGTTAGCAAACTTCTTACAGCCTCTCAGCCAGATTTCATCCAGATTTTGAACTGATATACAAAAGCCTGCAGACAGAAAAAGGTAAAGAATACAAATGTAACTTCCGCATCAAAGGCCACGGGGTGAATCATTCATAATGGCATTCACGCACCAAACTGGCAGTGAAACAGAGGTTTAATGATACTTTGGATGAGCTAACACAAGCCCTTTCTATCTCCCAAGAACTCACTCTGTAAGATTAAAATTCCAAATTTTCCAAGGTCCTTAATGCCCAAAGGTTAATTTGCAATTAAAAAAAAAAACCCCTAAGTAAAATAGGGAAGAACAGGAACACCTCATTCGAATTCTGGATGAAGAGCCAAGCTGAAGGCATTTATTTTGTGGAACTAAAAAAATAACAATCGGAGCTCTAGGGCAACAGCACCAGCGGGCGCGGTGAGGACGAAGCAGCTCCATCCATCATCCGCGCACCTGTCAAACGCGGCGTCTCCTACAGATCTGCAAGAGTTGGGCTCGCGTTAGCCCTGGGGGAGAGCTTCTGCTGGGGATCCTGCCCACGCCGAACGGCAGGCTCCTGCTGCCCGTCAGCAGCAGAACAGCCATGGCCCAAGCTGCAGACTGGAAAGCTCAGGCTCCAGGCACATAAAACCAGCCTGTGGAACAAAGCCACAGGGCCGGTTTCTGTAAGTGAGCGCCGCAGAGTCATTTTCCCTGGCTCATTTCACCTTTCAGTTCAGGTCCTGAGCAGAGCACCTGAGAGAAGGAGAGGCGGCCACAACCCAGAACACTGCGAGAGCCTTTTCAGGGCGCTTGCTCTGTTTCTCAAAGGGCTTCAGTGCTGGAAACAAGGAGGGCTCTAGCTGGGGATCGCCACCAGCCCTGCACAGCCAGGCACCGCGCGCTGCCAAGGGCGGGACACAAAGATGCTGCGACCTGTGGTGTCCGCTGCTCGGTCCTGACAACTCACCGCTCAGCGTGCTGCTTCACACAGTTAATTCTGAAGCCCTTAACTCTTCTAAGATTTAAGAGGAGAGGCTGAGAAAGCCGGGACTGTTTTGGAAGAGAAGACTCAGGGGAATCTTATCAACGTGCAGCAATACCCAACGGGAGGGAGCAAAGACGACAGTCTATTCTCAGCAGCATCCTGCGACAGAACAAGAGACAACGGCACAAACCGAAACACAGGAAATTCCCTCGAAACGTCAGAAAAAGCTTTTGTACTATGGGGGCAGTCAAATGCTGCGGCAGGTTGCCCAGAGTGGGTATGGGGTCTCCATCCCTGGAGATACTGAGGTCTCCACATGGAGCCTCCATCCCTGGAGATACGCACACCCGAGAGGACAAGTCCCTGCGCAGGGCTGGACCATCTCCAGAGGGTCTCCCAGCCTCCGCTATTCAGTGCGTCCTACCGACATCTGCGGATCTGCTCTGAAGACCACAGACCTGAAAATAAGTTACTCAAATATCGGGTACTACAATGTGCAAGTGTCTTCAAGAGTCCGGGGCACTGGACCCTGTTTTAAAAGGGAAGAAAGTACCGAGGTAACGGTTACCTGCACCACAGGGAAGGAAAACCCATCACCATGTGCCTGACATCCTGGGAAAGTGAGATAAAGCTAGGACATCAGTAATCTTAATGGGTTTGATACACATTAAACAGCAAATAAATGATACGCTACCGTTATCAATCTTACAGCAACAGTGCAGGCAGAGAAACACAGTAAAGAGGGGAAAGGCCCACGGGAGGGGAACGTCTCTAGTGGGGTATAACACAAGTCTGAAGCCAAACTGGAATGTAATGGTACTTCGACACAGCAACAAAACCCTTCCTGCCTCCATATAAGCAATCTGCCCAGCCGGCATACTGCTCTTTACAGACAAACATTCACTACACGCTGCCATTTAGTTCAGGGAATGGAAACGGGCAGCAAAACCCGACCATATAAAACAAAGACATTTCCCATTCAATGCCCTCCGCTTCCCCGAGTTCTCCTCTTTCCTATGTCTTTAATCCACCGTTTAATAGCTACCTCTGTGAGAGGCAACATCTTTAATCCCCATGCTGACTTTTAAAAACTCTTTGTGAAGCAACATGTATTCAGAAAAAATTGTTTCTGTTAAACTTTTCAACAACTAAATTGTTCTTTTAATAAACGACGATGGAGCCAAGCACTGTATCACTCTCAATATTTGCAGAACAAGGAGGAAGAGGCACATCCTATGGGTGTAATGGGTGGGAAACGAAGAAATGTTACTCCTAGCTCAGCTGTTGACCTTCAGCTACTTCCCCTGATTATCTCCCACATCAGAAACCTCCTTCTTCCCAGTAATGCAGACCTGCAAAGGGTGCCGCCTCCTCTCATTTCTGTTATCAACAAGACAGCAAGATTATTATCAAGATTAGCTTTCTTACTTTTAGACACGTATCAAAAACCAGTTATTTGGTATTTGTTTTCAAAGACTTTTTCCTCTTTCCTCCAGAAACCGGGTCCGCAGCAGCCAGTATTGCGAAAGGATGTTTATTGAAGCATTCATTGTCATTCTCTTTGATGACTGATGAAGTAGATAGCAAGTTATGATCTATGAAGTAAATATCTTAAACAAACACTACCCTCAAAACCTAGGCAGATCTTACCAGCAAGAACAGCTGAATCTCCAATAAAATTATCACTGAACTATCAAAAGCACAAAATCTTACATTATTTATACAGCTTTCCTTGATCCTTCATTTTCTGAAACCCAGGAAGGCAGCTTCAGGAACCAAAACTAAATGCAAGAAGAAAGAAAGGTGAATGGCTGTCAGGACTTCAAGGCTCAGTGGCGTTCTACCACTGACAGCAAATACTGGGTCACTTAAACTCTATTTCTTACAGCAACGCTCAACGTAAAGACCTATCAAAAGCCTTAGACTACACGGATTTGTGGAATTCTCTAAGAGCTCAAACAGCTGGGAAGATGATGCAGTGGAAGAGAAACACCAAACGCTCTCCTGGTTCCACAGACACTCCACTCAGGGTTTCTGTATCAGAAGGAACATTTACACTTATCATTCCTCTATCAAGTCACCACAAAACTATTCAGTGAATTCTGAATGTATCCCAGCTCCATCCCGCGAGCAACACAAGAACCAGAAACACGGAGAACGGTCGGTAACCACAGCTTAGGAACCCCTCCTGTGAAGTAGGACGTAGACACTGCTCGAGGTTTCTGGCAAAGTTTTTCCATGTTCGGGCTAATCCAGTACAAACCAGGGAAAAGAGACTCTTCTTCACTGACCTGCTTGTTGATTCCGATGAGAGTGAAAATGTAGGAGAGACGGATCTCTGGCCTTCCTCCGAGGAATGAGGTTCACTTCTGTTGCTCTCAGGAGGTTCTGGTTGGAGTATCTGGGCTTTTCCAGGGATGACAGCTGTGTGATGCTCTTCCCTTTGTTCTACCAAGAAGAAACGTAGAAATTAGCAAGAATGACAAAGCAAAATACCATTGTTTACATTTTTTGCAGCTTGGAGACAGATTTGAAGAATAATCCAAGTTTTAAAAATATTTAAATACTAACACCCATTCCCACATATTTCCTTCCTGAAGCTCTCACCGTTTCAAAGGTTTTATTTCTTTTCCTGTGCAGTCAAAAAAGCCCACCCTCTAAGAACCAGAGGCTGAAACAGGAACATTTCGTTGTTATGAGTGTCAAACACAAACAAGGAGAGAAATAAAGGGCAAGGAT
>WKFP01014669.1:43254-76452 GCA_011057875.1 Pterocles orientalis | reverse complement strand
CCCAGGAGCTGAGTGTCAGAGTAAGCCACAGGGAGCTGTTAAGGATGATTGTTTTAAAAGGTCCAGATATCTGTGATGCACACCCACTGGTCTGTGCAACTGAGAGATGGTGTGTTTGATTCAAGCAGCCTACGGAAATATTTCATTTGGAGAGAGTGAATGCGTAAGAAGAAGGAATAAACAACTCTGCCTTGAGTGAGGCATAACACAAACAAACACTTTCCAGCAAAACCTGCCAACTCGCTTCATGCGGGCAGATCATTAGGAACAGCCACATGCTAATATCCGTTAGCAAACTTCTTACAGCCTCTCAGCCAGATTTCATCCAGATTTTGAACTGATATACAAAAGCCTGCAGACAGAAAAAGGTAAAGAATACAAATGTAACTTCCGCATCAAAGGCCACGGGGTGAATCATTCATAATGGCATTCACGCACCAAACTGGCAGTGAAACAGAGGTTTAATGATACTTTGGATGAGCTAACACAAGCCCTTTCTATCTCCCAAGAACTCACTCTGTAAGATTAAAATTCCAAATTTTCCAAGGTCCTTAATGCCCAAAGGTTAATTTGCAATTAAAAAAAAAAACCCCTAAGTAAAATAGGGAAGAACAGGAACACCTCATTCGAATTCTGGATGAAGAGCCAAGCTGAAGGCATTTATTTTGTGGAACTAAAAAAATAACAATTGGAGCTCTAGGGCAACCGCACCAGCGGGCGCGGTGAGGACGAAGCAGCTCCATCCATCATCCGCGCACCTGTCAAACGCGGCGTCTCCTACAGATCTGCAAGAGTTGGGCTCGCGTTAGCCCTGGGGGAGAGCTTCTGCCGGGGATCCTGCCCACGCCGAACGGCAGGCTCCTGCTGCCCGTCAGCAGCAGAACAGCCATGGCCCAAGCTGCAGACTGGAAAGCTCAGGCTCCAGGCACATAAAACCAGCCTGTGGAACAAAGCCACGGGGCCGGTTTCTGTAAGTGAGCGCCGCAGAGTCATTTTCCCTGGCTCATTTCACCTTTCAGTTCAGGTCCTGAGCAGAGCACCTGAGAGAAGGAGAGGTGGTCACAACCCAGAACACTGCGAGACTTTTCAGGGCGCTTGCTCTGTTTCTCAAAGGGCTTCAGTGCTGGAAACAAGGAGGGCTCTGGCTGGGGATCGCCACCAACCCTGCACAGCCAGGCACCGCGCGCTGCCAAGGGCGGGACACAAAGATGCTGCGACCTGTGGTGTCCGCTGCTCGGTCCTGACAACTCACCGCTCAGCGTGCTGCTTCACAGTTAATTCTGAAGACCTTAACTCTTCTAAGATTTAAGAGGAGAGGCTGAGAAAGCTGGGACTGTTTTGGAAGAGAAGGCTCAGGGGAATCTTATCAACGCGCAGCAATACCCAACGGGAGGGAGCAGAGACGACAGTCTATTCTCAGCAGCATCCTGCGACAGAACAAGAGACAACGGCACAAACCGAAACACAGGAAATTCCCTCGAAACTTCAGAAAAAGCTTTTGTACTATGGGGGCATTCAAATGCTGTGGCAGGTTGCCCAGAGTGGGTATGGGGTCTCCATCCCTGGAGATACGCACACCCGAGAGGACAAGTCCCTGCGCAGGGCTGGACCATCTCCAGAGGGTCGCCCAGCCTCCGCTATTCAGTGCGTCCTACCGACATCTGCGGATCTGCTCTGAAGAACACAGACCTGAAAATAAGTTACTCAAATATCGGGTACTACAATGTGCAAGTGTCTTCAAGAGTCCGGGGCACTGGACCCTGTTTTAAAAGGGAAGAAAGTACCAAGGTAACGGTTACCTGCACCACAGGGAAGGAAAACCCATCATCATGTGCCTGACATCCTGGGAAAGTGAGATAAAGCTAGGACATCAGTAATCTTAATGGCTTTGATACACATTAAACAGCAAATAAATGATATGCTACTGTTATCAATCTTACAGCAACAGTGCAGGCAGAAAAACACACTCAGTAAAGAGGGGAAAGGCCCACGGGAGGGGAACGTCTCTAGTGGGGTATAACACAAGTCTGAAGCCAAACTGGAATGTAATGGTACTTCGACACAGCAACAAAACCCTTCCTGCCTCCATATAAGCAATCTGCCCAGCCGGCATACTGCTCTTTACAGACAAACATTCACTACACGCTGCCATTTAGTTCAGGGAATGGAAACGGGCAGCAAAACCCGACCATATAAAACAAAGACATTTCCCATTCAATGCTCTCCGCTTCCCCGAGTTCTCCTCTTTCCTATGTCTTTAATCCACCGTTTA
Source organism: Pterocles orientalis (assembly GCA_011057875.1). Lineage (NCBI taxonomy): Eukaryota > Metazoa > Chordata > Aves > Pterocliformes > Pteroclidae > Pterocles > Pterocles orientalis. The sequence goes on along the minus strand of WKFP01014669.1, from coordinate 74,180 downwards.
ATAGCTACCTCTGTGAGAGGCAACATCTTTAATCCCCATGCTGACTTTTAAAAACTCTTTGTGAAGCAACATGTATTCAGAAAAAATTGTTTCTGTTAAACTTTTCAACAACTAAATTGTTCTTTTAATAAATGACGATGGAGCCAAGCACTGTATCACTCTTAATATTTGCAGAGCAAGGAGGAAGAGGCACATCCTATGGGTGTAATGGGTGGGAAACAAAGAAATGTTACTCCTAACTCAGCTGTTGCCCTTCAGCTACTTCCCCTGATTATCTCCCACATCAGAAACCTTCTTCTTCCCAGTAATGCAGACCTGCGAAGGGTGCCGCCTCCTCTCACTTCTGTTATCAACAAGACAGCAAGATTATTATCAAGATTAGCTTTCTTACTTTTAGACACGTATCAAAAACCAGTTATTTGGTATTTGTTTTCAAAGACTCTTTCCCCTTTCCTCCAGAAACCGGGTCCGCAACAGCCAGTATTGCGAAAGGATGTTTATTGAAGCATTCGTTGTCATTCTCTTTGATGACTGATGAAGTAGACAGCAAGTTATGATCTATGAAGTAAATATCTTAAACAGAGACAAACAATACCCTCAAAATCTAGGCAGATCTTACCAGCAAGAACAGCTGAATCTCCAATAAAATTATCACTGAACTATCAAAAGCACAAAATCTTACATTATTTATACAGCTTTCCTTGATCCTTCATTTTCTGAAACCCAGGAAGGCAGTTTCAGGAAGCAAAACTAAATGCAAGAAGAAAGAAAAGTGAATGGCTGTCAGGACTTCAAGGCTGAGTGGCATTCTACCACGGACAGCAAATACTGGGTCACTTAAACTCTATTTCTTACAGCAATGCTCAACGTAAAGACCTACCAAAAGCCTTAGGCTACACGGATTTGTGGAATTCTCTAAGAGCTCAAACAGCAGGGAAGATGATGCAGTGGAAGAGAAACACCAAACGCTCTCCTGGTTCCACAGACACTCCACTCAGGGTTTCTGTATCAGAAGGAACATTTACACTTATCATTCCTCTATCAAGTCATACAAAACTATTCAGTGAATTCTGAATGTATCCCAGCTCCATCCCGCGAGCAACACAAGAACCAGAAACACGGAGAATGGTCGGTAACCACAGCTTAGGAACCCCTCCTGTGAAGTAGGACATAGACACTGCTCGAGGTTTCTGGCAAAGTTTTTCCATGTTTGGGCTAATCTAGTACAAACCAGGGGGAAAAGACTCTTCTTCACTGACCTGCTTGTTGATTCCGATGAGAGTGAAAATGTAGGAGAGACGGATCTCTGGCCTTCCTCCGAGGAATGATGTTCACTTCTGTTGCTCTCAGGAGGTTCTGGTTGGAGTATCTGGGCTTTTCCAGGGATGACAGTTGTGTGATGCTCTTCCCTTTGTTCTACCAAGAAGAAACGTAGAAATTAGCAAGAATGACAAAGCAAAATACCATTGTTTACATTTTTGCAGCTTGGAGACAGATTTGAAGAATAATCCAAGTTTTAAAAATATTTAAATACTATCACCCATTCCCACATATTTCCTTCCTGAAGCTCTCACCGTTTGAAAGGTTTTATTTCTTTTCCTGTGCAGTCAAAAAAGCCCACCCTCTAAGAACCAGAGGCTGAAACAGGAACATTTCGTTGTTATGAGTGTCAAACACAAACAAGGAGAGAAATAAAGGGCAAGGATATTTGTCACATTTCACGAGATGAAGCTTCATTTCAGAAATTAGCAAACACTAAACGAGACAGTGCTCTTCTCTGCTTCTTGCTACCAAGTCACTTCATCCACTGCACGAGACAGCTTGATAGCTCTCACGTTTTACAGATCAAGTTAAGAGGCTTGTTTGCAATAAGAGAAGCGTTGCGATTTATTTCCTTATACATCTAAGACAATGTCAATCTAGATAATTTACATTTCCAATAGGAAAAATCATTTCTAGGCAACACATCTCAAACACAAATTGTAAAACCATTCCATTATTTTTGTGTCAAACGCTTTTATCTATAAAAAGATGAACAGTTCTCTGAAAAGATATTCAATTTCTCTAAAGAGAAGGAAATAGAGACTAGAAAGTATGGCGTGTAAAGATAAACCACTCTTATGCCATACCCACAAATATTTTCAAGTGAGTTATGTAACTGGAAAGTTGCACAGGACACTGGAACCATGCAGAGACTCGTCTCGTTAACGATCTTTGTCACGGCCGTTCCCAGACGCGTTCTGTCCACCCCAGGAACTGAGCTATATTCCTGCTCAAACCACTTTGACTTTTCTGCCCCTCCAGAAATGGTTTTGACAGAAATGGCCAAACAGAACTATAATTAGAGCCTGGAAGAGCGATACACCCTTTGAATTCAGCTACAGTTTGCCCTTTCCCTTCCGCTAAAATGCATAATTAAATAGCAGGAGCACATTTCTGTCTGTTGAAAACAACAGTCAGATTACGGTGAGTCAGTTGTCCAGCTAATGAAAGGTAACTCTGAAATTAACAGGTTAAAAATAGCAAAGACCAATAACACGCAATAATGCAACCCAGAAGAGGCGTAACACAAATATCAAATTCTTATGGTGCTCCCCCCTGGGCAAAACAAAAACCTGTGTTCAAAAGCTATAAAACAGAAAGATTGGAAATCCAACATTTTAAATTTAAAGATGCAAAACAAGGCAACGTAAATCAGGAAGGGAAGATTAAAACATCACCACGTCCAGAGTGAGATTTTCAGAGAGGTTTAAGTTACATCAATCAATATTGCAGCAGAGGGCTTTAAAAAGAAAGAAAAATTTAAAAAGAAAGAAAATTTTTTTAAATTTGTACAATTCTACTATTTCCATGAGGATCCAAATAAAGCGGGTAAGGAGTGCACACAAAGCCTTTGCTCTTCTCAGCAGTCATGCATTCGAACGGCGAGTCAGACATCGCTGGTTTTCTTCCTTTCACTTACTGTAACTTCCAGTTTAATCAAAAGGTAATTGTTAATAAAGAACACAGAGGAAACAGGCTTTAGGCGTTTGTGCCTCCACCTGCAAATCATCTTTTTGTTTTGTTTTTTTGAATGGTTTACAAACAGTCAACCAGGTGCAGATGTTTGGCACAAAACTAGAAACTGAAATTTCCAAGACGATTGAGCGCTCAGTGCACAAAAAGCATCATGAATATTTTGCAGGTTGGTCAGAACCAGCCACGGTGGCATCGTGCACTCACGTCACCACGATACGGGCTGACACACCTGATAGAAGTTATTTTCCACCTGAGCACTCTTCTGAAAAAGCGACATGGTTTTACTGCAGCTTCTCAACGTCTGTGGTTCAGTGCCCAAAGAAAAAGCTTACCCGGAGGAGAGAAACCCAGCAACGTACAGCAGCCGATCGCTCCATGGAGCAGAGCTGGAAATTAATATTTCCGAGCCTGTGCTCCCATTATCAAATAACCCATTGCTTGTGTCTCTGCTACAGAGGAGGAACACCGCTGTAAACTATGTCAAACAAGATAAACTTTATCCTTGAGATTCCTTCATTTTTACCCTTCACCTGGAAAGGATTATGCATTGCATCAAGGTCTGCATGCAACGATAAGGATGAAATTCATGCTGTGATACCGGTATTTTCATTTCTTTTTATTCTGGAGAGCTCTGCTAGAGGAGACAGCACAGAAGACAGCTGGAGGTTGATTCCACCCAGCTGAGGAAGAGCTGGGATTTGTGAGCGCTGATGCAGACTGAACTGCCTTGTCTTCCCAAGGATACAGACAACAGCGCATCCAACTCCGGTCAGTGGAATTCTCTCCCAAATTTAGTGTCTTGAATAGATTATAACTCACAAGCCACATGAGGTTCCAGAATGCTGAGTCGCACGTAGTGCCCCAGCAACCAGCGACACACGACAATGAGCCTGACCACGCCGAGGGGAACAAGTTGAAAGCACACATGGGTATTTCTTTGATGTCAGCGAGGATAAGAAGCATACGCTCGATGTCGTGCCTAACTCAGAGCTGAGCAGCTGCAGTTGTGCATTCCCACCTCTCTCGGTGTTGGAGGAGACACACAAAATGAAGCGAGTTAAAAAAAGAGGCAGTGTACTGTATAAACAGTCTGAAAGAAACCAAAGTGTTTTATTGCTCCAACATTCCCAGCTGCCAGCTCCCTATCCTGTTAATGCCAGAGAAACGCTGAAACTCAGCAAGCAATACCTGTGGTCACCTTCACTTCAAAGGTGCAGACTGTCACCTGCCTACTCCCAGCATTTGGGGTTGGAACCCCAGACCCAGCTCATTCAAATATGCACCTAACAAAGCACATCTAGACACAGTCCCATTAACATTGAACAAATCGTATTTATTATGGGCTGTGCTTATGTATCACACTAACATCAACGGCAGTCAATCTTTTTAAGGTCTGTTTAGTTTTTATGCCTTTTTTTTCCTCCCCTTAAGGACTGTGGGAAGAAAGAACACTTCTTTTGTAAACCCCCTCACTTAGTGTGGGTCAAAGAGGGACTACATTGAACAACGGTACTAACCTGTGGCTGCTGGCAGTCCTCTGACAGTGACTTCTTTGTTCTGAGCACTTTCTGTTTTTCTCTTGCCACTTTTCTTCCATCGACTATTTACTTGATCCACCAAAACCTGAAATTCTCTTCTGTGTTTGTTTCCTGAAACATAACATACACCATAAACAAAGCGAAAGGCTGTGAACAGGATGAAACACAAAATACTGAACAGAAACCATTTTTGTTGCAGCAGATGAAAGCCAACTCATCACTGCAATATGTTCCGTATTTTACTAATGATCCAAACCTGTGCCTGTGTTTTTACAGAGTTACCCACTTGTCAAGATCACTCAGAGATGAAAAGTTAATTTTTGCACAGAACCAGAATTTGCAGAAAAAAAACAAAAACAAACAAACAAAAACCAGAAAAAACACCCTAGAATTTTTTGTGCGTTGTTTCTTTATACTATCTGGGGTTCTTTCTTCCTAAACTTGTTAACTATTGCAAATACCACTGTAACCCGTTTCTGCAGTAAAGCAATGCCAAAAGCCTTTGTGTTGTGCTTATCGTCCCGCGTTGATTCAGATCGTCTCATCACAGCTAATTGCTCTTTGGCAAACTCTTTGCACTCCAATCACCTAGCGTGTCCTACTCAGTCCTCGGGTATTCAGCCAAAGCAATGTTGGTTTTTAATCTAGATACTTCAAATCCTTTACTCGGACTCTGGGAAAATACCCGCTCCCCTCGGGCAGCCGATGCGGGTTACCCAACCCTGGCTGGGCACGGAAGGAACCCGTTTCCCCGCGGAATGCACCAACTTCTGCCAAAATGGTGTTGGAGCGACCCACAGCCCGTGCCGCGGGGCAGCCCCAGCCCACGCTCAGCACCCTCGCTGAGCCGAGCTCTGCCCCCCAGGAAGGAACAGACGAAACCCACTCCTGCTCCTGGTACAGGTCAGCAACTCCTTGAAATCGAAACAAAGTTCTCATCCCAGCTGCCTGTGCTCCAGCCGCTGCACGCTCATGATGTAATTCCTTTGGCGCGTCGGTTTTCCCAGTATTGCTATTTTTTGTTGTTTTGTTTTATGGTGTCACTACAAAGCTTTTCAAGCAAAAAAGAAAAGGTCCTGGCAAAGCAAGGCGCTGTTCAGATATACCGCAAATCACCGCTGGCACGACACACCACGCACATTCCATACAGCTACAGGCATCTACACAATAAACCCACCGCAGATACAATTACAAATATTTAAAACACAAAACATAAATCCATAAGTCTCTGAATCACATTGCCAATTAAAAGATTTATAAGCAGAAAAAAAAAAAACAGAATACTTTTTTTTTTTTAAACAAATGTATTTTCCTGTAGGATTTTTTAACTCTAAGTAGAGGCCTGACCACAAAAAAAAAAAAGGAGAGTGAGGTTGACACTGGGTTGAGAGTGTCCCCGAGTTCCCGAGGAGCAGACGGAAGCTACCGCAGTTTAATCCCCCTCCCAGGCACAGGCTCTGGAGGCTGCTCAAGCTTCCAGCTAGCATACAAACCATCCCCAGGTTCATCAAGCCAAAGTATTAATTAGTATTTAAAAAAAACTTCACACACACACACAAAAAAAAGAAAAAAACCCAACAGTGTAATTTACAATTTGCCAAAAGCCTGGGAAACTGTAAAGAGGATAAGAAGAAAAAAAAAAGTTATCACAGCTGCTGTATCCTGCTTTTCACCACGGCGGCTGCATAGCTCCAGTGTGCTGTGTTTGATATGGAAATACAGAACAAAAGTACGAGGCTGGGCTTTTTTATTCAGAACTTACGCCAGAGTTAATGAGTTCATCAATTCAGCTGTGAATTACCAACCTAGGGTGCAAATGTCGTAAATTAAAAGGGAAAAACCCTTGTTGTAGAATAAAGCTTTTCCAAGTCCATCTGTGCTACGGTGAGAAAAGGCATTTGATAAAGGTTCTTTTGATCTCTGTCCTCTAATTTTCATGTACAATTCTTTTCTCATGCTTATTATTTTTTCCCTATTGCTTTTATGAGAAAAAATTTGCTGACACTAGTTAACATTTACCTCTTTGGTCATCACTTTTTATTAATTTTAAAACCATATGTTCCCATTAAAATATTTCTCTACCTTCTCTTTTTTCCTCTCTTTTTTTTTTTTTAACTTGCAAATGTTCAGTTAAGCTGCCTGAGGATAATTTATTCACTTGCAGATCTCGATCACTGTGAAACCATATCCTTTTAACAATGCAAACTCAGTAAAATACCTGGTTTTGGAAAATTAAGACAGAACATAATATCTTTTTGTTCTAAAATGTGTACAACAGGCACCTTCCTGGGACAGCTCGGGGTCAGACTCACCTCCCTGTTCAGCAGAACGCTAACGGGCAGACCGCTAACGAGTTACAAGGCGTGTGCTCTGCTCCTGCAGGCACCGAACTTTGGATTTGATCTCTGCAGAGCTACTAAAGCCTTGTGGGGGAAATACTCAATTTGGGATTAATACTTTTTAAATTATTTTACTTTCCCCGCCGCCCCCGCGTTGTATTGCTAGAGATTTCTGCATGGCAAGAGAGTAATTATTATCCAGTTACTCAGAATTAGAGGAGAATGCTTAAGATTCAAAACCACAAACAGTCCATGTGCACTTAAAAAAAAAAAATGTATTCTCAGAAACAGCAACAAAAAGCAAGGGAAAAATTTGCTAAAGATTTAGGCCCTTATTTAGCCTTCACAGAAACCCAACTAAAATCAACAAGGCTAAATCGAGCTGCATTATGGAATAATTTATATGCCTGAAGCAACGCAAGGAAACACAGGAAATGTGAGCATATTGCAGATTTAAATACACCCTTAAGAATAATCAGAACAAGTTGTCCCTTCATGGCTCTGCTGCTCTGTGGCTGAAAGCAGAGAGGTTTTATGTTCGTCAGACATTGTTTCGGCATTACATGGCTAACGAGCATGTTTGAGGGTGCAAGCAGAGCGCAGGTGAAGCGAAATGAGTGGGAAACAACAGTAAAGGAATTGTGAACAATAAAACACCACTAGGGAGCTGAATACAAGGTAATGCTATGTAAAACCCGATGTACAAACACACAAGGGCCAGGAAATCATCTCGGAGAACACGCCAGAAAATCCAGGGCAAGGAAGGGTTTCTCCGCAGTCACAACTGCACTTCTGTTCTTCAAAACCTGAGCAAAGAACCGCACGGACGCCTTGCGCAGAGCGGGACGCTGGAACAGAGTGCCCTCCACGTGAGAGCCAGCAGCCCGGGCAGCTCGACGGGACACGGCCGCCACGCAGGGTCTCAGGAGTCCTGCCAGGGAAGCTCTGCTCCTCATTTCCACATGAGGATGCACCGCGCATCCAGTGCGGGAGACAGAAAAACTCGGCTTTGCTGTTCTTTATGCCCAGCAAACACTGGGGACCATTAAGCAGAAAGGGCATAAACAGAGGTGTGCTAAGCAGACAACCAGCCTCCATCTCAACGTCATCCAGCCCTGGCAGTGAGCTTTGTCAAACATCAGTACTTCACCGGGACCGAGTTCAAAGTGGACGTTTCAGCCCAGAGAACTTCCAGCTTTGATTTATTAAATGGAGGCTGGGGGAAGCACACACACATGAGAAATGTGGATATTTTAGTGCAAAGGAAAAGAAGGATAATTTAAAAGTAAAACTAAGTGAAACTTGTATATTACTTACGATAAGCAGTGTGGATCTCATCTATCTCTTCCTCTGTCTGGTCCTTCGTAAAGGTCAAACTCTACAGAAATCACACAAATGCTTATTTACAAAAAGAAAAAGATGATAAAGCTGCACTCTTTAAAACTGGGGACTTCAAACTGGAAGAAGGATCAGCTGTCTGTTCCCCCCCAGCACCCACCATCTCATCTGCAGACAGTCATATATATTTAAAGGATGTACACATGCTCTTGCTTTGCTTTCACAAAGCCAACAGGACTAAGCCAAGCCACCTGATGAAACACCCAGCATGCATGAACCATAAAACACCTCCTAATACTGTGCAACAAACACGGTGCAAAAGTCACAAAAATATCATATGTCCCAGGAAACGAACAGGCACTGTCGCCAATACTGAAGAGAGGAATTTGCTAAATCCTAGAAAATTCTAGGAAGCAAAATATTCCCCACACTGCCATGGAGGGTCAAAATCCTCCAATATGACCAAGGGGAGTGTTTCTCAAGAACTTTTATTGCAATAAAAAAAAAAAACAAACACGCTCCTTCTTAAATGGTTTGGACATAGAAACACCAGCAGCACACGAAGAACTGCCCATGACACGTGAGCGATGTGAGAAAATCGTGTTGATGATAAGATGGTATATACGAATTCCAACATGCAACCCGGGAATCTGGGAATTCCCACAGTGAAGTGACAGGCAAACACGCTCAGTGCCCACTCCGCGATTTCCCATAGCCATCCCCCCTTTGAGAACAAGGACAATTAACTTACATTTTCACCACTTTTATTACATTCAAGTTGAACCCGAATCTTTTCATTCTTTTCCAGCTCTTTAACAACCTCTGCAACTGATGGAAGAGACAAGAAAGGGATCACTGAAACAGGAGCTGTTAAATGAGAAGTGTAACGGCACTGAATGAAACTATCACGAATTTAAATCACAGAGACAAACCAGCGTTAACTCTCCGACAGGGAAAACTCAGCCTCCAGCCCCAGGCACATCCGAACGGCTCAGCTCTACCCCAGCGCTCGGCGGGCGCTCGTTGGTACGGAGGAACCGCTCCCATCGGCGGTGGTGGAGCAGCAGAGGCAGTGCCCGGGACTGGGGAGCAGGAGGCGAGGTGGGAGCCCCGCGGTGCCAGCGGCTGGCTCTCGGCCACCTCCTGGGCTGCTCCTCTCCTTCCCTTTGTGTTCATGGGAAAACACAGGCTTTTCAAGGAAATCAGACTTGAATCTTACTCTAGCATCCTACAGCGTTCCTGTGGTGCACAGGCATGTCTTTTACACAAGGAGTTTCCAGTTTATAACGCATCTTTCAGTGGAAGATAAAATAATGACACCTCCTGTTTATCTTCCTTCCACGGCAACACAACCGCCTGCAGGCTTGTGTCCAAAACCCACCGCCCAAAGATGAATTACAGCCTGCTCTAAAGATTAAGTCGGACACCTCCACAGCATATAAACAGTCGTAACTGCATTTGTTAACATTTTAACGAGAACCACAGCTACGCAGGACCCCGCGTGGTTTATTTTGACATTTACTCTTACAAATCTGTTCCTACACTTCATCACTTTCCCAGAGCTAGAAGGTAGCTCAGGGTATTTATTAAAACAAACGCTTTCACTAGAGGGTAAAGTAGCCGGAGAACAAGAGCTTATGTAAGCTGTGAAGGAATAAAACCTGTTCAAAACTGGTTTAGGGGAAATCCAGGAATGTGGCACCCCTGCTTCCTCAGAAGCTCAGCTATTCGCATTGCACAGTGACCTTGGGTTCACTCTGCATCTTAAGTGCGGGTTTAATGATTCACCCTTTACAAACAGGGATGGAGCCAGAACTCGGTAGAAGTTTTGCATTATTCGGGGCAGAGAAGCTGAAGTACATTGTGACACACTGTGAAACGCCAAAACCACACTTTATTTTTGAAGTGCCACAGTGGAAGTTGTGGATATTCAGCATTTCTGACCATCTGATCACATACAAAACCACAAGGGTATGACGTTAACATAAGAGCTTTTAATATTTACTTGAAATAAATACTCCCTGTACTGTCCAATTTGTTAAATAACTGATGAATTAAGTGGTTTTCACTGTGTTTAAATTTGGCAACCTTCTCAAAGGGCACTTCTCACCCCAGCCCCAAGTTATTCCTGTTGTAGACAAGCAGCAAATACCAAATGTAAAGTTGAGTCGTGCCCCTGCAGTGGTACACTGCCTGACCCACGGAGACGCTGAACCCGGCTGGACACGAGCGGCTCCTTGGCTCCCGGACCACTGCCCTGCCCTGCCCTGCCTGCCCTGCCCACTCATCCAGTTCCCAACAGCCCCGCTGCCAGCGAGACCAAACATTTTTCTGGTCCAAATAACTTCCAAGCCCTTCAATACACACAAACCCATCATTACAACTTCTGGAAGCAATGGTGATCCTGTGCTCCAGGAATTCAGTCTCTCTGTAGACATGAAAATTAAAGAGATCAAACTGAGGAGGAACAATAATATTTCCCACCTCTCTACCTTGACCAGCTCACGCCAGCAGCAGGACCGACCCAGGCTAGAGACCTAGCAGACAGCAAGCTACATCCTGAGCCAGCACAGGACATGCAGTACCCGCGATCCAGGACTTTCCGGGACAATGACGGCCGCGCAGCTCCCAGGGGAGTAACATCAGAACATGATCCTGGTAGAAATTCCTTGAAAAGGGCTGTTTGCCTTAAGCTCCTAATGAAATAAAAATACTGTAACTACAAATCTGACGTCTGCCTCCCACCAAACACGCCACTGCACCAGGGCTGTTACTTTATCACTTGCAGGACTGAACTGCAGATGACAAACGACACATCTTGTGTTTTCGGCGTGTATAAAATAGAGTATAACAAGATGAGCTGGGACAGTTCTCCCTCGGCTTCGCACACGCTATTCACCACGTAAAACGATGGCCGTGCTGCCTCCAAAAGCAGGCAGCCCAAACACCCTCCCGGGACCACAGCCCTGGCATTTTCCAAGCATTAAGCCTGAGCACATGCAAACAGACTGCTGCTGGAAGGAAGCTGCACTCGCATTAGAGACCAAAACACATCCCCCTGCCCCCATACAGCTGTTTAGGGCTATATACAGTCTCATTGTATAAAATTGCTGCCAAACACCTTGATATAAACTCCAGCAAAACATTAACTCTCATATTAATTCATTCTACCCTCACTTATCACCTCCAAAAAGAAAACCAATTTTGAAATTAAATCCAATAAAAATGTAAAAGTCTCAGTGTATAGAAGAGGAGAACAAATTCAGAACAAAAGATAAATTAATAATCCATTCACTTGCTAAGAACTTCAGGTACTTCCAATTTTTTTGACTAAAAGCCTCGGAGCATAATTTGGAGGCACTCATTAAAAAGCCAAGCCAATAAAAACACGGAACACGTTTCACACCAGGGTTACTAAACCAGGAAGTATCACAGGATTTCAACACAAATTTACATCCTTGCTGGATACTTCCAGAGCATAGCAATGCATTTCTGGTTTTCATTAATTTTCCTTTCTTTCATTAATCTTGATTTATATAAGAAAAATTCTTCCAGCTCCGGTTTTCCCAAGCATCCAAACCAGCCTCGTTACTGCCCTGAGAACTAAGACAAGGAGAAATGCACATAACTAGTTTGCAATGGCAACAGCTTCCCTAGAATTTCCGACTTACCCGATTTGGGATTTAGGGAATCACACTGAGCATTATACATGTGCACGAATTCTTGGTGTCTTTTGATGAGCTGTTGTCGGGTCCCGTGGGTAGACAGACCATGTTCCTTTAGTTTCTTCTTCAAATCACGATCAGAGAGCAAGTTGTAAACAACTTTAGACATAGGCTTCCTTTTCTGAGCAGAACTGCAAAAGGCAAAGCAAACAAGCTTTTTTAAAATTAATACATCGAGTAAGAACCAAAGTACCGACTTACATCTTTGCAGGGCGTTTCACCCACTCTGGGCAAGAAACACTTGAAAGAATCATTTCAGCCATGAGAGACGTACAACCAGTGACGCAGCGCACCGCAGACGGAACAGCAGCAGCTCCAGAAAGCCAGAACACTTTTTCCATCTACCACAAAGAAAATTTCAACTTGAATTAGGAGATTTTTCAGCTTTCTGGGAAAACTACTTGGAGAAAGATACATTGTGAAAGCAACTCTGTAGTTCCCACCTAACAGAAGGGTAGTTTGGTAATACAGAAAGTGACATTAAAGAGAATTAACAGTGCTCTCAGATGAATAACATCTAAAATCCAAATGTACTCCTTCACACTGCCTTATGTCGGAAGAACTCCACGTTCCCAGCACAGCTAGGGAAAACAACTTAATTAGAGGAAACTGCTGTAGAAAATTCAAGTCCACTACAACTTTTGTCATCTAAAATTATCAGAACACTTTCCTTCTGCTTAACTGAGCTCAGTCTTCCCTACACCCCCTGGGGAAATACACTCAAACTGGCCAAAAGTACCAAAATCCACTGACTGCCTCACTCACCTTCTTCAATTTAAATTTCTTAGTTGCAGACAAACAGTCTTTAGTGAGAGACACTTTTCCTCCTGCAGCAAAATAAAGTTCAGCTGCGCTGCTCAGAATTACAGAGAACAGCTTCCCTTGTGAAAGCAAGAGACTCACCTGAAACCTGTCTTCAGCACTTTTCAACTTATCACATTGAAAATAAATTTCAAAGTTAAAAAAAAAAAAAAGCTTATGCAAAAATTGTCATTAATTCATTTGCTGCCATGCAGCCCCTACAGCATAACAGGCAAAAAAAGACACATTACCACAATACGCTTTTCAGGAAAATCCTTCTTTCAGATTCTTTTGGGAAATATAAAAAATTTCATTGACTAATTAAATCTTTTAAAAGCCCTGAAAAAGCTTTATATCATGACCTAGAAGAGCAATGACAGCTTTGCAAGCAGACGGCTACATGAACACAGTTCACAACAGCTCTGAATCTCGACGTTGGTGGGTTTTTCCCCATCCTCGAGAAGCGCAGTGTTCTTTGTGAACTTACCTGTTGGAACTACTCCTGTGCAGGTTTTGGGGACTAGATTATCAGTTCCGCTGAAAAACTGCTCAATTGTTAACACAGCACGCCATGTGCTCCTAATTTAGGATAAACAGAGCTACAGTTCCTCAGAGAGGAGCTAGAGATGTGCTGTTGCTGAAACCTGAATGCTGCCACAAACACACACATTGCCGAACAGCCAGCGTTTGACACGCAACAGCCAGTCCCCCAGGAGAAGGGTCTCGCGTGATACTTTAAGATCCAAGCAGTCTAGATACAATAAGTATAAAATTCTGTTAGGAATATGGGCTTGACACCAAAGATCTGGCTTTTATTTTCTTCTATTAAGAACAGAGAAAACACTAAAACCATCCCCAATGAAATTTAAAATGTTACATCAGATTTCAATAAGAGTTTACTATTTATTCATCTTCAAAGTCCTTCAGCTTATAGAGTGTATTACAAGCATGACTGGGCAAAAGAAGAGCTTTCATATAAAATTCCTTTCTAATTCAAGGTTCAGAGGAACTGGAAATACAAGCATGCAGTAAAACTGCAAGAGTTCCTCACAGTTCTTACGTCTGATCACTTAGAAATAATAATGGCCCAAATTTACGCCCGTAAGTAAAATAAACTGAGATCTACACTTCTGCCGTGAATGTGGCGACCGTGACAAAGCACAGGGTGGAGCCGTAATGTCAAAGGCACGCATTCATCTTACGGAAATTCAGATCTTAAAGAAACAATGTGGAAAGAACCACAGTGAGCACAGTAAGGCGCAAGTTTTGTTTTTTAACTTGACAGCTAGGGGAGAAATTGTCTTTTGGCCCATCTGAACCGGGGGAAGCAATTCATTCACCAAGAGAAAAATGGGAATAAGTGTTATCTGAACAGAATTTTAATGCTAGTGAGAAGAAATGTGATGAGAATAACATACAGACTAAGTTTTACTCCCCCTGTTGAATTCTTTAAAACATCATCCAGTCTTTTCTTGCCACTAAAAGCCAAAAAGTAACTCCACTGGCAATCCACACACTTTCCTGAGAGGGAAAAAAATCACCATTATTATATTTTTACAGTGATTTTTAGCGTGATCTACACAGCAGGTAACCAAGAAACAAACACAATCCACTGTATTATAACCCGTCAACCAACACTTCTTACTGCAGCAGTGCAGAAAAGTAGCTACGTGCATATCAAAGTTCTCGAAGTTGTTTCTTACCTCCTGAGGCTGTCCTTCTTCTCCTCTCTTGTCAAGCAGCTATCCAGATGTTTGTTTATGTACTGCTCTGGGATGGCAACTTCACAAACGGGACAATCCACTGAAAGCAAGCGAGAAGGAATTTACCAGCGGGTACGTTACAGCAACGAGCAAATGTTTTCATCTGGAAACCTAACTGCTGATTGAAGAAAATAAAAATCCAGAACTCCAGATTTCTTTTTTAGAAAATCTCCATGTCTACCCAGAATCTTCATTTTTCGCTCTCATTTTCATTCCAGAACCCTTATTTCCCTCTCTATGTCGTATCAGCATGGCTCTCGGCTTCCCTGCAGTCAGATGGAACGAAATCCCTAATAAAAACCCAGACTAACACACACACTACACAGAAACCTAGGGGCGAATATAAACACAAGCATACTTCCAGGCTACTGTCTTTCACTTTTGCAGTATTCTACTCCTCACTAAAGGAAGCTGCTTCATTTAGATAAAGCAGCACAGCACAAACTTATTCACATGAACATCACGTTCCCAGGATACGGCTCTCCAAAGGACTGCCAGTGCAGCAGTTAACTCGGCCGCGCAGGAATCCTGCCATCCAGCCATGCCTCGTCCTCGGCACGGACACCCAGACTGTGTGACGTGGGCTCAGAGGCTCACAAACACCCCACAGCATGGTCCCACCCAACGCAGAATTCTTCCTGCATTGTATCTTCAAGCAGCACCTACAAACATTACCTAGAAGGACAGTCAAAAACCAAACTCAACCACATTGTCAAAACCAAAAGACTAACTTCAAATGAACAGCACGAGAAAGCGACTCTGTAACTGACGCCCTTGGTACGAGTATGAAGGAAACCGGGTTTGATTTAAAAGACAAAACAAAAAACAACCTATGCAAACCGCTGTGGAATGTCGTGGGAATTGAGAGTTATCTGGTACCGCTGCCTTGCGACTCCCGACTCCCATGACATCATACTCTAGTCAAAGGTTAAAAAAAAAAAAAAAGGTTGGGACAGTAACATCAGCACCATAGTTCTGAGCAGTCTGTTATTGTACTGCAGTTAACATTTCAGCTCTTAACACAGGAACAAATAATACTGACTAAAACCACTGCAGCATCGCCTCATTTCAACTCTTTCATTCACGTTGTTTGACCAGCTCCTTTGCATTTGTGGAAATAATTTCAATGTAACGCGTGCCTGAGGATTTTATAAGGTCATAAAATAGTAAGCAAGTGAAAATTTCAATTGCTCAAGAATAAATGAGCGGTAAAATTTCATATGAGTTTTAAATTACTAATGCAAGCAAGTCTCATGCATAAAACTAGGAAACAACTTCTGGCTAAGTTGATGCCATTTTTATACAGCTACTGTTCTGGCTGAGTGACATCTTTAAGCAGTATTTACCCAGCTAATGAATAAATATGAACTTCAGAGTTCCAGCTGAATAAATTGTTAAACATAAGAACAGATAAAAATGAACCAGTAAGAATCGGTGTTCTACTCCTACATGGTCTTTTAATTTAGGCTTTTAATTGGGTCTATAGGATGCCTGCCATTATGTCAAAACTAAGAGGATCCTGTCATTTTACTGCAGTTGATTAGTATAAATGGCATTTTCATGCTTCAAAATAAATTAATCTTAACACTGTAGAGTTACAGACAAATAAGGCAGATTACTTTCCTCTGCAGAGCACATCAATAGGAATATTAACAAAACTTAAACCACAATCATTTTCATTGTGGGCACCCCCCTCAAATAACAAACATGATAAAATGCCTTGCTTCTGGTTCCTTCAGGATACGAGAGCAGAATGAATGTCGACGCTGTCTGCCTAGTCATTAGGGGAAGCAGAAGAGAAAATGACTTCATTTTTTACTGACTGAGTCTGTTGTGCAACTGTTGTTTTTTAGAGTTGTTACTCAAAGCAAAGGAATCTGTGAGCATTGAACTCCATTTAATTACTTGGCATCAGCCCAAACTTCCTCATCAAGAATATGCTTGCAGCAGAGCGGTCCCACAGAAGCAGGGATGTGCCCAGCTGAACGGGCAGGATCCGAACGTGCCAATGCAGATCAGAACAATGCAGAGAAATGGGATGAATGCCACATACTGCAGGTACTCCAACGCGTACAGCCAACCGCAGCCACGGACTGGGGGAAGAGAACAGGACAAAACCAAAAACTGAGCATCTCACCTTTCTTGACCACTTTTAGCAGAGACGTAGAAGGCTTTTCATGACTTTTGGTGCACTCAGGACTCTCTGGTGATCCCACTTGGTAGTCTTTACCATCAGTCTCTGCAGAACTGCTGTAAAAGTTACGGTGCTCCTCAGTTTGGAGAGTCTTCTGTTCTGTTCCTGCCAGGCCATCTGCCTTTTTCGAGGCACTAACTTTTTCCTTTTTCAAGAAACTGTCAATCACTGGTGCCTCTTCTTTTAAAATGGGTCCAGAACCAGGATTCCTAACGTGGCTTTTGCCAGCTGAACGCCTGCTACAGGCCAAGGGAGATGAAACCAGTGGAGTGTCCAAGACCAGCTGGAACAGCTGTTGCCTATAAGCATCCAGAAGACAACACGGAGTTAGCTACATTGGACAGTATCAGCTTTTTCTTTGAGAAGAAACCACAACAAAAACAGATGGAGAGCTGTGCTCTCCGATTTTACAACTGAAGACATTTCAGTATTAACTACTTAGAAAACTTTTCAGTCTTTCAAGGTAAAGATTTTCCATGCCTAAGAACAGCTAATAAGAACTGTCTGTACATGTCTTTCAGAAACAAGTTCATATAAGTCGCCAGGTAACCCCACAGCACCCTAGTTTAAGTGCCTGGTGAACCACGACCAGCTCCGCACATCAAACGCTCGACTCTGGTTCTGCTCAAGCCAGACGCAGGAGCCCGATTTGGATTTTCCTGGATTCCTGGATGCAATGACCACATCTGTCAGTGGCAATTCACATCTGTCCCAAGAAACTCCGACTTTCTGCAGTACAAACAAGTGCAATTAAGCGTGGCAGCAAAACTATGTGTTTCTGTCTGCTCATGCCTAGATATGGGCTGGAAGTTCTGGAGGAGGTTAATTCCCCGGCTGACACAGACAGAGCGCTCCAGCTACTGTTGGCATGGGATCAGCCTCACGGGAAACTCAGGAGCTAGTTAATGGGAACATAAACAGCGTGGCTCCGTGCAGCGCCGTCCCACTCCTGCTTCACCTCTGCGGGCTACAAGGGGCATCTTTCATCCAAAAGTATCAGAAAGGCCCGAGAGCATAACGCTGCTCTGGAGCAATCATTGGCAGATGAAGGATCTCATTTGACTGCAGATAAATGCACCGTATTCTTCAACTTCAGGGTAACAGACTATAGCGTCAGGGGACTTGTCACATCACAGCTGGTTGTATTCTACATTCAGGTTCAAAAGCAAACAAATGAGTTGCCTTTTATTCCTAATACACTTGGGCAAAGTTTAATCCTCAAAAGGCTGCAGCTGGGGGTTCTACCAAAGATGCACTTTTAATTTTTGAGATGCACAACTGGCAGTTGCCTCAGTAAAATATGCTCTGATATTAAAAAAAAAGAGAAACTGGAGAAAAACACAAAACCCAAAACCTATCCTAACAATAATTTGACAATAAAGGTTGCTTTCACTACACCATTTGTCTACAAATAATCACACAGCATTTTTCCTTGTATTGAACGACAAAGACATGAGTATTTCTAAAGGGATCCACTTTTGGCACAGAATCAGTGGAAGAACACTAGGACGAGAACATGAAAACCTGTTTGCCAAAACACACACGAAGCCTATGTATGCTTTTTTTTTGGTGGGAAAAATACCAAAAATGCTCATAATAAATTCAAAAGAGGAGAAAAAAGTTCCAGACTGGCTTTTCCCAGAATGTTGTGTTTTGGGACCGCTGAGCAGCTTCACTGGCTGCGGGATGACATCTAGTGGCCCTGACAGACTGGCACCCTACCAACCGGCACCCCAAAGCCAGGCACCCCAAAGCCAGGCTCCCTGCCAACCGGCACCCCGAAGCCAGGCACCCCAGGGATGGAAGAGCCAGAGAGTGCCACACGGGCACTCCTCACACAGCCCTGGGCTCTCCGATGGTACCCTTATCAATTGCCACTCCCCTCCCTCAAGGCCAGAGACAATTATTCAGATTTATTGTTTTCACAGGAATTGTGACAGTGTTTCAGACAAGCATGAGTACCCTGGAAGATCCACCCGCCATTCAGAGATGGACAGTTACTGGAGAAGGCCATCCCCTGCCATCACCAGAC
This sequence comes from Pterocles orientalis, assembly GCA_011057875.1. Classification (NCBI taxonomy): domain Eukaryota; kingdom Metazoa; phylum Chordata; class Aves; order Pterocliformes; family Pteroclidae; genus Pterocles; species Pterocles orientalis. The sequence continues at coordinate 55,432 of WKFP01014669.1, read as the reverse complement.
TGTCCACCTTACCTAGAAACCGGTTCTACTGGTAAACCTCAGGACAACACCTTTTCAGAAAGCTCTGCGTTTTGCAGGCCATTTTCAACATTCTCTGTTACATGCTCCTAAGGATTTAACACAGACTACTCTCAGCCCTGAAAGGTTTTAGCAGATACGATTTTACCTTCCTGGCACAAAAGCAACAAATGTGTCTCAGCTGCTAAGCCTCAGCCGAAGGGTACAAGCAGCACCCTTTAAAGGCTGCAAGGTGAATCAGCAAAATGTTGGCGAGTCCAAACATACACTGTTACAGCCTCTAGCCAAATTCTTCCCCGAGACCCAACCTCTTTAATCACTGGCTTGGGTTCCGGCTGGGAGTTACTGTTCTTTTAGTTTAACTGAAAATGGATGGCCACCCTAATACGCTGTATGCAGCGTACTCACTCTGCCAGACATGCTTTCATAACAGTATAAACATCTTGCAAGATTTTTTTTCTTCAGACCTGGAAAAAAAAAAAAATTGTCCTCCTTCATCAAGATCCTGGTTCCCATTTCATGGTCCTTTTACTTCTCCCTTGCCGAAGCAGCTACAAAGTTGAGAAAGTGGGAACCTGGTGCTTCCACATAAATAAATTCCAGGGCAGAGATGGGTCTGTGAATTTTCCCAGGAACAGCTCACACAGGACAGCCTGGACTGTGCTAAAGGACAATTTATCTCCTTGAAATTCCTTCTGCAGCCCTCCTAGAAGTTTAATCGGTGTATTAGAAATGTACCTGCTCTCTCAAGCACCCAAGAGCGGATGTGTTTATTCCTCTGACTCACTAGCTGTCAAGTAACCCTGCTTAGGAAACAAAGATATAAACTTGGAAGTAAAAACATCTTTTTCTTCTCTGTGTATGAAAAAAAGCACAGATCGTTTTCGGGAAGGACTAGTTGTTTACTTAGGCAAGTATCATTCCAATTTCTACTGCTATATTGTCTGCCTAGGTGATGCAGAAACTGAGAATTTTCATCAAAATAATCTCTTCATTAGAGGACAATGAACTCAATTTCCAAACAACCCCAAAACATTACACTTAGTATTTTTTAAGCCACTGGCCTTATTGTAACTGATAAAATATTGTTCATAAAGGAAAGCTGGCACAAATAGCACGCCCCGCCTTGCAGTCCTGACCTGGTCAGAGTGATAAATCCTGCCTGCACAGCACAGCAAGGAGAGCACGCTGGCAAAGGCTGCTCTCGCCCCTGACGGCAGCCGTGCGCAGCGTTTATCAGAGCCGTGCACTCCCGTAGCTCCCTCGCTGTTCCGGATCTGCGGCGCACCTGAACACAAGGGCAGGGCAACGTGCATTCAGACCCGTCAGAGCCTTTTCCAAACTGCTGCTCTGCCCTTTCACCCAGGACAGACCGTGAATGGGCTGTAACGAGGGACACGCCATCTTCGCTTTTACCGGAACTATCAGAGTCCACCACTGGAACAGGGAGGACCAGGGACTCCCAGGACAGCCCTCGCTGAGTGTTCATTGTCACGAAGGCTCCGACTCTCCAAACGCTTGTGCACGAGCTCAGCGCCGAGCCGCAGTAGAAACGGGACCAGCACTCGGGTCCACGCAGAATGATTTCCGTTCCATGCACACGCTGACCTTGGAGCACAGCTTTGACTTCGTTAAGCACTACCAACATTAACATTTTCTTTCCCTACAGGCCTGACTTAAGAAGCGGGTTTGCATTTTGTGACACACTGCAAAGATTTAAGGGTCTAATTTGCATTAACGCTGAACTACCTGAGGCTCCAAGTCAAGTCGGGGGGAGCCTTGAAACATCGACCCCTGGACTCTGGATTAGTTTTGGGGAGGGCCAAAAGGGAACAAAGCAGATGAGGAAGGAGGAGGGGAGACAGAAGATCTGTCCTGTACCCACACGACCAGAGCAGAGACCAGCAGCGCTCTTACGATTTAATGAGACTCGTTTCACGTAACACTCTCCTGGCAGTAGCGTTCCCCCTGAGCTCAGGGCTATCTGCAGAGTAAACGCGATCTCATGCTGAGACAGGCAGGAACACGGGGTGCCCAGCATCTGCAGCAATGAGAAAATTACTCCCCATCTAGATTCCTCTTATGAGTCTGCCTCATTAAAGCCGTTATCTTAGTAAACCATTTAGTGTTCAGCCTTTCTTACCGATCCAGAAAGATCCCTGCACTGCCTCTCTCCCACCTCACCCCCCACCCTGTGCAGAACACCACGCGACAGATTTTGTCTTATCGATCCAACTTGATGTTGAGAAATTGATTGAACTCCAAGTCACAAAATAAAAGATTTTTAAGCTACTCTGACTGGCAAGATTTATACTGATCCATTAAAGCAGTTAAAAAAAATTAACATTTAAGATTCAATATCATAATGGATACAAGTCAGCACTGCTTGTTCCCTACAAAATTAGACGTTAACAAAAAAAATAGTAATCCATTTATCACTAGGAAACACCAAAGACAGGGCTCAAGCTAAAATAATGGAACTGTAGAACTTCAATTCTTCAAATAAACTCAATTCAATCTAATGGTGGTCATACAGAAGGTAAGATCTTAATCACAGAGAAACTCTCTCAAGAAACAAAGCCATAAAGTGAACTGTGCTTCCTGTTACTTACGAAGCCAAGAATCTCATTGACTTCAAGCTCCAACTTCATGTCAGAGAAAAAGATGACAGTGTCTCCCACAGACATAGGAACACCTACAAAATATCTGGCAAGTCACAGGGCTGCTTCTAGCCAAGAGAAAACAGAGATATACTACACAGCATCTCAGACACTGCAGCGGTAAGCCTTTACCAAGTCATGCTTATTCTGTTGTTCCTGTCTTTCACAGGGATGAGGGGATCAAAAGTGAACTAAAAACAACCAGAAAAGCAGGTAAGAAATCCAGGTGCACGCACAATACTCCATTACTTCTCTTATCCAGGAACACTCCCATTTGTGGTCCCTCAACACTAACACTTTGCCCATCCAGTGACTTCACCAAGAGAATTCTCTTACCACTACCACTGGACAAAATCTTTTCTTTTCAGAATTTCCCCTGCACACATAGCAAGGATCTCAGAGGAAAATCGGTATTACCAGTATTTTCCCTGTAGAATTCTGACACACCTGCTTGACTTCCCACCTGTTGGAAGATACTAACTCACACGGAAGCTAACCAGAAGCAAAACCCAAAGAAGCTTACACAACCACCTTCAGCCAGAAAACTGTCGATTTTTCCAAAAACATAAGCATTCATCTCTGACACCACCTCTGTGACACCGCAGTGTTTTCGCTCAGTCCTCGCACTGCTCCTCTCCCAGGACTCCTGGCCTGCTCACACACAGTCCGTCACACCTGCCTTCCAGCTGCCAAACCAGAGATTGTATTGATAAAACCACAGCATACCTTGCAGAATTAAAGCTCTTTACTAGTTCGTCTAACACCCGGTTATTTTTCAGGTCAGATTCCGAGGCTGCCTATTAAAAAAGAAAGAAAGAAAAGGGGAAAAAAATGCAAAAAAACATTCAAATGCAGCGAAAACAACAAGTACCCAGCAAATGTTCAAGTGATCAATAATCTGTTTCTTGGATCAGTGCCTCAACCACCCCCACTAAATTGCTATGTGAATGAAGATGCATAAAGTGTAAACATTTTTTCCTGAAAAATATCTCAAACTAAAATAACTGCCTGAGAATTCTAAGTCTGGGAAACGACAGGTAATAGATAAAAATGAAGCATAAAGCTAAAGCAAGAAAATCCAGTGCACCCAGTCTCCAACAACGCTTTGTTGTAGTCCTGTCCTCACTACGTTGAAAACCAAACCATGGATCCCATGAACGTGACGTGAACCTTAAGCAACAACACATGAAAACTGATGAAGGGAAACAATCTTTTGAACGATTATGGAACAAAAATATGAATTATGACATGGCTCTGTGCATTTAATTAATTCTTTTTAAGCACCTTCTGATTTTTATCTCTCTGGCTGTCTCTCTCTGCTCTTGTCTTTTACAAAGCTTGTATTAGCCTTGCTCATATCAGGATCTGTGATTTTTAAGAAGGCGGTAGTAAAACGTACTCCCCAGAAATGTACATCAAGTAGTCTGCACTTGTTTGAATGTTTAAGAACTGGCAAAGCTACAAATGGATCTGTTTTCCAGTCCTGAAAAGTCTACCCTGGTTCATGCTTCAGAAACACAGAAGAAAATTACTTCTATTTTGCCAATATTCCTGAAGCACCATTCATTGTTTTTAAGCAGCCTACCATTTTAGGAGCTTAATAAAGCCCAATTGGCTTAAGATGGAAAGTTAGATTAAGGCCTAGAATAAATTGCTGCCTGTTTAATCAAAAAACGCCTTCGAGCCAGACCGCAATAACCACGCACCTGCAGAGCAGGCTGAACCTGCTGCGAGTGCTTTCAGCATTTAACCGCGTTCTCATGGCAAACGCCTCCTCTCTCCCCGGGGGTACCACGGTCCTCTCACCCCCCAAAAGCCTACGCAGCGGAGTCAGCGAGTGTTAGGAGCAGCTGGTCTGCAGACACTTCTAAAGACTCCTTGAAAGATGAAGTGAGACCACTCAATCACAGAAAATTTAAGTGCTTAAATCTGAGCACTCACGTTTTAAATTATGGTGTATTTTAACAAATTAGGAGGTAACGTGAAATGTTTCGCAACAGATTGTATACACAGCTCTGAGCCAAAACCCAGATTTGATGCTCCTGACAGAAGAGGAGCTCAGAAACAGAATTCCAGTTGCCAGAAGAGCTGGTCACCAAAAAAAAAAACTGGTAACATATGACCAGAATTAATTATTTAGCACAGTCCAAAGGAAAAAGCTCCTGGGATTTGCCAAAGAATAAACAAATAAACTGAGGAAAAGGAAAACACTTACCACGCAGCATGTTGGACACTGAGTTTTGTAGGACAAAAACTGGCGTATACAAAGGGAACAATCTAGAAAAAGGAAATATGTAATTTTTAAACGTGCAGTCTTCCAAATGCAGTTCAACATCCTTACTAGTATCTTTTCTTTTTGTACAATATATGCAAACTACTCCACAAGGCACCAATATTGAAAATACACCATTTTTCCATTGAATTAAGGTTGTAAGAAAAAAAAAAAAATCCCAATTTTTTGCAAGCATCTTTCAATACCTAGTCTCAGTCCCTCTGTCAAAAGCAGATGTTTGTTTCTGTAACGCAAGACACGAAAACCTTAGTCTGCTCCCACCACTAAAAGCTTTGTGTTTGCACTGCTCCCTCCCCATCACTGCTCTTTGTTGACATGACCAACGTTGGATCACTTTCCCAGCACAGATAGCCCCACTGCAGCCCAGGTCTCAGCCTGCTGCTCCCGGGGTAACAGAAGGTCCCTGTCTGCTCTGGACAGCCCACAGACCAAGAATTAAACCGTGCTAGAGAGTTCTCTTCCATCTGCACTCCACCAAACCCACCGGTAGAACTGCATCCACCAAAGGAGTTGTAAGCCTGAGCCACAGCACTGTGCTTCGGTACAGAGAAAAGAAGAGAATCCCAAAGCCTGAATTTAATCCGAGAACCAGCACTGGATGTTTAATGAACAACAGAGTGAAAGCATACAGATCACTGCCAGCAACCTCTCTTGAGATTAAAATGGAAGTAGCAAGGTTGTGGCCGCTCCCAGCACCAGCTCCATCCCCGCTGGTGGCGGAGGCAGGAGAACGTGGAGCTGAGATACCCTCGGCCACTGCTGGCCACCAGCCCCCGGCTGCTCCCAGCCCCCGGGTTCCTCAGGGGAGCGGCACATTTTCTCACCCCCACGCCAGCGGCCGTGCCCACGCGAAGCAGACCTGGCAGCGATAACCTCTTACACCACCTCTGCTCGAACAGACAGGGTTGGTCCTCTTGGACTGTAAGAATCGGAAATTTCAGTGCCACAGTTCACTCTTCCCCGGTGAGATGTCCGCACTACAGAAGACGTCCCTCTCCAGACGCATTTATTATGTAAAAGGAACATGAACGGCACATCCATCCTGTCACTAAAGATACAAGCCAAAGCACCGTGGAAATTAAACTACTGTCGAGAGAGCTGTTGAATGCTACCAGTCACCCAAGAACGAGCAGAGGAGGAATTTTAAGTGGCTTTAGGTGCCAACAGATTATAGAGATGGCTACAAGTCCTGCAATAGATCATTAAGAAAAAGAGAAACAATAAAAAAAATTCTGCAAGCAAATGTATGTAATCTTTTTTTGCTCCAATTGTACAATCTCAGTGTCTCAAAGACAACCAAGCAGAAAATATTTCAAGAAATCGTGATTTATTATCCAAAACCTAGGCTAACTGCAGTTTGCAAGGGGAAAATTAAATGTGTAATCTGTAAAAAAAGAAGGGAGACTGAATTTTTTTTGAACTTAAGGGCCTCTGAACCCAGCTGTGTCACAGACAGGCTGTAACACCAAGCTACTCTAGAGAATTTCCAGTGCGCCCCACCATAAATACACTGTTTTCAGTGGTGATAGTTTTGCCAAGCTAAACTACATGTTATTGCTAAGCTACAATGTCTTCTTTCATGTAAGGAAGGGGAAGTGCTATGGTTTCTGAACAAAACAATTTTAAGTATTAAGTATTTATTTTAATGTGAGAAAAAGCAATGTACTTCCCCCTGATGTGACATTCGGTAAACTGCTTCACTACCACGTTCCACTAGATATCAGCCTGAGGCAGCCAGAGCAGCACAGAAAACTTTAGCTCATAACACTTAATGCTCTCCCCAACACAGCTTTGCATTTTGTTCCACCCTCAAGATGTTATGAAAGACATTTAAATGAAGAACTGCAGGAGCAGGTGGCGTTTAAGTGCATTAATCCAGACGACATGTTTCTGTTGTCAGAAGGCTGCGACCACAACTGCACAAGAAAAGGTTGCTGGCTGCTTCACAGCTTTCATCCTCGGAGGCAGATGTCCTTGCTGGCTAAGCTGCGAGCAGAAGAGCTACATGTTTTCTAAAGGAAATAAAGTCTCGGCAATCTCTGCTCTACGCGTCAGTAAATAATAAATGGTCAAATGAGGACTTGTCTCTGAAACTCTAACGGAGAAAACGCTTTTCTGAGGAACTTTTCCAATATCTTTCTGTGACTCAGCTGAGGTGCAAGAAGATTTTGCCAGCCCACAGGGTCATTCTCCAGTCTCGTGTTTCCTGGGAAAGATGTATGAAGACTAAACCATTCACTCAAAATTTGAGTACACCTTCTTCAGCCCTGTCTGCCTTCACCTGTCAGGCTTGGATGGAGTCCCAGGGCCAAGACACGCTCCCCCACATCCCCCCGTACTCCCTGGGACGCACAGCCAGGGGCACGTGGATGAAACACGTCAATTCTGAACTCCCCAAAGCCACAGGAGAGAGGGAAGAACGGCCTCTCCACCCCTTTACCGACTTCCCACAAATGCCCCACTTACCTTAGCTCCTATTCAAGCAATTTTTATTAGAATTGCAATTTTTTTTAAAACTAAAGTAAATTTAAAGCGCAACCACCACGTCCCTAGTCGATGCACTAACTGACCCTCCATAAAACACGTCAACCTCAGGACAGGGACACAGATGGACAGTGTCCTGACCTCTGTGCCCTTGGCACTGATGGAGTCGGTCCAAGAGGACGGGACGAGCCCCGCCAGAGCCAGACACGGACACGCAGCACCTCCAGCGCCAGCAGCCCTGCTCCCGAGGCCGTACTCACAGTTATGAGAACACTGCGGGATGATCATGGCGATGCTGAAGTAATCGAAGCATATCCCGCAGCGCAACAGGTCATCCACCGCCTGCGGGGAGAACCAGGGTCACCGAGCCGCTCCCACCGGGGTGTCTGACCGCGCCGGGCCTGCCGTGGGTGCTCTCACCCAGCGCTGAGGTAAATCCCTCACCAGGCGAGCGCAGAATTCGGCGGGATGGGGCCAAGCTGAGCCCGGAGGAGCGGGACAGCCCGGCCCGGCGGGGCACAGGGGGCTGCGGTGGCGGCGCGGCCCCGCCTGAGGCCGGACACCCCGCGGGACGCTCCCGGCCGCCCCCCGCCCCAGCCCGCCTTCCCGCCCGCCCGCCGCGCCTCACGCACCTTCAGCGGGGACAGGCTGGCCGGCCACGGCGGCTCGGGCAGCGGCAGCGCCAGGGCCATGGCGGCCCCGCCCGGCCCTCTCCTCACGGCCTGCCCGGCAGCGAGTCCGAATCCCCCGCGCTGAGCCCTGCGCGCCAACACCGGGCCGCGCTTCCGCCGCGCCGCGGCTGCCGGGAGCTGTAGTCCGGGGGCGGGGGGACCGGCGCCGCCTCCCCGCCGGGGCCGCATCCAGACCGGCCGGGAAGGGGCCGGGGCCGGCGGCTCAGCCCGGCCTGCAGCGGCGCCGGTTGCCCGTGTCGGTTAATCTCAGCAGGCTCCGTGCCCAGGCCCCAGCCAGGGCTCTGCCCCGGCCCCTCGGCCGCGGCTCCCCGAGAAGGTGGCGGCAGTAGGCCCGCGGCTGTCCCCGGGTCCCCGCGCCCCTATCCCAGCCCTGGCGAGGGGCGCTGGGGGACGGGCAGGGCGGGGACCCGGCGCCGAGGAGCCCTTGGGAACAGGGAGGTGCCCAAGTCGCAGCTGGAGCACATTCCCTTCGATTTTCTAACGATGCATCACTGAACACCTGCCCGGGAAGTGTTAAACCCTGGGGATGCAGCGAGCCTCACAGCTGGAAGAGGGGAGATGAGATGAGATCGGGGAAGAAATGTTTCCCTGTGTGGGGGGTGAGGCAGTGGCCCAGGGTGCCCAGAGAAGCTGTGGGTGCCCCATCCCTGGAGGGGTTCAAGGCCAGGCTGGATGAGGCTTTGGGCAACCTGGGCTGGTGGGAGGTGGCCCTGCCCGTGGCAGGGGTGGGACTGGGTGGGCTTTAGGGTCCTTTCCCATCCAACCCATTCTGTGACTCTATAATTAACTGAAAAATTATTTCAGCATCATGTACCAAGCATTTTCAATACCTTCCTCTCCGCTTTTTTAATGCACATGTGGAAGTTGCCTCATAACACACATCCCCAGAGGAGCTAAAATAACAGCACTGATTGCCGTCCGTTTGTCGTGTTCAGCAGCTCCCACGGACAGCTTATGGATGCAACACAACTCGCAGCCACTGCCAGAAGTTGTTTACTCGGGTGATGAATGAGATGTGTCACCGAGCGATCCCGTAAACTGGATGGGAGAGTCATCACCCACCTCTTCCAGGAGATGGTCATTTACAAAACATCTAAGGCACTGTGTCAACGAGATTTGGAAAAACAGTCCCCTACGAAATGCCCTTCTGCAGCTGACCTGCTTCACCACCTCACCGTCAGCCCTGTTCCCTGTTGATGTTTCTCCATACAGGTGTACGTCAGCCCTTTGCTATGGGAACGACCTTCTCCACAGCCGTGCACAGGGCTGCGCTGGGTTGCCATGGAAATGGCCATCATCACCATCACCTCTGTCCTGGGCACGGCCAGGTCTGGCTCTTTGAATTCCACAAGAGGGAACATCACAAAAGCCAGGCTAAAAATACACGGCCTCGTGGATGAAAAACAACAAAATGGCAGGTAGCAATGATCACGGCTGAGTACCGCCGATGTGCTTTTGGGAGGTTTAATAACTGCCTGGGAGTTTGGGGAGACTTAGCACGTTGCTAAAGTCACATAGGATAAAATTGCAAAACAAGTTGTGCTGTCTCGGTGCAATTCAAATTTCAGAAGCCGGCTATTTACCCAGGCTGTCCCGCAGCAGCTCTCCCACGCAGGGAGAGGCGCTGGGAAGCCTCTCATCCCCCTCCAGCCGTACGGCAGCGCTGGGAGAATTTGGTCAGGAAAAGCGCTCCCGCCTGCTCGCTTGGAGCCTGCTTGAGCATGATGGGTCCCAGGGAGCAGATTTAAACCCAAGGACTCCTGCCGAGTGAGGACAGTTATCCTCCTCCTTAGGAATGCTTCCTGCTGTTTTATTGGCACTTTGGCCTTTGGTGTAGCAGTATTAAACTGGTTTATTTTGCTGAACTGCCAAGTTACAACTTGCTATTATACACAGAACACCAAAACAGAGAACATATACCCTCCTCCCAACCCGCTGAAATATTCATTTAAATTAAAATAGCAGTAGGTCCCAACCTGCATTTCTGTGAGCTTATTGCCCTGTCCTGTTAGCAGAGAGAAATGCATGGAAGAGCTTAGTAGGAGGTGGAGTGGCCTGATGAGAAGCAAATCTCCAGAAGCTACTTATTTTCATATGTACCGCTGAGACAAAGAAAATATTTAAGTGGAGTTTTGCATAGTTCCCAGCTGGTTGTGCACAACTTAATAATGTGAAATGTGCTTGTTCCCAAGCGGTGCTCCAGCTTCAGCGCTGCTTACAGAGCTGTTGTTTTCCTCTCTGACAGACAAACAGCTCGTCTTCGGCTGCCCTCAGCAGATTGCTCTTAGAACGAAAGACTCCACCAGGATCTGCCTCCCATATGTATGTGTCACTGGACATACTCTGTGATGGAAATACGCGTGCACCATGGAAACAAGCCTCTGGGACGCGAGCTTGTACACTGGATGAAAATCTGCAGAAGAACATACCGTACTTCAAAAGAAAATCAAAACCCATCCCGTAGAACATTTTGAATTGATTGTTTCTAAATATTTTCAGAGATTCTTTAATATTTAAAGCAGTGGAAAGTTTCTCGTCATGTCATTCCCAGCTAGAGAGGAGAAGAGCCTGAATACCATGAGTAAGATTGTTCAAAAACATCTAACGTTGACCTAACTCTGCCCTTATGTTAAAGTTGGCAGTAATTTATTGATTTCTACATGACTAAATTTAGTCTGATGTTGAGAATTTTAGAACAAAAAAAACCCACCATGAAGGACTAACTCTTGAGATGGGACTGTCCAAAGCAATCCTCTCAATAGCGATCTGAGCGGAATGTTCACCACGCCAACCAAAATAACAGCATTTCAGACCTAACGTGCAGATAGCCTGAGCAGACCACCAGCCCAAAACCAGTTAACCAAGACGAGGTTTGGCCCAGAAATACAGCTCAGACCCAGCACTTGTCCAAAGAGCTTTGCTCGTTCTTTCCTGGGCTGAACCGAATGTGCAGCATCGGTCAAAAGCTTGTGGCAACACGGCAAAGGCATAGCGTGTAACAGCCCTTGGGTAAGTCACGGGCACGTGAGAAGGCTCAGCACTGAGTGTGAACTGACCGTTTAGTGTCCAAGGTTACTTATGTGATGGCTAGCAGCACATCAGCTGGCATCATCCTTTGTAATAAATAGTTTCAGCTGAAAACGATACCACCTGAACAAATCAGTAATTTATATTTTGTCTTGTTTCTATTTTCAAAGTTTTGGAAGCAGTCGAGGTTACGCACTAGGAATATAGACATATGCATACAACCTTTGTCATTTAGCAAGTGACAAGGTTTCAGACACAGGGGGTTAAACAGAGTCGTTGCTGGGGGCAGAGGGGTGTACTGTCAGTGTCCAGTAAGACGTTTCTACCCGAGCTTCATGCTTCAAGTGACACACAATCTAGCTGTGACACTCACTGTGTTAGTAGCCAGTAGCACTAAACACCTTTTCTTTGGGAATCTGTTTGCAGTCTGTTTCCCTCTCACTCAGACCTTTGAGGATGACAGAAGCAAAAGAAATCAGACCATCTCCCCCTGCTCCATCCAACGCTCCGTGCAGCTTTCGAAGCCAGAAGACGAGAACATGTCGAGGTGGGGTTCAGGGGGGGAGCGGGGTCCCCCCCTCTGCACCGAGGGCAGGCTGGGGAGCCGCAGGAAAGCTCCCAGGAGCAGGCTCAGGGTGATGAGAGGGACTAGCTGCTCGTCTTTCCACTTTTGCTGGTATTTGGGCAGAACCTGTCTACTCACCCTGCAGCGTCAGAACCGGGCGCTAACAGAGTAATCCCGGCTGAGAGCTGCAGCGGCATCGCAGACCCCCTTCCAAAGCACCACCAGCGCTTCCTAAAAGGTCTGCTGTTAGAGCTTGATATGGAATGAAGTGCATAAAGCCGGGATCAAAAGTCTCTCCAGAGTGTGCTCAGGTTGGCTGCCCTAATCTTCTAATAACAGCCGCTCTTACCCAGATTGTCGTTTAAGAACTCCTATTGATTATGAGAAGAAAATGCAGACAGGCTTCTCAGCTGAAGAGGAGAGTTTAAATGAGAGATAT
>WKFP01014669.1:25154-36340 GCA_011057875.1 Pterocles orientalis | reverse complement strand
TATTTTCATATGTACCGCTGAGACAAAGAAAATATTTAAGTGGAGTTTTGCATAGTTCCCAGCTGGTTGTGCACAACTTAATAATGTGAAATGTGCTTGTTCCCAAGCGGTGCTCCAGCTTCAGCGCTGCTTACAGAGCTGTTGTTTTCCTCTCTGACAGACAAACAGCTCGTCTTCGGCTGCCCTCAGCAGATTGCTCTTAGAACGAAAGACTCCACCAGGATCTGCCTCCCATATGTATGTGTCACTGGACATACTCTGTGATGGAAATACGCGTGCACCATGGAAACAAGCCTCTGGGACGCAAGCTTGTACACTGGATGAAAATCTGCAGAAGAACATACCGTACTTCAAAAGAAAATCAAAACCCATCCCGTAGAACATTTTGAATTGATTGTTTCTAAATATTTTCAGAGATTCTTTAATATTTAAAGCAGTGGAAAGTTTCTCGTCATGTCATTCCCAGCTAGAGAGGAGAAGAGCCTGAATACCATGAGTAAGATTGTTCAAAACATCTAACGTTGACCTAACTCTGCCCTTATGTTAAAGTTGGCAGTAATTTATTGATTTCTACATGACTAAATTTAGTCTGATGTTGAGAATTTTAGAACAAAAAAATCCCACCATGAAGGACTAACTCTCGAGATGGGACTGTCCAAAGCAATCCTCTCAATAGCGATCTGAGCGGAATGTTCACCGCGCCAACCAAAATAACAGCGTTTCAGACCTAACGTGCAGATAGCCTGAGCAGACCACCAGCCCAACACCGGTTAACCGAGACGAGGTTTGGCCCAGAAATACAGCTCGGACCCAGCACTCTCCAAAGAGCTTTGCTCATTCTTTCCTGGGCTGAACCGAATGTGCAGCATCAGTCAAAAGCTTGTGGCAACACAGCAAAGGCATAGCGTGTAACAGCCCTTGGGTAAGTCACGGGCGCGTGAGAAGGCTCAGCACTGAGTGTGAACTGACCGTTTAGTGTCCAAGGTTACTTACGTGATGGCTAGCAGCACATCAGCTGGTATCATCCTTTGTAATAAATAGTTTCAGCTAAAAACGATACCACCTGAAGAAATCAGTAATTTATATTTTGTCTTGTTTCTATTTTCAAAGTTTTGGAAGCAGTGCAGGTTACGCACTAGGAATATAGACATATATATTTTAATGGATGCATACAACCTTTGTCATTTAGCAAGTGACAAGGTTTCAGACACAGGGGGTTAAACAGAGTCGTTGCTGGGGGCAGAGGGGTGTACTGTCAGTGTCCATTAAGACGTTTCTACCCGAGCTTCATGCTTCAAGTGACACACAATCTAGCTGTGACACTCACTGCGTTAGTAGCCAGTAGCACTAAACACCTTTTCTTTGGGAATCTGTTTGCAGTCTGTTTCCCTCTCACTCAGACCTTTGAGGATGACAGAAGCAAAAGAAATCAGACCATCTCCCCCTGCTCCATCCAACGCTCCGTGCAGCCTTTCGAAGCCAGAAGATGAGAATGTGTCGAGGTGGGGTTCGGGGGGGGAGCGGGGTCCCCCCCTCTGCACCGAGGGCAGGCTGGGGAGCCGCAGGAAAGCTCCCAGGAGCAGGCTCAGGGTGATGAGAGGGACTAGCTGCTCATCTTTCCACTTTTGCTGGTATTTGGGCAGAACCTATCTACTCACCCTGCAGCGTCAGAACCGGGCGCTAACAGAGTAATCCCGGCTGAGAGCTGCAGCGGCATCGCAGACCCCCTTCCAAAGCACCACCAGCGCTTCCTAAAAGGTCTGCTGTCAGAGCTTGATATGGAATGAAGTGCATAAAGCCGGGATCAAAAGTCTCTCCAGAGTGTGCTCAGGCTGGCTGCCCTAATCTTCTAATAACAGCCGCTCTTACCCAGATTGTCGTTTAAGAACTCCTATTGATTATGAGAAGAAAATGCAGACAGGCTTCTCAGCTGAAGAGGAGAGTTTAAATGAGAGATATAAATTACTTACTGAAAAGTTCACCCTGGAAGTGTGGCATTATTTGACAAAGCTAAATCTCTCTCCCCCTTCACATACCACAGCGGGGAGCTCAGCGTTAGGACTGGCTTGGGATGGGGTAAGAACTGCCGCATGCTTGGTTCTTCCTTCGCACGTCCCCAAGGGGTACAAACACTTTTCTGTGACCTTCCCAGGATCTGGTGCAGACCACAGCGCGTTAACAACACCAGGACATACATATTTGAAGGAGTGGACAAATATAAATGCATTTATCCTCTTAATTTTCCTGCGACACAGACAGTGTTTTCTGTTTTCACAGGCAGGAAAACTGGGACATTCCGATGCTCACTGTCAGCATCTAATTCCTAGCAAATGTCTAGTGCTTGTGCCAGAGTTCTCTTTTCTGAGACAGAAAGAGCTGTCAAATTTTACCCATTTTCCCCTTCTTACTTCGAGGCACAGTCTGAAACGGTTCGTTAAAAAGAACAGCATTGCTCTGGCAGGCTGTGCAGAGCTGTTCTCCGTCTTACCCTTTCCAGAGCCCGGAGGCACTGAAGAAATTTAACATTTCTGCTCCAAGGATTTTTCATGGCAGTGAGACGAACGTTCACAGCAGTGAGCTCTAGTACCTGGACCAGAGGTTGTCAGTCAAGCAGTGATGCTAAGCGCCCTCGGCCGTGAGCAGGATGGGATCAATGCAGGTGAAACGGGTCAGCTGGGGCGGGTGGGCGTTGGGCAGCGCTTGGCTCCCGGCGCTGTTAGAAAGGACCCGCTGGCCAGCCTGGGTGCTGTTAGACTGTTGGGTGTTTTACCCAAGAACAGCACGTAGTGGAGAACAGCATGGGATAAAATGTGCCTCCGTTGGTGTAAAGACTCTGCTCAATCTTTTTAATTTAAAGAAAGCAAAGGAAAAAAAAACAAAGTAAGAAACACATAAATAGCAAAAGCGGAGGTTGATGTACATGAGTGTGAGTGCTTTGTCCTTAGCAAACAGCAAATGAGCTGGTGTGGTGCTTTTCACCTGGGAAGAACGCTGGCTCGTACACGGCAGCGGCACGAGCAGCCAAAGCCGGGACCGACTGGGCGGCGCGGGGGAGTCAGAGCTGCGGCGGTGGAAGCTCGTCGCAGAGGAGTCTGTGGTGCCGGACAGGAGAGAGACGGGAACATTTTCCGTTAAGAGCGTTTCTGGCAGCCCAGAAAAGGGCAAAGGAGTGAACCGCACGGGGCACAGCAAGGCCGCCAGCTCTGCAGGCGTTTCTCAAATGGTTTTCAAACAAGCAGCGTACAAAATGCCTTCATAAAAGGTTTGTAGTGAGATAATGTATTAGACCAAAAATCACAAGCCTTTCACTAAATGCCTCTAAAACATTGATTAAATCGTTTAGTTCTTCCCAGCCCACCCGCCTGGCCAAGGGGCACTGACCAAAGCAGCTCTGTAGTGTGGCAGGGACGGAGAGGGGCCGTGCTGCTGGGCCAGGCAGTGCTGCCCTCTGCTCCTGCCGTCCAGCCAATGGCCCCTAAATGGTGTCCCTAGGCTTTGAAGTCATGGGGCAGAATGGAAAGTTGAACTTTGTGAATGCTTCTTATTTGTTTCCTTGCGGTGGCTGTCGGGGAATACTGCTGTCCTGCGTCTTTGCTGCTGTTTGGATCCGCATACTAACCTCACCCAAAGTCACCGCGTTCTGCTGCTTCGCCCTTGGAGAGCTGCACAGACGGAGCCTGGCACCCCTGGCACCGGGGTGTTTTATCCTGTGTTCCCATCATTTCCTTGGAGAGCTGTGAACTGGGTGAGTCGGAGCATCACAAGCAAACACAAACCAGCTAGCAACGATCCGCAGCGCTCTGTCTGAAGCACGCAGCGTCGGGGGCATTTTGCACGAGCACTTTATAGAGGAGATGGCATTGCATGGCAAGATGTTTTATGGCTGCTTTTACAAAATCCAATTTAAACGGCAATTCATCTTTAGTGGCAGTTTACAAATCGATG
Organism: Pterocles orientalis; assembly: GCA_011057875.1. Lineage (NCBI taxonomy): Eukaryota > Metazoa > Chordata > Aves > Pterocliformes > Pteroclidae > Pterocles > Pterocles orientalis. The sequence continues at coordinate 32,395 of WKFP01014669.1, read as the reverse complement.
AGCAGCATTTCCAGCTGACACTGGGGCCCTGCAAGACGCTCGTGCACTTTACAGCCTCTCTCCCTTCCGCAGGGTTTCTGGCAGCAATGACCCCACTCCGCTGCTCGAGCGATGCGCGGGTACGTTAGCATCTCCTGGCCCCTCCTGGCATCCTGCGCAAGCACCGGCCCGGCTCCATCTGCCGACACCGGGACCTTCTGCTTCCCGCTGCCACGTCGATGGACTCGACACCCAGCCGCAGCACGCACCTGACCGCTGCTGGAGCATCGCTGCTGTGCGTTGTTGCTCGGTCCTTGTTCCTTGGCAGATCTCGGCGCTGGCTCTGTTCCGCGCTGGCTCTCTGCAGAGTTTGGGTCTGTTCCCAGCTCTGAAACCCACTCATTCAGCTGCAGACAAGGACCACCCCTGCGTCTCGCTTTCCTTATGTTGGGCTGCTCGGGGGCTTCGCATGCCTGCTGGAAAGCTTTTAGCAGCCACAGCTGTGAACGGGAACGACTGCTTTCCTCTTTCTGTGGCCATTGTTGCCCTGCCTGAACATGCAACCAGAACAAAACCATTGCATTATAAAACATTTCATACGTTGCCCTCCCAAGTTCTCCTGATGTATATTTGTCATTTTCAAAAGGAATAAAATTAGTGCTAATACTGTAAGATCTCTCTGAGTTGTCAAAAATACGCTCTTCAAAGCTGAGATGAGGAGCTCTCCAAAGAGCCGTTACCGAAACAGACCTCAGCAGCCAGGAAATCAGCTTTCATGAGACAAAGAGTGCCTTCCACTCAAAGCCTGGGCTTAACTTTTATGTCCTAATCAATCTCTGCCATCAGACCAGTTGTGCCGACAGGGAGGATGCGCACGTGCTGGGATGCGCGAGCCGCACCGTGCGTGGGGCTGGGCACAACTGGGGAGGGTCTGCTCCAACCCTGGGGGGACGAGCTGTCCCTGGGGGGCTGGACGAGCTGGAGGGCTGGGTGCTCCTCCCAGCTGCTGTGGCACCCCTTTGCCAGAAGGAAATCAGAGGTTCAGCGGGGAGGATTTCACAGGGTGGAGTATGGGGGTTCTGCCGGTGGGGCTGGCAGCCCGGCCGTGCCTGGTAATGTTTTGAACACGTATAAATCCCTGGGAGGTTCACGACAGACAGCAGGGGCTGGCTCAGCGGTGCTGTTCTGTCCTTCACGTCGTTAGCTGTCGGCTGAAAGGCTCCAGTTTAACGATGGTCCCACCGCCCCGCTACCGTTCCCTTGGCGAGCGAAGCGCAGCAGCTTCGTGCGCAGCCAGCGATGCCGGGAGCTTCGGTCGCTGCCTTCCAAGCACAAGAGACGACAGGGAGATGCTAATAACCCTTCATTACTCAAAACGTCCACAGCCCGGGCGCTGAAACGCATTTATCACCCCCACGGAGGTCACACTGGGAGGCAACACCGCTCCCAACGGCAGCCAGCTCCCCTCTGCTGCTGCTGGGCTGTGCCACGGGGCTGGGAGGATCTGCTGGTTTCATGCAAAAATGCCTTGAAAGCATCAACTAAACCCTTTCTTCTTTTTTTTTTTTTGCCTACTTCAGTGTTTTCAGGCCAACATAAATCAGTGGGAAAAAATCTTACAGTTTTACAGAGCAGCAAAAGCTGTTAGTGAGCGGCCGAAGGAGCCAGCAATAATATTTAAACTTTCTCTTGGATTGTTCCGAGACAAACACGATGAGTAAAATCACTCTGGGCATTTGATAATAAACCGATGCTGATCGAGCTGGACCTGACCTCGGGGCAGCGTGAAATGCCAGCGGCTGCTTGACGGGCAGCTCGGGGAGAGGAGCAGCAGCCGAGCCCGCCGCAGCCCCGACTCGAGACAGGGACACGAATTCCAATAACGAGCCATCGATTAATTACCCTTGGCTGATTGTGGTCCTCTGCCACAGCCGGTGCTTGCTGACGTTCGAGAGCCGTTGTTCTAGCGCCTGCAGATACCTCCCGTTCCGACACCAGTGCTGGTCCAGTAAAGGTTGTGACAGTCACGAGCAATCTCACCAGCTCTGAGCTATCCCGGTACCAAAGCCGTCGCACGGATAAGCTGGGCACAGCTCGATGCCCTGCTCGGAGCCGCTGCCCGTCCCACCCGCCCCTGCCCACGCTCGCCAGCGACGGCCGCAACGGCTTCACTTTCGCTTCTTTTCGGAAGAAAAATGCAATTGGAGGTATCAAAGCTGTCTGAACCAGACACCGGGTTTGACAGCAGAGGCTGTAGGCTGTAATTTGAAAACATTTTCTCCATTACCTTCAGTCTTCTATTCCCCCTTTAAACGTTATTCCTGTAAAATTACATTTATTTCATTCTCCTGGCAAGTTGGAGATTATAGCTTTCACTAAACAATTACAAAAAACTAAAACTCCTAAAAAACCCCAAACCTTCTAGTTTTGTCAGCTAATATAATAAAAACAATTTAAAAAAAATCTTGTTAGACAGCAGCTTGGAAATAATCCCAGAACATACAGGAGACTTAATAAAAGATCAGAACTTCATATCTGCAGAAATACAGAGGACAGAAATCAATTATAAAGAGACGCTGGTGGGTGGGTGAGGTGTTAAGGATCTACTTCAGAGGAGATGGGCTTTCTAGGGCCCTGGCCTGGGATTTGGAAGGTGACCCTTTCTGTCCCCAAGGAGGGACGGCACCTGGGCGTGACGCCAGCCTCTGCCTGTGACGAGGATGCACCCCGGGGATGCTGCGGAGGTGAACTCATCAGACCTGGCTGAATTTCACCGAGCTGGTTCTCGAGGCTCCACGATCCAAAGCTTTTCCCGTGGAGCTGCTTTGCAAAGGGAAAGCGTTACAGTGTCCCCAAAAACCGGTGCTCACGGACATGGGACAGGCAGCGGGAGACGGAGAACGGAAAATGAGATTTGGACTAGATTGTCAAAAAACCAAAGCACGTGTCATTCCCCACTGAAAAAAAAATTCTCAGTGTGACAAATTTTCCGTACAAACACTCTGGTTGAAATCAGGGGAATTCATGCAAAGGTCTAAAAAAACATGACATGAAGAAGTCTGAAGTCAAATAAAAACTTTCAAAAAAATTTTTCAAGATTCAAAAGCAGTGTCTTTCTTTTTATCCTCATTAATTATACTAAATATATGTAATGCAGAAAAATTGAATATGTGCAAGAGAAATTATTTATATTTTATCACACAGCAGCGGAGACTCGGGAGATCAGCATTTTTCCACAGAGAAAAACCAAACCCGTTAAACCGTTTGTGTCCCTAGAGCAGGGCAACGTTTCCCCTTGGAGCACCCCCAACACATCGCCGTGCTTTGGAAGCAAAGCTGCAGCGGAGCCCGCTGGACGCTGGGATGGGCAGGGAGCCGCTCACCCCCGGGTCCTGTCCCCCCGCGGCACCGGCCAGCCGGACCCGGCACAGCTTCAGAGCAGCAAGAGGCAACAAGGGGGCGAAGAATTTGCGTCTGGAACGGAATCACGTCTGGCGGGCGGTTTGGCTGTCAGGTCTGTGCACCACTGCCTTGTTCGTGAGACAAACCAACCGTAACGTCGTTTTCCAGGCGCTCGCCAACACACATCCTTAAACCGAAAAAAAAAAACCAACCAAATCTTGGGTTCCGTCATTGCTGTTACGACCGCTCAGCACCTCCCTGGGGAAGGCAGGGACCCCTCCGCCGGTGGGCACGGGGGTCTGGGAGGGCACGGCCAGCGATCTACATCACCTCCTCTGCTTGAAGCACAGAGGAGTGTCCCCGTTCAGGTGGCTTTGGCAGGATGGAGGCCAGCTCCCCGCCTGGCCGGGGGGACACCAGCCCCGCGCTTTGCTGTCACCGGCTGGTTTCAGAAGCGCAGCGGGGCAGCACGACCGGCGGCTGTGTCCCACGCTGCTGGCAGACGCCGCGCGGTGACGGTGACGGGCTGCTGAGCGCCAGGGTTGTCCCCACGAGACCTGTGATCGATGGGCGGCTTTTCACAGGAAACAACCGTCTCTGTAATTCCCGTGAACTCCTGCTGCCACGCCGGGGAGCGGGGAGAAGGGAAGGCGTTGGTCATGCCCTAGCAGATGTTCTGATTTATAGAAGAGTATTTTCCCCCTTTCTTTTAAAAAAAGGCTGCGTCTCACCCTGGAGGCTGCTGGAGACCCCTCCGTCATTTCAGTGGCGGGCAGCTGGGGGTCTGGGGATTGCAGAGAACGCTGTGAGCTGGGACTCTGCTCCTGCAAGGGATAAACCAAAGGTTTATCCATCCTCCCAGCACCGGCCGTGCGGGGCTGAGCCACTGCCCAGCCTCGGGCCGTGTGGGATGCTCCCGGTCTCTGGTGCTGGGCTTGTGCCCCTGAGCTGCTCCACGCCAGGGCTCCGATGGGCTTCAGCACCTGCCCAGGCATTAAAAATATAATTATTAATATGGCTTTTTTTTTTTTAATTTTTTTAAAATTGGCTTTCATGAAGGGGGTGGAAAAACAGATGCAACAGCAGTTTGAAGACAGAAATTCATCACGAGTTTCACCAGCAGCACACGAGGAGGTGGCCAAAGCTGCTGCCGGGAGCGTTTCCCATCAGGGTGGGACAGGAGCGCGTTTGCTCGGGGCCAGCGTCCGGAGGCTCGGGCCGGCGGCCAGCGGCAGCGAAGCCCCTTCCCCACGGGAGCAGCCGGGTGGCACGGGGCCCTTGCAGGAGCTGTGGGACCGCGTCCGTCCCGGCCAGAGGCTGCTCGGGCTTTCTGGAAGAGCCGCCAAAGCCTCTGCGCCAAGCTCTCACCATGGAGCTCACGCTCATCTAATTTTCCAAATCCCCGAGGCGGGTGGTTATCGTAATGAAGATATTTGTCTTTGTTAAACAGAACCGAGCACATCTGCGTGTCCGCAGAGAGGTGCCGTGTTTGGAGTTAGGGGCTGTCAGGAGAGCGCCTGGCCTTTGGATGCTCACGGATGAGAGTGAAAGGGCTGGGACAGGCTTTGCTCCCGGGCTGGAGCTCCATTTCCAAGCCACAAACCCCACTGATGTTGTAGCACCGAGCACCCCAAGCGTAAGGCTCAAAGATCCTGGGGAGGGATGGAGCGGCTCTACGCTGCAGCACAACCCTGGTTTACCTGCAACCCTGATCTCGGTGTGTGAGACGTATTTAAAATTCAGCAAACTCCATTTCCTGCACTTCGCTCTCATGAAACACTTAAACCAAAACGCTTCAGCAGCTGCTGCTGCTTCCAGCTGCTGGCGAGCGAAGTGATGCTGAGGGCAGCGGGAGCGCAGCGCTGGTTCTCAGCCCAGCTGCAGCCACGAGGATCCCAGCTCCCGGCGGCTCTGCAGCAGTTAGGGGAGATGGATAACGCTGCAATCCCCGACGCCTGCCACACTCTGCTTCCCGGAGTTTCTGCAGAGAGTGAGCCTCTGGATGTGTATCAAGGGGGAAAAAAAAAAGTTAACAAAAGTTGGGGAAATACTCTTATTTTCCTCTGCCACAGCGGCCAGCCCCAGCACAGGACACAGCAGAGCTCCCCGGAGCAGGCGGCATCGGCGCTGGCTGCAAGGGTGTCAGCAGCGGCACCCAGCCCCAAAACCTGTCCTGCAGCTGCCTGGGGCACACGGGCACTGCGCCGGGGTTGGATCTGCAAAAAAAACCCCTCCTGCCTCGCAGCCATCCCTGCTGAGGGGGTTTGGTGGCCGCAGAGACCCCCCATGCTGGATGCGTGGGTGGGAGGCTGGACCGCTGACCCCAGAGCTGCCCAGCACCGCAGAGCTGCCCAGCACCGCCGCTGCGTCCTGCTGGAGCCCAGCTGGGTGGCAGGGGGTGGAGGGGGCCAGGGGGACTCCACCAGCAGCACCCGCATCCCCAGAGCACCCCAAGGTGCAGCCGCAGCACATCAGCCCTGGAGAGCCGCGGGAGGGGCTGCAGCGCCTGGGGAGGGGGGATACTGCTCTGGGTGTGTGCTGGAGCAGGGAGGGAGACGTGCAAAGAAAAATATTAAAACCAGGACGCACCGAAAGGCAGCACGCACCGCAGCGGCGCTAACCGGTGCCAGCTGCCCCCGCGCTGCCGAGCCATCGCCAGGCGGACCCGGGGGATTTACTGTTGAAAAGATGCTTCGCCAGCTTCCCGAGCCGACCTCATCTGGCAAATCCTCTCCCCACTCCGCTGGAAATCAAACATATGCTCGCAGGGAACGGCTCCAGGACACACGCGCATCCACTCGGGACAGCCTCCGCCCTGGGGCTGCTCTGCCCCACAGCGGCGAGCGCCTCGGGCACCGAGCGTGCCATGGACGGGGCACCGGGGAGGAAACATGGCCCGAGCCATGGTGGGGTCCAACCAGGAACGATGAGGGGGCGACTAATGCACACCCTGGGCAACGGAGCCAACGGACTGGGATGGCCGGGGTGAGCCCCAGGCCATTCCCTGGGAGGGGGCTCTCACCAGGGCACACTCACCGGGAGGGGACACTCACTGGGAGGGCACACTCACCGGGAAGGGACACTCACTGGGAAGGGACACTCACCGGGAGGGGACACTCACCGGGAAGGGACACTCACCGGGAGGGGACACTCACCGGGAGGGCACACTCACCGGGAAGGGACACTCACTGGGAAGGGACACTCACTGGGAGGGGACACTCACTGGGAGGGGACACTCCGCTCCCCCCGGGATGGGCCGTCGCCCCAGGTTCGACATGGCCCCACGCCGTGAGCTGGCTGCAGGTTTGGGCACGCCCCGGCGCAGTGCTCTGGTTTTGTTTTAGACGTGGATGGAAAATCTTTACCTCATTTGCTAAAAGCACTTTAATGTCTTTACACAGGAAAAAAAAATAATAGAATGTATTACTAATTTGGATGATTTAATTTGTTCAGCAAGACTGAAAGCCCTTGCTGCACTTCAAGAGCAGGGTCAGCGCGTGAATCACGGCAATTTCTGACACCGTTCCGTTCCGGTTCTGGGTCATTTTTTCGTCCGTTAGCTGGGAGCCTGGCAGGTGGCAGATGCCCTTCGAGCATCGCTGGCGCAGGGGCAGCGAGGGGCTGCGGGAGCCACCCGGGTGCTGAGCTGCTGGACCCAGCTCCATGAACGGTACCCTCTGAGCATTAATTACGGTTAATTACCCCAAGGATGATCACCGGGGCCAAGGATCTGTTTCAGCATTTCGGGGGGGTCTCGTGTTAAACTGTCGGATGAGGCCGGGACCAAAGTCGGGACCAGCACCCCCAGAACCCGCCAGGAGCAAAGTGGCACTGGGGGGGGTCTGACCCGGGACAGAGCC
>WKFP01014668.1:197716-214097 GCA_011057875.1 Pterocles orientalis | reverse complement strand
CCGACCCCTGGGAAGCCCCCAGAGCCCCTGCCCCGGTCACAGCGCACAGCAGTCATGGAGTCGTTCCAAAGCAAACAGGTTTAATGGCATTGCACACACCCGGTGCCCACCCTGAGCGCACACCCAGCTCCCCCGAGCCTGATACCGGCGGCCGCAAGGCGCCAGCGGAAGCACCAGGCTCTGCCGGTGCCTGGAGACCCTCGCCCCGTAGCCCTCAGGCTGCTCCGGGCTGGGGTGGCCAGTACCGGTACAGGCAGACGGTCCCGTCCCGCTGCCCGGCCAGCAGGCAGGCTGTGGTGGTGGCCCAGCGGACCAGCGCCCAGGTCCCGGCCGGAGCCGGGGGCAGGAGGGCCGTGCAGTGCCCCAGCAGCAGGTCCCACACAGCAATGGCTCCCGAGGTCAGCACAGCGGCGGCAGAGGCGTCCTTCACATCACCCTCCAGGTACCTGGGGGAGGACACAGGAGGGTCACAAGGCTGCGGTTTGTTTGTGAAAACACAGTCACGTCATTTTTTTAAATTAGCTGGTTCTTAATGTAGAAAATTAATAAGCAAATTTAAGCCAAGTGCAGGAAGCCAGGGTACGTTGTGTTGTATCTTCAGTGCGCCCGAGAACAAAGGATCTCAAGACCATCCTTCCGCAGCCTCAGCACGTGCTTGAAAAGTGGCCAGTAAGCCACGATCTCACTCCACTAGTATTTGTGCACATCCATCATAACGTTTCCTATGTAAGCACGTTTCAAGGGTGAGGCTCAAGCAGCTTAGTCTTCAAAATGCAAGGCATCGGAAGGAAAAGGTCACCCGGCTGCAAACAGCTGCTTAACTTAAATAAACCTGGCCAGGGGCTCTGCAGCAACTCCGGACAGCTCATCCCAGGGGGTTTCGCCCGGGGAGTTTGCCCCATGAGCCCCGTTACAGCATTTCCACAATCACTTTGTGGGGGAGAAAGACAAAAGCGTCTAGCGTGCAGAAATCACCGTTTGTCAGCGGGGCTCTGGCAAGCGGAGCCCCTCACCGCGCGGTGACGCCGGGAGCGCAGAGGTTAGCGCACAGACCGGCGCAGGAAGCGGGCAGGAAACAGCCACCACCCTCGCCCCGTCCCAGCCTACGCACAGGACAACCGGCAGCGACGGATGCAGCCTCCTTATCACCGGCGAGATGGCAGATGGATCCCTGCCAGCAGCGCTGCTCAGCTCCTTACGCGATCCTCCCCCAAAACCGCCTCGAACGAGCCACGAAGCAGCGCGCAGAGTCCCGAGGTACTCGCCTGCCAGCGTGCCCAGGCGGGAGGGAGGAGAACATCACCCCGGTGCTCCTGGCTGTTTTGGGGTTGAACGCGACCACACGGAACGCGGGGTTTCCGCAGGACTCGCTCTCTTTGGCGTGCGGATGACTTAAAACAACAAACAGAAGGCCCTGATAGACAGAGGGAAAATCCATCACTAAAAACAACAGCGAGAGGGGAAAGAACCCAAAGAATTTTCCAAAAATTAATTGCTACATTCTCTCTATAATCAAAGCCCCAGGGACAGTGATGTATTGCTTTTACTGAATAAAACAGAGATGGTTTACTTTCCTTATCGAATTAGATAAAAACCAAAGCAGCTGCTGACCGATAAGGGCTGACGCAATGCAGCACGACAGCTCAGTGACCCAATGGATTTATGCACTTATCTTTCTGCCTGAACAAGCTAAACTTGCTGTAGGATGAGGTGATAAAGTAAAATTTCTGGGCCTCATTTTAACCCCTAGGAGCTTAAAATTTAACAAGAATTCGATACAAACCAGCTGTGCTGAAAGCAGCAGCTCTCAGAACAGCCATAGGCCTGGGACAGATTCTGAGGAAGTCTCCAAAGAGCCTGACTCAAGCCATCCCTGCTGGACAAGACATTCTTCTCCCATAGTGTTAAATGCTTACTGAAAACAAAAAATTCTCGATAAACTACAGAAAACCATCCAGAATCACAGCCCAGGCAGAAGCAAGCAGGCAAGACTCATTGGGGGGAACTTTGCTCACACCCTCAGGGCTGTATGGAAACCGTAACCGCAGTGTGTCCCCACCACGCCGGCAGCCAGAGACTGGCCACACACCGGCACCGGGCAACGGTGCTTCTGCTTCCCACGCATGCACGAGGTGCTGCTGCTTTGGAACAGCTTTGGTGCATTGCTGTTTTATTAGTACACTGCAGAAAACCCAGAGTTCTAGGTGGCTGCTGTAGCTTATTTCTGCTGGTTAACCTGAGATCTCAGCCCACCCTCGGACCCCCAACCCTCTAAGCACTCCCCCCGTCAGTCAGGGCAGTCCATGCAGCAACGCCACGTCACACTGCACGTACGTACAGAGTCGGAGTACGCTCGGTGGCAGATCGAAGCCGGGTAGGAGTAACCAACGTGCATCTTCTTCAGCAGCTGGCCTGTTCTCAGATTCCTGCAGGTGGTGAAAAGACAAACTCTGACTGCAATTCCATCCTCTCTGTTATTTTCCAACCACAGCTAATCACCACTATGCAAGACCAACACAGCTGTGGTTTCACATGAACCAAACGAAGAGAAGAGGCCACAGGAAGAGCTGCAATGACAATGACGCCAGAGCAGGTGTCATTCTGGCAGCACAGCTCGCTCACCGCTGCCCAGCTGCACAGACTGCAGGCCCTTGGACAATTAGCATTTCGCTTGCAAATCAGGTGGCGATGAACACCCCTGTACAACGGCGGTTACAGCCACCGCTTACACCTGCGAGCTGAGTTGTTCAATCGCAGAGGAAACACTGACCAAACGACAATGCTGTTCACTGCAGTGGTGCCAACCAAGGCGTCTCGCATTCCTTCCACTTCAGCAAAAGCCAAAACCGTTTCTTCAGGGGGCATCAGCGTCTGCCCGTCCTTGCTCCTGAACAGACCAGCAGGTGAGAAAAGGCAGAGAAAATAAGCGTGTGTTCTGTACTTGGCACATCTCCAGAAAGGAGACAAACTCAACACTTTTCTACACCTGAGGTGTTCCTCATCCACCTGCCACGCTGCGACCCCCCAAAACCAGCAGACTCACCTTCCTGTCTCTGAAAGCAATACTATTTCCACTTGCTGCTCTTGCGCGGTCCTGCTGCTGCTGACCAGCCTCCTGCCCTTCAGCCCAAGAACAGCTTTTATGTTTCCAGTCTTTACTGGGGATTGCTTGAATGAGTCGTTCTCAGAAGAATAAAGCAAGAGCCTAAATTAAGAGAAAAGGATGCACAATGACAGGAGGAGGCAGCACTCAAACATGCCACAGCACAGAAAAATAAGCGTATGTTCAAACAGTCTACCACCTCTAGGGGCGAATAAGCAAGTCTTTATAGTTGATTTTTAGAAATCCCTTCCATATTTCCCAACTGTTAAAGCAACTGAGAAAGTGACACATTAGTAAGAGAAAATTTCAACCACTACGCAAGAGGAGAGTTAAGCTGCAGCTATTCAGCGTGCAAAGTGCTAGCAAGAAATAAATACCCCACCTTATTTCTCCAATCTCCAGATCTCCCAGTGCTATACACATGAGATTACAGGTGTCCGGCAGAGGAACGATCTGTATTACAGGAATCTAGGACAGCAAAGCAAGAGTTCAGTGTCACCCACAATGTCCCTTTGACATTCTTGCCATTCTCTAGAGCGTTTCAAGTAAAAAGCTAGGGAGCAGAACTGATTTTCAGACCCATCTGAAGAAGCACACTTAGATTAACAATCCCTGCTGATGTAAGAGACAAAAAGTGTCCCCAGGGAGCCTAAAGGGAAAGAGCACAAGTCAGTGCTGCAGCGACCATTCAGCACACGCAGTATCAAATTCCAGCAGGTGACACGGGACCGTACAAGCGACTGGCCGTCCCCATCAGCAGCACAAATCATTCTCCTCTGTTGCCCCATGGCATGAACAATTTATGCCACCTAAAGAACTTCCCTTGCACCCGAGACTGTGTTGGGATCTAACACACTGGGACAAGAAGGTTGCCCTAAATTCTAGAAATAAGGATCATGCTCATACCTCTCCGAGCTGCCAAGTATAGACCTTTCCCCAGCGGTCGGACCCCAGAGGTTTCCACAGGGAGACGGAGCTCTCACAAGCCGTCACCACGCACAGCTCTCTGCAGCCAGCTGCCTCCCACCACACTGTGCCCACGTCCACAGCACAGGAACTCGAAGAATCCTGTCCAAAACAAGTTGTTAAATGTGGTACAAAAGAGCTGCTACTGCCTCAGCACACAACTGTCCCACGTTATCCCACCTTTAGCTTTGACACAAGCTGCAAGCTCTCTGCTCCCAGGCCATCAAGCAGTACCGGAGTCAACTGCTCTGCTCCATCTTTTTTCTGCACAAACAAGTAAAGAATGAGGGTAATTCAACTTTGAAATTTCATTCAGCACTTATTAGAACGAGCCAGAAGCATGAATTCATTCTGCATGCAGTTGTTGGAGAGCTCTGGCAGGAGCATCTTTTAGTACTTGGATGTTTTTGAAAAACAAGAGATCCCAGACAGATTATTTCCTGGTTTCACCTGAAAAATGTCTTTTACCACCACTTGGCATCTCTCAGCTTTCAGAGACAAGTCATTCACTCAGTACTCACCCCACGCGCGAGTCATTTAGTCTCCTTTACTACATCCTAGCTGAAAATTTGACCTTGGGCAACAGATGAAAACCAAACATTTACTAAGCCAGCTACAAGACAGCATGCAGGGCTAGAATGCAGAGGTCTTTCCCCTGACGTCAGGTGAGACACTGGAAAAGGGGATTTGCCCACAAAACCACTGGGTGAGTACCTGTGGCAAAGAGGCCAGCTTGTTACCTGGTCGGGAGAAGCTCTGGAGCTTCTCTGCTCTTTGCTCTCTGACTGCTGATGCTTCTCCAAGGCCACAGCCTCATCAGAGCTGTCACTGGGACCTCTCTCAGCTTCTAAAGGAAACCTTGGACCTTGTTCCTCCTCTTTTCTAGCAGATGCTGCACCACAGCTGTCCGAGTGCAGTGGGACGGCAGAGTCTCTGCATTTCCCACCATCCACGCCCTGGGCAGGTGCTTCTGTGGAGGATCGCGGGCTCGCTGGCGAGGGAGGTGCAGAAGGTGCACTGGGGCAGACCTCACTGCCTAGCCCTGGCAAAGCAGCTGGGGTTGCACCCACGAGGGGGAAAACAGGTGAGGAAATCTGAGACTCGGGCTGAGTGGGAGCACCAGCCAAGACAGTCCCCATGGGAGTCAGGAGCAATTCACGGGTGGAAAGTTCCTTCTTGGAAGCTGGGCTTTCTAAGTGAGGTAACCTGGGCAACCCATTTCTGAAAGGTGAAATCAGATTACTTTTGAGACTTTTTTCTTCTGGATTCATTTGTGCATCTCGTGTGTCCTGTGAAGCCCCATCGTCTCCAAACACAGTAGGAACAAAAGCCTCCAGGTCATTCACAGGGGAAGATTCTAATTTCTCAAGTTTTAGTAGTCCAAATTCCTCATCCGGCAAGTGAAAGTCTTTGATATCCAATCTGGGGGCCAGCCACTGCAGACTGCGGAAGGAGAAGGGAGAGGCGCAAGTGTCAGGGTCTACAGCAAGGAAGCCAAGAGAAGCGGGACCCTCTGAACCTGCCGGATAGCTACGACCTCTTTTGCTGTCACCTAGACAAAGCAAAACACAAGAAAAGAAGAGAGAGCATCACATCATAAAACAACCGACAAATAGCCTTTGCTCATCCAGAGCGTCACTCTAGTCTATTTAAAAAAAAACAAAAGCGATATCCATCTTAACACACGGAAGCAGCGCTTTTCTGGAAAAGCATTACACTCCCCAATTGCTCTGCATCAAGCCTTCGGCTAAAATATTGCCAAAAACGGCCAGAACTGACCGAGAGCTTGATCAGTTTGTTTCGTTCGGTTTTCTCCCAACACTTTCTCTTGTCAGAGACCCTCAGACTGCAATGCTCCTCTTTGTGTTTCACACTTGTTAGCACACACACACAAAAAAATCATTAGTATGCAGACTTAGTTGGAGAAACACACTGGCATGCATTTGCTGGAAAATCAGGTCCAGTGTGCACAACATTCACTCCAACACCAAAGGCAGCTTAAGATGTTCTCAGCCCCACTCCTTATCCACGCGCTGCTGTTCACTCCCTGTCACTGTGTGGAAGAGAAGTTTCTGGAATTGTTCAAAGAACACAGGGACCACAATGATTAATTTTTTAAAAAAATCTCTCTAATTAAAAAAAGAAAAGTTAACCCCTATCAGATTTTCCTGAATAAAACAATACGGCAGGGCATGAACAGCAGCACACACCTCACTGGGACATTTCCCTGCCTTGCTCTCGGGCTATAGTTTTGGGAGTGCTCATATTTGATGAAGTACCTCTTGAGACCTGACTGGCTCTCTGTCTTACAGAGGAACGCAGGGAGCGGCGCGGAGGGACGCTAATCGCTAGGAGCTGCTCAGCCCCGCAGGCTCCTCGCACACGCTGATTCTTAACGTGCTCCACGGGATGTTTATCAGCCGGACACACAGTTAAGCTGGCTTCCAGATCCCCTAAGTGGCCAGCAAGAGTTTCATTCCCTGGGTTCAGAGAATCGCTGTTCTGAGGTGGATTCTGGACCTGTTCTAACAGAGTCTTACGGCGTTTGCCAAGCGCTTGGCTTCCCCCAGGAGGAGAATCAGCACTTGCTGGCTGTGTAGCGCCAGTCACTTCTGTCTCTCCAGACCCATGCACTGCAGCAGCAGAAAACCTCTCAAGTAAAGATGATTTTTCAAAGTTAGCCTCACAGTTTTCCTTTTCACTCTGACACTCATTTGACAGCAGACGACTGCTTTCCCTCGTTGTTATGAGATCCAAACTCTCTATAAGTTCCTGGGACACTTGATGCACAGGGGGTTTGCAGGTAGACTTTCTTCTTCCTTTTTGTTTCCTCTGTGACGGTCTCCGATCTCGCTTTGTGCTAGTGATACTGTTTTGAGAAATCGATCCAAGAGAAGTGCTGCTCCCACTGGATGCAGGAAGAGATTTCTGGGGACTGCTTGAATTTGCTGGATCATCTTCTGCACCAAGAAAAGGGAATGGCACGCCCCCTGACTCCAAATCATTTTCAGTTCTCTCTTGGGAGGGCCGATCTGAATTTGCATCTTTCTGCTTGCACTTGCTTCGCTGACTTTTCTTGCTTCTGCCCAGCTGGCTGAGAATTACAGCATCGAGGTCCACTTTCCTCTGGCAATTAGACATGCGTCGAGTTGTCCTGACGTAGTATTCAACTGGAAAGAGAAGCCCTTCAACCACCGTGCAAGAGTTCAGAGCGCTTTCAGGAGCTGTCACCTCTTCTGGATGAGAAAGTCTGGACTGAATTTCAAGCTGTTGATTCTCCAGCAGTTCTTCAACATTGCCCAGAGCAAGATCTGTAGGAAAGGGATTTAAGGTATTGGTGTCGCTTTGGCTTCCTTCACGGCTTTTGCTCTCATTCGTTACAGTGTTATTTCCCTCAGCAGGCAATACTTCATTTTCTGACATTAAATCCAGGAGCCTTTGTAACGCTCCCTGATCTTCACACACACCCTCACCGTCCGTTTGTTTTATCATACTGGAGGATCCTTCTCCTCCATCACCACTGGTGTCCAGTAAAACAGAGTCACCGTTCTCTGAACACGGCCGTGCAGGCTCAGGGTTATCAGATGTGGCCACAGCAGCGGGGGACTCGGGCTGCCAGCCACGGCTGCTGTCCCTCAGCGCGCTCGGGAACAGCTCAGGCACTCCTGGAGAGACCCTGCCTTCAGGCACGTCTTGTGCAACGCCTGACGCTGCATCGGGAGGAGTGAAACAGGTTTCTTCTCTCTGCGCAAGTGCTGGTCTGGGTGCCCTTTGGGCGTTTTCCTCAGCGTTCGAGAGACAGCTTCGCCTGAAGACAGGTGACTGGAGTTCCCCTGTACTGGCTATTTGATTTTTCACCGTTTCATCGGCGTTGATCGGATGCACATCACACACTGATTCCCTTTTCTCTGACACCAGAGCCTTCGTCCGTCTCCTCAGCTTCATCAAGCTTCTGGAGGTTTGGGGTTTTTTCTCCTCAGGGGCAGGCCTAACAACGGGTCCACAGCCCGGGTTTTCCTGGCTAGCGTGTACGCTTTCTGCCTGGGAGCTGTCCTGCAGGATAACCTCGTTATTGGAGAAGTCAGGAACATGTTTAAATGGGACAGATGTTTTCTCCTCTGTGCCAAGATCAGAGCAGGTTTTAGTCTGTAACCAAGAGGTTTCATGTTTGTCACCACGAGGAGATACGTTATCTCTAGAACCTGTGGGAAAAAACATTGCATGTGTAAAGCACTCCCAGCAAAGTCCCATCCAAGAAAAACATCACACAGCAAAACCAGACGGCTTTGTTAGGAGCGAACGAGGGGGATCTCGCAGCCGGGATCAGAGAGCACTGCAGACCTGGCGAGGAGAGAGGGAGAGGTGGTGTTACCTCAGATCACGATCCAGCAGCGCTGGGAAGGCCGGGTGCGGGTGTGGGGGGCCGGGGATGCGGCAGCACCGCAGAGAGGGGCCGGGGGGCCGGGAGTGAAGTGGGACAGCAGAGCTGGGGGACACTAGAGCTGGGGGATGGCAGCAGAACTGAGGGGGCTGCAGAGCTGGGGAGGGAGAGTAGAGCTGAGGAGGGGCTGCAGAGCTGGGGGGGCTGCAGAGCTGGGGGGGGGCTGCAGAGCTGGGCCCCCCCAGACCCGCCGCGGGGTCGAGGACAAGGCCCAGGCCCAGGGGGAGCGCAGGGCCGCTGGCGGGTCTCCGGTCGCTTCCGGCCGCCCACCGCCTCCTACCTGGGGGGCTCCGCTCCCGCCGGCCCCCGTCCGCCGCCGCGCCCCCGCCGTGGCTCCTGGCTCGCTCGGCCCGCTGGGCCCGCTGCGGACACAACAGCGGCGCGGGGCTGGGACCGGCCTCCCGGCACCACCCCGCCGGAGGCCCCGGCCCGGCCCGCTCGGCTCACCCGCAGCCGGCTGACGGTCTCGCTGTACTCCCTCCGCAGCAGCGCCAGCTTCTCCCGCAGCTGCAAGACACAACGCACGGGGCTGGTACCGCCGCGCCGCGCCCGGCCCCGCTCTGCCCCCCCCGGCCCCGCACCTTCTCCTTCTCGGCGCCGCTGAGGGACCCCGCGCCCGCCGACCCCTCCATGGCCGCCTCACGGCGGGAAGCGCGCGGCGCGGGGGCGGACCCTGCGTGTCCATGGCAACCGTGCCGCCATTGGCCGCGCCGGCGGCGGAAGTGCTGCCTGGCGGGAGGAAGTGACGCACCGGAAACCGGGAGTGGCAGTGCGGAAGTGGCGCCGCCATGGAGCTGAGCGAGATGCTCTACAACAAGTCCGAGTACATCGAGACGGTGCGGGGGCTGCGGGGGACTGGGGCGTTTCGGGGGGTCGAGGCCCGGGCGGCGGGGTCGGCCGAGGGGGCCAAGCCGGGCTCCGCGGGCTGTCGCGGCGGTGCCGGGGGCCGGGAGGGGGCCGGGGGCTCCGGGCGGCCGCGGTGACCCGACCCTTCTCCCCGCAGGCGTCCGGCAATAAGGTGAGCCGGCAGTCCGTGCTGTGCGGCAGCCAGAACATCGTTCTCAACGGCAAGGTAGGCGGCGGGGAGCGGGTTGCGGTGTTCCCCGGTACTCCGGTGGGAGGGGAGCGCGGCCGGGCCCCGGGGTCCCTGTCACCCCTGCAGCAGCACCTGCGCTGCGATGCTGCCTGCTGACAGCCCGTCCGCCCCCTGGTACTGGGGCTCTGCTCTCCGAGAGCACAAACGGAGCTGTCTGTGTGTGTGGGCAGATCGTGGTGCTTTATCCGGGGAAGGACGTGTTTCTGTTCGTGCTCCAGCCTTGCGCTGGGTGTTGGCTCACTTTGTGCAGCTCACTGGAGTGATGGGAGCGCAGCTGGCTCCTGGGTCGTTTGTCTTTTGCTTTGTTCTTGCTTTTCTTTTGACTAAAAGAATCATCTGTAAGGGAACATCTTGCTGGGGTGGCCTGAGCTCTGCGTGAGTCTGTGTAATAGCTGGTAACATGGGTAGAAATCAGAGTTCATATCTCTCTTTTCTTCTCTAGACAATAGTTATGAACGACTGCATCATCCGCGGTGACCTGGCAAATGTACGGGTGGGACGACACTGCGTGGTGAAAAGCCGCAGCGTCATCAGACCTCCCTTCAAGAAGTTTAGTAAAGGGTAAGAGGTCCCCTTCCTTTAGGGAGGCTGAAGTTAAAATCTGTAGACTTAAAAAAAATGTCTTGGCTGAAATATCTATTTAGAGGGCTGTGGTCCTTTTGCAGCAATTTGCAGAAATATG
Source organism: Pterocles orientalis (assembly GCA_011057875.1). Classification (NCBI taxonomy): domain Eukaryota; kingdom Metazoa; phylum Chordata; class Aves; order Pterocliformes; family Pteroclidae; genus Pterocles; species Pterocles orientalis. The sequence continues at coordinate 203,809 of WKFP01014668.1, read as the reverse complement.
TTCCTCTAGAACTGCCTTTGCCTCAGACTTTCAGCTTTGCCTTGAGGGTTAGCCTTCAGACCATAATGTGGAAAGGCTGGGATTAAAATAGCTACGTGAAGAATGTGTTTTACTTCTTCTTGGTTTATTCACAACATCTTCCCGTTGCTCATTTGGGCTCTCCTTTAGAACGAAATGAGAAAGAGCAGTGACTGTTCCATCTTCCTTAGCATCACATCTCCCTCTGGCGTTGCAGCTGGAGACAGGAGGGTTCACAGGGTGATTTGGGGTCTAACAGTGTCGCTGGTCAGTCTGTGTGTTGCACACCTGAACAAAGAACTCTCCTGTCACAGGGTGGCTTTTTTCCCTCTCCACATCGGTGATCACGTCTTCATAGAAGAGGACTGTGTTGTCAACGCAGCCCAGATCGGCTCCTATGTCCACATAGGCAAGAACTGTGTCATTGTGAGTGTGTTTCTCAGTCTTTTTAAACTCTTGAGTGGTGTTGAGGCTTTGTAACAGCAGCAGAGAGGTCTCTGCACCACCTGGCTGGAGCCAGCAGACTGGCTTTGTGCTGTCGCTTTCTCCTCCCCTTCCTTCTCTGTGGAAAGTGCTGCTTTCAGTTTTGTTTTTCTGAGGATAGTGGGTTCAGCTGCCCACTGTTTGGAAAACCCATCCCAACAGTATTGTCCCTGTGGCTGACAGGGCTGTCCAGGGAAGGCAGCTTTCCCTGAAGTACAAATGGAATTGTGTTTCTGTGCAAATAACACTCAAGGTTGCTGTCTGCTGAGTTAGAGAAGGCCTCGTCGTGTTACTGTATGACTTGGGTTTTAGGCTCCAGTTTCCATGTTGACACATGTTATATGCAGCTGCCTCTACATGTGTTAGTTGAGAAAGAACGGATGGTTTTTCCTCAAAAACCAAAAAAAAGTCTATTGGGAAGAGCATTCAGTCAGGGTAACGATTTATTGCCATGATCCTATATCAGAATGTGTTCTGAGCAGTTAAACTTGCTGCAGTTTAGGTAATGTATCAATAATGAGCAAAAGCGTGTGGTGTTTGAAGTATATACTTTACCTGATCTCTGTTTTAGGGTCGTAGATGTGTTTTGAAAGACTGCTGCAAAATCTTAGACAACACAGTTCTACCTCCTGAAACAGTCGTCCCGCCTTTCACGGTCTTCTCGGGCTGCCCAGGTACGCTCCCTCTGACTTTACTTGCGTGTAAGTGTGGACAATGAGGATATTCTTATTTTGAAATTAGATTGCTGTGGCAAAGATACCCATTGGCTTTAGAGCCTAGCCATAAAGGTGTAGGGCACTCGGTGAACTGAAAAGTAACAATTTTAACTTGTGAAGCTGGCTGCTGTAGGGTGTGTAGGTGGGTGGTGAATGTTTACTCAGAACAGCGTGACCGGGTGCCAGCTGGGGCCATCCTGTACAGCAAGCAGCACAGATTTCTGGCGTCTAGAACCCAGCAGGCATTAGCTCTGGTAGAGGAAGCGCTTCTCCTCCCGTGGTTTCTGATTTTGCAGGTGTTTTAGGGGTTCACACTGTAGGAAGTCCACGTGCTCGTTATTCGTATGTTAATAGGGTGGGAGGTACGTTAAACTGAGGCATGTGAATGTTCATTTCCTGCCCACGGACCTGTTGCTGTTCTGTTAGCATTTGATTACAATTTAATCAGAGTCACTGCTTTGGGTGTTGAACAGAAGTTTATTGCTGCTCTCTCCTGCAAGAACGCTGGTGCTCATACGTTTGTTCTTCTTCCAGGACTCTTCTCTGGGGAGCTCCCGGAATGTACCCAGGAACTCATGATTGACGTTACAAAGAGCTATTACCAGAAGTTCTTGCCACTCACTCAGGTCTAGTAGCCCATTTACCGTGTTTCAGAGCAGTGAAGGCATGCAGGAGTGTTCTGGGGGCAGGGAGAGGGATATTGTTCAGTGAGAGCAGGGCACAGCCCTCTGCTGTCCCTGAGCGCTTCTGTGAGTGTTCCTCAACACTAATGGTCTGGCCAAGCCGTCCCTCGTGAAAGCTGCTGTGTCATGTTGTTTAAACTTTGTGTGCCCATCTGAATGTCCTCCATTCCACATCGTCTGATTTGTGTCATTAAATGTGCCGGGGCTGGGAAAGCTGATGGGGCAGCATCTCCTCACTGCAGTGGGGGAATGACACAGAACATACTCTGCAGCCAGAGCCTGTCTGCTCTGTCAGTTCTGTTCCTAACCCAAAGCATGTGGGTGACGGTTACTAGAAGCAGTCTCCATCCTAGAACAGGAGTGCTGCTGATGGGCCTGGTGTGGGCAGTTACTTACGGGGTTCACCTGACCCAGGGCTTTCCTTTGGAAAAATATTTGCCGCTCCGTAGGCCTGTGTGTTGCGGTGGATGGCCTCTTCCTTTTCTGCCTGCAGACTGCGATTCTCTCCTGTAGGGACAGGACATCATTCATCATCCCGGGATTGGTTTTAGGACTTTTGGCTGACATTGAAACCTGTCTTTCTATGCCTTGCCTGACAGGACACTTCTTAGATTGTAGCTCTTGAAGTAGACGTCAGTCCTGTGCTCTCCCCCGTCACGCAGGTTTAGGGTTCTCGTGGCCGATCCATGTTCTTCTTCTGAGCATTGCAGACCATGGAGCCAAGGGGCTTTGGGAAGAGGGTTGCCGTCTCACTCACAGAATTCAGCGCAGCAGCAAGTGGGTAATTGAAAGCAGAGACTGGAGGTGGGTGAGAGGATGCTGCAGTTGTCCCCGTTTATTGCCCAGTATGTAGATTTGCAGAAAGCTCTTTGGTGCTTTTCTGCATTATAAAACTTAAGAAGGAGACAGACTTCTTGGAAAGAGTGAACATTTCATTTTGGACATGTACTAGGGCAGGAATAATTCTTGCTGGGAGCAGCTCTTTGAAAGTTGGAGACAGCTGACCCCTGTGTGTACCTGAGGCAGTACCAGACCCCTGGCTGAAAGCGGATCTGCCTGCTCTGGTTGTGTCATACTAACGCTTCGCATCGCCCTTCTCTAGCTGGGAACCCTGGGGCTCCTGCATGCTGTAGTGTAGAAGCTGGGGGCCAGGACGCGTGTTAGTTACGTAGGAGGTGTGTGGCTGTGAGATCAGCAGCGCTGGGGCCTTCAACAGCAAACAGCCGGACAAGTGCTGAAGTGCGTAGTGACTGCTGTCAATCAAATGTAAAACCACTGACTGGCTTGTTTGTGTTTTTACTGTACAGAAATTAAAGCCTCTTCTGTTGTTCAAGCGACTCAAGGTTGTGACTCCTCAAATCAAACTTGAGACTAGAGTGAGGCTTCGGCTGTGCCTGGGCACGTGAGCCCCGGTCTCCTGTTCGGTGGTTAATGCACTGTTAGTGTCAGCGCATTACAAAAGCGAAGCGTGGGGTGAAACGGCGGCTGCTTTCTGCCCCCGAGCTGACCCCTTGCTCCAGCAGGGCTGCTGCTGCTGAGCTCTCGGTGCAGCGGGTCTGCTTTCCGCAGCAGTGAGAGGTTTCCCTAGACTCGGCAGGACTGCTGTGCCACCTCGTCCTGGTCAGCAGCGGCTGCGTTCCTCCAGTCCTCCCGAGGTGGGAGTGAGCCAAGCGTGGCAGGAAGCTGTGTTCTTCCTGCCATCTCTCATGGGTTCGGGGTGTCTGTGTGAAAGGCTCAGGCTCGCTGCTTTTCCTGCCCGCGTGAAGAAGTATGGAGCGTTCCTTGTGTCTGTGCTACAGGCAGCTTCCGAATTGACTTCAGCTTCCAAAAATGTTCAGTCCCTGCTGTCCAGGACCTGACTGGCAGATGTCCTGCAAGCCAGATGTTTAGGAGGTTATTGCCACTCACTGACCATCACCCGTCTCTTGAGGCTCGGCCCTCGCGCTGCGTTTGGCCAGGAGCGGGCTGTGTGTGCTGTGTCGCCATGGTGTCACTTCAAAGTTTCAACACCACATAGTATGTTTCACCGGGATCGCTTGAGGAACGGCCGCGGCTGGGCAGCGGGAAGCGGGCTGCCTGCGTGGGAGAGGGGCGGGAGGAGGTGGCTGCTGGAAGAGTCCAAGAGTGGCATTTCCACTGTCACCTGAGCAGCACAGCTGTGGTGACGGAGGGACACGTCCCTGCACGGTTCCTTGCACGTTTCTTGGCCTGCTCGTCCTGGCCGGCTGAGCAGAGCCTTCTGCCTTAATTAAAACCTCTTTTATTGTCTCTGTTAAGGGGGCCTCTGCCAGGGTCTAAAGCAAGCCGCCACTGAAGATCCCACACCCCAGCACTGTTACCATTCCTTAGCTTTGGCCACTTTATCCTCCTGCCCTCTGGAGCACCGCTCTGACCCGCGCTCACCTCTCCGCCTCCGCCAGCTCCCTGGAAGATGGGGGGTCAGGGGGTGCCGCCAGCCGCTGCAGCCCCCGTTCCTGACGGCAGCGCCCAGGCTCGTGCTGCACTGCCAGGGGAGGGGGCTGTAGGTGCACGGGGAAGCATGCCTCCCAGCGAGGGAAATTCCTTCTTTCAGGAATCTTGTACAAACAGGGATCACTTCAAACGCCGGCTCGCTGTGTTCCTTTGTTGATCCGATGTGTTTTACTGGGTTTGATCTGACCCAGACGGGCGGACCGTGCTGGTGTTAGCCAGGGCTGAAGGTGACGGCTTTTGCTGGCGGGGAAGGGAAACCACACTGGGCGACATCACCGTCCTCTGCCCGGTTCCAGTGGGGTGGGACTGTGGGTGCCGAGGGAGACAGGCCGGTGGGCTGGGGGCTGCGCCAGGGGTCTCTGCGGCTCTGGGTTGTTTTTGTTGGTGTTTCATTCTGTGCCAGCCCGTGGCGGGATCGGGATGAGAACACCCAGGACCGTCACTTGGCGAGTGGCTGCGGGAGCGGTTTGGGGCAGCGTGTCCGTGGGGTGAGGGGGAAGAACAGCGGAAAAATGGTTGTAATGGGGGGGGGCATGACCCCCTCCACGGGCAGCGTGTCACCCGGTGCGACAGAGAGCCCGAAGCTGCCCCGGGGCGGGGATCGTGCAGAATGAAACCGGGGGCGGGAGCGGTTCTGGGGCACCCGTGGGAGCGGATCCCCCAAAGGGCCGCGGGGAGACGCGCCGCGCAGGGGCGGTTTCGTTCCCCGAGGCAGCCAGCCCGGGTGCAGGCTCCCGCCGCACCGTCCCCCCGCGGAGCGCCTCCTGCCCGCGCCGGGGGTCCCCCGGGAGCAGCCCCCATGGGCGCGGGGAAACGGGCCCAACCGGAGCAGCGGTGACCGCGGCCCGCTGCCTGCCCGGGCGCAGCCGTTGGACCACGCGCCACGCTGCTTCCGGTGCCGCCCCGTCTCGCGCGGGGGGCGTGTCGCGGCGCTCCCGGCCCCGCCCGGTTCAGCGGGGCTCCTGTCTCTTTAAGGGCGGCGCTCCCATGGTGCCCCGCGGCGGGCGGCGTGGATTTTAAATCCTCTCAGCCAATGGGGAGCGGCCGCGGGCGCGTAACGCTCGGGAGACGCGTTTGAATCGGGCAGCGCCCGCTGCTGCCTGCTCCGGTTCCTGCTCCTGCCCGGCCCGGCCGCTGCCTGCTCCGGTCCCCGCTCCGGTCCCCGCTCCGGTCCCCGCTCCGGCCCGATCCCAGCCGCTGCCTGCTCCGGTCCCTGCTCCGGTCTCTGCTCCGGCCCGATCCCAGCCGCTGCCTGCTCCGGTCCCTGCTCCGGTCCCTGCTCCGGCCCGATCCCAACCGCTGCCCGCTCCAGCCTCACCCCCGTTCCCAGCCCCGCGGCCCGGCCCAGTATGAACGCGCCGGGCGGGAAGGCGGCGCGGCCGGTAGCCCCGGTGGAGCCGGTCCGGGCCGGTAGCTCGGCGGCGGGCGGGAAGGAGGTACCGAAGGTTCTGGTGGATTCGCGGACCCGGCGGAGTTTCGTGCGCGGTCGGTTCCTGGGGAAAGGCGGCTTCGCGCGGTGCTACGAGCTGTCGGAGGCGGAGAGCCACGAGGTGTTCGCGGGGAAGGTGGTGCCCAAGTCGCTGCTGGTGAAGCCGCACCAGAAGGAGAAGATGTCCATGGAGATCGCCATCCACCGCAGCCTGGCCCACCGCCACGTCGTCGGCTTCCACGGCTTCTTCGAGGACTCCGACTTCGTCTATGTCGTGCTGGAGCTCTGCCGC
>WKFP01014668.1:150472-162417 GCA_011057875.1 Pterocles orientalis | reverse complement strand
CGCCCGGCGCCGCCGCCCGCACCCTGCCCGGGGCCGGCCCACCGCGCCGGCGCCTCCCCGCCCCGCCCGGCCCCGCCCCACGCTGCCACCCGGCCTCGCCCGGCCGCGCCGCCGGGACCGCGGCTCCTACCATCGGCGGCGGCGGCGGCGGCCATGATGATTGTGTACAATCCGCCGCGGGGCACGCCGGGAAACGCCCGCCGCTGCCGGCTGGGCCGCGCCGGCTCCCGTAGCCCCGCCTACAGCGATGGGCGGGGCGGACCCGCACGCCTCGCCCCTAGACCCCCGGTTGCACCGCCAGGGGCCGTGGGCAGGGACGTCCCGGGCCTCCTCGCAGCCCCTCCGGGCGCCGGGCCCCTGCGCTGCCCGCCCGCGCTGCCGGCGCCTCACAGCGGCTGGAGGCGGGTGGCGGCGCCTTTATGGGAAGCCCCGCCCCCTGGCCGCTGCGGGCCCGGCGATTGGCTGGCGCGGCCGGGCGGAAGTAGCGCCGGCAGCACGTGGGCGGGATGGCGCGAGCGCTGCGGGTGGCGCGGGGCGCGGCGGGGCCGGAGCGGGGCCCGGGGCCGAGCCTGGGGCCGAGGGTGCGGTTCGGGCCCAGCCCCACAGGTACCCCCGGCCCCGCCCGCCCGGCCCCCCTCCTGTCCTCGGGGGCGGCGCTTTGGGTCGGAAAACGTGAATTCAGGCACTGGAGGGGCGTGTGGAGGGAGGGGCGGCCGGTGCCGGGCCGCGCGGAGAGCGGGGGCCTGGCGGGAGCTCCCGGGCTGGGCTCCCCCTGTCCGGGCCGGCCCCTGGGGGAGGGGGAAGGCTGCGGGGTCCCCTCGGGGTCCCCTCGGGGTCCCCTGGGAGCGTTTGCAGCCTCTCGGTGGTTCCAGCCCCCCCCGGGGAACACTGTCCTGGGGCCGTCACCGGTAACTCGGTTGCACAGCGGCGAGCAGGGCCGCGTCCCTCCCCCTGGCGGCGGTTGTGCCTCACGGGCAGCGCTGCCCTTCGGCTCCCCTTTGACAGTCTCCGTTGGGCCCTAATGACGGCTGTCTCCCCTGCTTTCCTCTGACAACAGGTTTTCTGCATTTGGGGGGCCTTCGGACGGCTTTGTACAATTACATTTTTGCCAAAAAACACCAAGGGACCTTTATTCTGAGAGTGGAGGATACAGATCAGAACCGCGTGGTGCCCGGGGCTGCAGAAGGGATAGAGGCGATGCTGGACTGGGCAGGTACCGACCCACAGCCTTCCTTTCCACTTACTGAAAGCTTCTCGTCCTTCTGGAGATTAACAGTACCCGAACTGGGGGTGTTTTGCATGGCAGCAAGCTGTGCAGCGTTTCGGATGATGAATTAGTTGAAATGCCGTTAATGGTACAGGTAGGCGTCAGGAAAGTCCCACCAGAAGCATGTTTTATAGCAGGAATAACGGGTGGGCTCGGTTTCTCTTGGCTGTTGGCCTGTCGTGGAGTAAGAGCCACAGTTGGGAGAGCGGCAGAACGTGGAGCTGTCACAGAGGCTGTGACGGAAGGGTCAGGAGGTGGAGCTCACAGACCCCGCTGTGAATTTATCAATTGGATAGAGAGTGCTTGCTAAGGGGGATCTGCAGGTGTCAGTTTTCGTTGTGAATCCTCTGCATCTTCTTGCACTTAAGAACTAGAAATGAGGGTGATTTCAGAATACAGAATTGTGATAAACTTAAACCCACATCCCACAGGTGCTTCTAATACTGGGTAGGTAAGCTTCAAGGGACCAGGTCTTTGCTCTTTAGTAACAAATTTGGCATAGGTAAAATAATTGGCCAAGATCCTGACGGTATTTCTGTGGTGTTAGTGTCCTTTACTATAAAAAGGGTGGACACCTGACTGCATGTTGCTCTGGGTAGTGTATCAGAGCTGCTTAGCTGTTTACTAGGTCTTGGTGTTTTTTTCTGCTGGTTGCCTCACACGCAGTACTCTGAATTCTGATGGTGTTGGCTGCCATTTGTCTTCTGAGTCCAGGGGTCTGGCTCCTGTGCTATGGATGCCATTAGCTGGCTGCTGTGGAGCAGAAACTGTCTCTGGGTGCTCTCAAGAGCCTCACTGCTTCATCTTCACTCAGTCTGCTCCGACAGTGGGTTTCACTCTGCCTTTCAACGCGCACTTTAAGTCCTGTCGTGCTGATATTGCAGGTATTCCACCTGATGAGAGTCCTCGCCGTGGTGGTTCCTTCGGACCCTACCAGCAGTCGCAGAGACTTGACCTTTACAGGAGAGCCAGCGACGTGCTTTTGGAGAGCGGGGCGGCGTACCGCTGCTTCTGCACCCCTCAGCGCCTGGAGCTGCTCAAGAAGGAGGCTTTGCGGAGCCAGCAGACCCCACGGTAGGGATGCCTTGTCTGCTGGGTGGGTCCCTCCGTGCTGCACGCTTGCAAAAACACAACGTGCGCAGCAATAGGATTGTAATCTCCCTGCCCGTGGAGAAGCCAGCGTAACCCTTAGAGGCGTAGGGGAGCAACCTCCAGAGATGAGGTGGTTTGGACACGTAGCGGGCGGGTTACAGCTCAAATTCAGGGATGGATTTAGAGTTTTGGGAATGTAAAAATGGCTGATGGGGTTGGCCTGTGTTGAGCTGAGACCTTTGTTCTCCTTTCTCAAAGATACGACAACCGGTGTCGGCACCTGACGCCCACAGAAGTCTCCGAGAAGCTGTCCCAGGGCCTGGACTGGGTGGTCCGGTTCCGGCTGGAGAAGGGGGTGGAAGCCTTTCAGGACCTGGTCTATGGCTGGAACAAGCATGAGGTGGCTGACGTGGAAGGCGACCCGGTGATTCTCAAGGGGGACGGCTTCCCCACCTACCACCTGGCAAACGTGGTGGATGACCATCACATGGGCATCAGCCACGTCCTGCGGGGAACCGAGTGGCTGACGTCGACGTCCAAGCACCTCCTTCTCTACAAAGCCTTTGGCTGGGATCCCCCTCAGTTTGGTCACCTCCCGCTGCTTCTGAACAAAGACGGCGGCAAGCTGTCGAAAAGGCAGGGGGACATCTTTCTGGAGCGTTTTGCTCGGGATGGCTACTTGCCAGAGGCTCTGCTGGACATCGTAACCAACTGTGGCTCTGGATTCACAGGTAAGGACGACAGGCGCGGCACTTGCTAGGAGACTTCTTGGTGCTGACCTTGGGGGGTGGGTTAGGTTTATTTTAATAGCTGAGAACTTTGACAGTGTTTGAAGGAATCAGGAAATCGGTCTCAGGCCACCAGTCTGTCACTGAAATGCCACCAGGGCTTCTGCGGAGCTCCTGTGAGAGGCTGGGTGCTGTGCTGGAGTGGTGGGAATCTGTCTGCCTCTGTGCAGCCGTTTAAAGTGAGTCTGATGTTTAATGGGTTCCCACTTCGGACAGCATTCGTCTGAAGGTGAAGAAACTGTCTGTGAACTCTTGGGAAAACTTGTATTCCGTGGGTAATAATTGCAGTGTTGTGTCTTACATCTGTCACGCTTCTCGTTTAACCTGAAAGACCATGAGAAGTTGAGTCGGTGCCTCCTTTTGTTGCTCTTGGTGTGTGGGGCTGACAAATTAACTTGTGTTTTGGGAACTCTGCCTGGGAGTAGGGAGCCTGCTCGTAGGGAAGGGGCTGCACATTCCCTCCCGTTTGCTGGGGTACGTCCCTGTTTGCTCTGCAGAAAGTGGCTCTCCTGTGTCACCTCTTCCTGGGGTGTGCTGCTGCCCCAGCCCTGCCCCTGGGGCTGGCAGTGAACCGCGGTGACGCTGGCTCTCTGCAGGAGGGTGGATGTGTCCTATTCCCTTCTTGGGTTCTTTTGCAGAGAAGCAGATGGGGAGGACTTTGGAGGAGCTGATCTCGCAGTTTGAAATAGGCAGAATTACAACCCATTCTGCCCTCCTGGATCTTGAAAACCTCCCCGAATTCAACAGGTATAGATATCAGTGGTGACTTCAATAATCTGTACTTCAATGAGAATTTATTCCTAGCGCTTGGCTTTGGTGATTTTGTTTATTGGCTCAAGCATGGTCCCAGCGCAGCAGCTTTTTGGCTGTGCTACAGTGAAGTGTAAGTTTCTGCTCACACTGTTCCTCTCTCCTCTCCCGTCCTGTGCTCGGACACTGGTGCCGGGCGCGCTGTAAAAACCTGGGCAGGTGGTGTGTCTCTGGAAGGATGCAAGGTCTTAAGTTTAGATTCAAAGAAACACCTGAAAAGAGGCGACACTTGCAGAGGGCACTTCTGCGAGTGCACCCGTGTGCTGTGGGGTCGTGCTGCTGAGTTACTGCATCTTTTGTTCACTGTGGTGCGCTAGTGCTCCGGGATTTGTTGTGGAATGGCTGTCTGCTTTTCTGACCGTTCGAGGTTGGGATGATTCGATCCTGTCTAACCCAAAGCAGTCCAAAAGCAGTTTTCTCCTTTGTTGCAGGATTCACCTCACCCGTCACATTGAGAACGAAGGGCTGCGCCAGAAGCTAATTAGAGACTTGCAGTTGCTGGTGGAGCAGGTCTACGGGGATCAACAAGTGGACCCAGAGGTTCTAGAAAAGGAGTACGTGGAGCGAGTCCTCCTGCTGAGAAAAGTATGAGCAGTGACAGCGCTGTGTCACCATTCTGGGGAGCTGAGAGTTGGTGGGATTCCTGGCTGAAGACCCAGCTGAGTCCTGGGCACTGCTCTGGTCTAAGCTCTGCAGCACGTGCTGCCTGCCAAAGTCCGGGGACACAGTGAGCTGACGCGCAGGAAAGGGCATGGTGAATATCTTGGTGGCCTTTGCAGAGGGGACCCGACTGTTCCAGTGTGAAGGCTTTGCTGTGGCAGCAGGATGGTGACTCACGTGCCGTCCCCGCAGCCGAAGAACGTGGCGAGCCACTTCCCTGGGCGCACTGAGTCAGCCTGCACGTGTCCTTGCAGCGCGGGGACAGCCACGGCCCTCTGGGTGTCCCTGCTCACACCCGGTGGTTCTGGGTGTGAAAAACTCAGCTGCCTAAATGTCAGCGATTTGCATTTCCCCTGAGCAGCACAGAGGATGAGGCAGGGGAGTGTTTGGACGCCCTTTGACTGCTTGTGAGGTCCAGACAATGAGTTTGCTTCCCCCACAGCCTAACCCTCAGCCTTGACGGCTTTGCTTTCTTTCTCCAGGGTCACATAAGCTTCCTGAAGAATCTGGTGTCGGGTGATTATTCCTACCTATGGGTGAGGCCAGCGGTGGCCCGTGAGCAGCTACAAGCTATTTCTGCAGAAGCAGATGAAATAGGAAAGCTAGTCTTGGGGTAAGTGTCTCTCCCCAGCTCTGCACACAGGCGCCTGCCCGCCCCAGAGCCTTGCTCCTGGCTTCTGCGTTCATGTTGGACATCTCGCAGTTCTCTGTTTTGGAGTGTGCTGTGGTTAATAACTGGTGAGGAATTCTGTGTTTCTAATTGGAAGGCAGCTCGCCAGTGGGAAAGCTCACATCAGTGCTCTCAAGCAAGAATTGTCCCGTCTGGATTTTGTAAAGCAGCAAGGACTGCGGGGTTTGTGCGCCAGCCTGGCGCTAACGAAGCAGCGGTGTTAGCGGGGCAATCCCGTGCCACTGATCCCCTCTGCTTTTGTTCTGCTCTGGCACCGAACTGGGGAAGGGAAGGTGGTTTTGGTCAACGTGTGTTCAGATCACGTAATGAGACTTCTGGGTCTCTGGAATGAACCCAGTTCGTGTCCAGTCGGAATCGCTGTCAGTTCTGAAGAGCTCATCCTGGGGGGTTTCTCCTGCTTCCGTTTCTTTGTCTCTAGCCAGCAGTCTGCCGTTCAACGTCGCTGGGATGGCAGACAGTCCTTCCACGCCGGTTTTGTGGGGTTTTGCCAACGGGTTTCCCTGCTGCCCTGTGTCCCTCTGCCACTCCACACCCTGCAGCTGGGTGGGGTGGTGTGCCAGTCGCCTTTCCAGTTCAGATCTCGCTTCTGGACTAAAATGAGCCCTGAAAACCAGTTTTGGGAGTAACTGAGGTGGTGTGTCTGCAAATGGAGCTATTATGTTCAGCTATCAGCAGAGATGGTGGCTCCCAGTCATTTGTCCCAGCTGAGTGGTAGCTGGATCCCGGTGATGGTCATTGAGATGTCAGCGTACTCGCTGTCCTGGAGGATAATAGCACTGCTGCCTGCAGCTGAGTAGTACCAGCGATGGCTCCTGCATCTCTAAAAATCACTGGCAAAAAAGAAATCGGAATTACTGCTGTTGCTGTGGTTTTCCAGGTCCTGAGAATAATGTTGTGATTTAATCTTGATGCTTGCTTTTCTGAACAAACCCTGCTGCTGGTGCTGAAGCACAGGCACGGGTTTGCAAGGCAGAGTCTGCAGCAGCAGTGTCGAGGGAAAGCCGTCCCGGCCCCCCGCCAGCCCAGGAGGGTCCCAGAGCAGAGCAGAGGGAGTGCCCTGGCCCCGGGCTGGAGTGAGGGGCAGGAGGTTTACCTGGAACTGCGGCTGCTCCCAGGTGGTTGTGCAAAACCTGTCTGAGGCAGCTGGCAGTCGCTGAAGTCATCAGTCGTTTCTGGGTAGGAATCCTGTGTCTGCATGTCCCCAGAGTGTAAGGACATCTTCTTTCCTAAAGGCTCATGACAAGGCAGGCAGCTGCTCTGGCTGTGGAGGAGTTGAACAAAGACCTGAGAAGCCTCCAGAAGCAAACCAAAGGGACCAAGTACAGCAGCATGATGCAGCTCCTTCGCTTGGCTCTCAGTGGGCAGCAGGTAAAAAATAAAAGTTCTGAGTCTGGGTCCTTTTTTTTTTTTTTTTGGCAGTTATCTTCTCTCTGATAGCAAGATACTGGTATTTGGACGTTTTGCAAGAACTGACATCAGTTTCTGTTGAGCAATGTACTGACATTCACAATTCTGGAAGAAAGAGCTGTTCTGAAAGTTTCAGAAAGGCAGAAGTTGTCAAAGCGTGAACGTGCTGGTCACAAATCTGAAGTTAGAAAAACCTCTGGACCAGCTGTAGGGAGCGTTGGGAAGGTTGTAAATTTTGGGCAAAACTGGGATTTTATGTGCAATCCGCTTTTACAGAGCTCAAAAACAAGCTTGAGAAAAGTTCTTTAAAGCCTCATCCTGGCTTAGGCTCTGGCATCAATCCTTCTGTGTCAGTTTGACCATTCCTAACATTTTACTTCAGGAGAAAGAATTAAACCCTTCTTTTGGGGTTGCTAACAAAGCCCCTACCCTCGGTCTAACAGCAATCTGATAGCTAATCGCTCTCGTTTCCGTTATGATGATGCATAAACACGTGCCGAAAAGTGTAAGTTTCCGTTTGTACAACGGCTTCTCTCGTTTTCAGCATGGACCGAGCGTTGCCGAGATGATGGTGACTTTGGGACCCAAGGAAGTGTGCGGACGGATACACAAAGCCCTGTCTAGCTAACGAGGGAACTGACCCCGACAGCCAGCCCCCGGGCTCGCATGGTGGAGGCAGCACGTGCCGCTGTCCTAGACCGTTCGCTCTCAGCGTGATCGCCTTTGGTCACTGAGCAGGGCTCTAGGCCAGGCGGGTGTCACCAGGGTGTTTCCAGGTCTGTCTGTATCTGCACTAAGCAAACGCCGGTGCGTCTGGGAGAGGAACCAAATACAGCTTCAGGTCCATCCTCCTGCTTTCATCCCGCGCAAACAGCCTGGGTTCCAGGCTGGGAGAAGGAGACGTTTATCAGCATTTAAACTCAGACCGCGTGGACGGAAAGTGGTTTATTTCGGATACCAGCGTGGTTCGTCTCCAGCAATCGGTCTCTTTGGAGAGAGCCGAGCGATCGGGGTACCTGCAGCTCTGATGCACAGGATGCTGTGGGGAGGGTATTTTCATATAGAAATATGTATAGTATGATTTATGTACGATAGCTGCTGCCCCGTGTCCTGCCAGGCTCAGGGAGCTGCTCGGAGAGGGGGACTCTCCTCCCTGGGTACTGTGTCACGCGCGTGGTTCTGCTAAAAATATCCCTGACCAGGAGACTGGGGTGGTTTTCTTCCTCTTTTGGATGATGACCTTTTAGTGATTAAATTAATTTGGTGACTTTTGATTCCGTTCTCGCCAATGCCTGCTCGCTCTGCCCGCCAGCCAGGGGAGGAGCAGCCGGAGGGGTGGGTGGGGGGTGTTTCACCGAGCCTGCCCACGCCCACAGCGTACACTTCCACCCCACGAAAACTCGCGTGGGCTTCCCGCGGGGGTGAGCGACATCGCGCAAGGAGCCGCAGCTGGTGGATCCGCTTCCTGCGAGCGCTGGGGCGGAACAGAGCCAGGGTCCATGGCTGGCACTGGGGAGCTGGAGCGGTGGCTCAGTAAGTGGGGCTGGGGGCTGGCCCCAACTGGGTGGGCACTGGAGCAGCTTCAGCTCCGTGGGGAAGGGTCCGTCTCCTCCATGGGGCCCCTTTAGGGTGACGTTCCTGGGTGCTGTCAACCTGCTGCCTCCCTCCTGCTCCCCTTCTGTCCATCAGCCAAAGCTGAGCGCTGGACTGGGGCGCGGATAAAGCCCAAAAAGACTTTTCCTTGATTTAGCTGTGCAGGCAGAGCCTTGGGGTGGGCACGGGAGCTGGGCGCTGCATTGCAGAAGGTTAAACCATCCCTGTGTTCCAGCACGGCCAGGTTTGCGTCCGGCAGCTGCCTGTAAATGCTTTTTGGAGTTTCTCGTGCCCTGTGCTAAACGCAACACCGTGCTGTTGCTGCTTTCCGCACCTGAGTTTGTGCCCGACTTTGACTCGTGATTTAAGAGCGTGTGCTCAGGACTGCTTTTGGGCAGATTTTAGTAACAGCTGTTTCCCGCTCGTCCTGCGTCTTCCATTTCTGCCTCTTTTGCCAGAAGCCCTGAAGCAGCCGGAGCAGCGCGAGGTCTGAGCCGCTTCCTGCCTGTGCCGCTCGCTCGCTGTCTCGCACTGAGGCTGGTTTTCCTTTCTTTACTTTTTTTTTCCTCCCCCTTTGTAAGATAAAGCCACTGACCCAAGTGTCCCCGAAGAGAACTGGGAATGCATCCAGCGGTTCTGTGACCAGGTGAACGCTGACGCGGACGGGTAAGGCGGGCGGTCGGCTCTGTGTCCACTCCGGGCTCTGGTCTGGCTCGGGGCTGTTCTCGCGGCTGCGGGGGAATGGGACCGGTGGGTGGTGGGGTGGGAGCCTGGGGAGGCGGCGGGGGGTGCTGCCCCGCTCTGCTGCTCCTGGGAGTGTAAATGAGTTGCAGAGAGGTGTAGCCAGTGTGCAGGAGGCTGGTGGCTAGGAACAGGCTCTGACATCCATCGCTGCAACCGCGGAGGCAGCGGGTCCTGCCTGCCCTGCCCTCCCCAGCCTCGGGAGCCCGGCCGAGGGTCCCGGCTGAGGGTACTGGCTGTGGGGTCCCAGCCGAGGATGCCCGCGGTGGGGTCCTGGCCGAGGGTACCGGCGGTGGGGTCCCGGCCGAGGATGCCCGCGGTGGGGTCCCGGCCGAGGATGCCTGCGGGGGGGTCCCAGCTGAGGATGCCTGCGGTGGGGTCCTGCAGAGCTGCCCTGAGCGAGCTCAGCCCCGGCTGTCCCTTGCAGAGAGGTGGGAGATCTCTGCTGGAACTTGCCCCCCTTCCAGCTGACAGTCTCTGCTCAGTGGGAGAAGCAGGAACTAATTAAGCAGATGATCTGTCAAAGCTCAGGGATCATCTCCGAGAGCAGCCGCCTGGCTGGGTGTTGAGAGCCCGCAGCCTGACACTCCTGAAGCTCCTGCGGCCGCAGGGACCCGGCTCTCCCAGCACTTGCCCAGGGCCAGCCCCCGGCTCTCCCAGAGGACAGCCCGTGGCCATGGCCGGGGACAGCCACGGGGTCACACGAGCTGCCTCCGTCCGTCCCTCCGTCCATCCCTCGTGTTTTTCTCGGGAGCTCGCGCCTTGTCTGACTTCCTTCTGCTTCTCCCCAGCCCGTCGCTGGCGCCGAGGCTGCTGGCACACAAAATCCAGTCCCCGCAGGAGCGGGAAGCTCTCCACGCTCTCACAGTAAGTGCTTTCATCCGCGGCCGAGAGCGGCTGCAGCGACTCGGCCGCGGTTCGGGGGCAGAGGCAGCGCGGCTGTCTCCTCTCTTTGATGTCTCTCCCTTGCTTTTCCCCTCGGATGTCTCTCTCTCTTTTAGCTTTCCATGGCCCAAGGGCTGCAGAAGCCAGGGAATAACAGAGGCAGCAGCTGCTGCTCCTCGCCCTGCCCAGGCGTTGCGGTCCCGCCGCGGGGTCAGTGGCCCAAGAAGTCGTTAGTGATGGGCAGAACAGGGCAGAGGGGTTAAACATGCTGCTTGGGAAGGTTGGATGAAGGAAAAACACGTGTTCGTGCCGCACGGCTTCCTCAGTACCTTGCATTTGTCAGCGGAGCGCCAGACAGTTCTCGGATTTAGTGTTTTTAAAAATTCCCCGAGACTTGTGTGTACAGCGTCTTGTTTTCTGCAGGTGCTGGAGACCTGTGTGAATAACTGCGGTGAGAGGTTTCACAATGAAATAGCAAAATTCAGGTTCCTGAACGAGCTGATCAAAGTGCTTTCCCCAAAGGTGGGTGGCTGTGGGTACGCTGGCCGGTGCGGGGGGGACACGCTGGTTGTTTCACGCTGGGTACGGAAGCGGGGAATCGATCTCCCGTAGGAGCGGGGCAGGATTCGTCCTGTGCCTCCAGGAGCAAGGGCTGGGGCTGAGCCCCCCATAAGAGACGCGAGCCAGGGTCTCTTCCTGGGAAAAGCTTTTTCCTTGTGGGACAGAGGCTCTGGAGCAGCTTTAGGTTGTTGCTGTGAGCCCTCAGCCCGTGGCCCCTTTGCCTCTCGGGGGTTTGCGGGACGGTGGTCGGGGAGGGGGCAGAGGATGGAGGTGCCAGGAGCTGCCCAGAGCCTCTCCCGTGTTCCTGAGGCTCAGCGTGAGCAGCAGAGCGCGGTGCTGGGGGTCCCTGGCGGTGCCCCTCCTGGGGAGCAGCAGAGATCTCACATCTTGCACCGAACAGCAGCCCTGGGGCTGTGCGTACCCCCCTCGGCAGCTCGGGCACCAGCTCCCCTGTGCCGCGGGTCCTGCACGTCACCGCTCGCACGGCGTCACTGTCCCTGAGCTCACCTCCGGCAGAGCTGCCAAAGCTGATTTCAGGGAAGTGAGACCAGCAGCAGGACCTCCTCCCAGCCCCAGGGTGGGTAACGGTGCTGCAGCAAAGTTCCACGCGTCCCTCGGAGGGTTTCGTTTGTGGTTTTGCCAAAGCAGGGGTGTTTTGGGGAGTTTAAAACGCCCGGAGCTGTGGGGGCTGTGGGTGGCTTCTGTCACTCTTTGGGATGTGTTTATCGCACGTTAAAGCGCGTGCTCCTAGGCGATAAGGAGAGAAATCAGAGGAAACATCCAGATCCTGAAAACCCTTTCGTTTCTCACTTTGTTCATTTCCATCTCTCTGGGTCTGGCTGAGGCTGGTGGTGCCGTTCGCGGTGCAGGCGGTTAGGGGAGGTATTTAATTCAAGCACAGGACGGTTTTCACTGAAATAAAACTGCTCGTGATTTCAGATTCAATATCTGATCAGAGGAGTTTTAAAAATTGTTCTATTTTTATTTTCCCATAGTATTTGTGTAATTACCGTGAGCTCAGTAGTGTTCCTGGTATCGGCCGCCACAGCTACGCACCCCGGCTCCTACCCCACAGGATCCCGGCCGACACCAGGGTGCACAGTGTCCGGAGCCCGTCTGCGCAGCGTGGGGCTGGACCTCTGCCTGGCACTAACCCCTGGGCTCTCATCTCTATTGTCTTTCCTTTTTTCAGTACTACGGCTCCTGGTCTTCAGAAAGAGTCAAGTCGAGGGTCACAGAAGTCCTGTTCGGTTGGACGGTCGGGTTTCCTCGGGAGGTTAAGATCCGGGATGCTTATCAGATGCTGAAGAAACAAGGTTCAGTGCCGCTGCCGTTTCCTCCGCAGCCTCCAGCCACGTGCCTGCAGACCACGGAGCCGTCCGTGTGCGGGGGACAAAGGACACGCTGGCAGGGCTCCTTGGGCACCTAGGGATGCCTGTAGCTGTCTGAA
>WKFP01014668.1:132104-142763 GCA_011057875.1 Pterocles orientalis | reverse complement strand
GCTTCCTCAGTACCTTGCATTTGTCAGCGGAGCGCCAGACAGTTCTCGGATTTAGTGTTTTTAAAAATTCCCCGAGACTTGTGTGTACAGCGTCTTGTTTTCTGCAGGTGCTGGAGACCTGTGTGAATAACTGCGGTGAGAGGTTTCACAATGAAATAGCAAAATTCAGGTTCCTGAACGAGCTGATCAAAGTGCTTTCCCCAAAGGTGGGTGGCTGTGGGTACGCTGGACGGTGCGGGGGGGACACGCTGGTTGTTTCACGCTGGGTACGGAAGCGGGGAATTGATCTCCCGTAGGAGCGGGGCAGGATTCGTCCTGTGCCTCCAGGAGCAAGGGCTGGGGCTGAGCCCCCCTGTAAGAGACGCGAGCCGGGGTCTCTTCCTGGGAAAAGCTTTTTCCTTGTGGGACAGAGGCTCTGGAGCAGCTTTAGGTTGTTGCTGTGAGCCCTCAGCCCGTGGCCCCTTTGCCTCTCGGGGGTTTGGGGGACGGTGGTCGGGGAGGGGGCAGAGGATGGAGGTGCCAGGAGCTGCCCAGAGCCTCTCCCGTGTTCCTGAGGCTCGGCGTGAGCAGCAGAGCGCGTGCTGGGGGTCCCTGGCGGTGCCCCTCCTGGGGAGCAGCAGAGGTCTCACACCTTGCACCGAACAGCGGCCCTGGGGCTGTGCGTACCCCCCTCGGCAGCTCGGGCACCGGCTCCCCTGTGCCGCGGGTCCTGCACGTCACCGCTCGCACGGCGTCACCGTCCCTGAGCTCACCTCCGGCAGAGCTGCCAAAGCTGATTTCAGGGAAGTGTGACCAGCAGCAGGACCTCCTCCCAGCCCCGGGGTGGGTAACGGTGCTGCAGCAAAGTTCCACGCGTCCCTCGGAGGGTTTCCTTTGTGGTTTTGCCAAAGCAGGGGTGTTTTGGGGAGTTTAAAACGCCCGGAGCTGTGGGGGCTGTGGGTGGCTTCTGTCACTCCTCGGGATGTGTTTATCGCACGTTAAAGTGCGTGCTCCTAGGCGATAAGGAGAGAAATCAGAGGAAACGTCCAGATCCTGAAAACCCTTTCGTTTCTCACTTTGTTCATTTCCATCTCTCTGGGTCTGGCTGAGGCTGGTGGTGCCGTTCGCGGTGCAGGCGGTTAGGGGAGGTATTTAATTCAAGCACAGAACGGTTTTCACTGAAATAAAACTGCTCTTGATTTCAGATTCAATATCTGATCAGAGGAGTTTTAAAAATGGTTTTATTTTGATTTTCCTATAATATTTGTATAATTACCGTGAGCTCAGTAGTGTTCCTGGTATCGGCCGCCACAGCTACGCGCCCCGGCTCCTACCCCACAGGATCCCGGCCGACACCAGGGTGCACAGTGTCCGGAGCCCGTCTGTGGCTCGGTCTCTGCGCAGCGTGGGGCTGGACCTCTGCCTGGCACTAACCCCTGGGCTCTCATCTCTATTGTCTTTCCTTTTTTCAGTACTACGGCTCCTGGTCTTCAGAAAGAGTCAAGTCGAGGGTCACAGAAGTCCTGTTCGGTTGGACGGTCGGGTTTCCTCGGGAGGTTAAGATCCGGGATGCTTATCAGATGCTGAAGAAACAAGGTTCAGTGCCGCTGCCGTTTCCTCCGCAGCCTCCAGCCACGTGCCTGCAGACCACGGAGCCGTCCGTGTGCGGGGGACAAAGGACACGCTGGCAGGGCTCCTTGGGCACCTAGGGATGCCTGTAGCTGTCTGAAGAGATTCCCCAAGCACGGAGCTCCGGCCAGCCCGGGGTCACTGCTCCGGCCAGCCCGGGGTCACTGCTCCGGCCAGCCCGGGGTCACTGCTCCGGCCAGCCCAGGGTCACTGCATGGGCCGTCGCCGGGTCCGGTGGGCTCGGAGCCCAGGGCTCCCGATGCTCTTGCTGCAGGGGGTTAACAGTCACCCTGAGGGAGCTCAGCACCTCCACGTTTTGTTTCCTCCCCTGGCAATCTCCTCTAGCTCAAGGCAGAAGGGGAAGTGTCCTGGTGGGGGTGTGCCAAGGCACCCCCCTGCTTTCCATCTCTTCTGCCGACCCCTGGGGAGGGTGAGGGGACCGGGACACGCTGGGTGCGCGGTGGAGCAGCGCTGGTTCACAGCTCGGGCACCGCTGAACGAGTGCTGTTACCTTCCAGGGATTGTGAAAGAAGACCCCAAGGTGCCAGAAGACAAAATTCTACCTCCTCCTTCTCCCAGATCTCAGAATTCTATTTTTGACGCAGATGAAGAGAAATCGAAGGTAAACCTCAGGGTCTGCGTGCCTCCTCCCCCTCTGGTCCGTGCTGATGAGCTCGGTCCTGCGTTGGGAGCTTTTCCTGCTCAGGCAGAAGGTCTCCGGAATGGTGCCGATGCTCCTGGCTGTGCCACACCTAGGGGGTTCTTTGGTGCTTTCTCAGACCTTTTTGCTGAGTAAAAAAGCGAAACTTTTACAGAAAAACACCAGTTGCTGTTAAACTTTCCCGAGGGAGGGTTTCTTGCAGAAGTTGTGCAGAGGCAGAGGTTCCTGTTCCCCGGGTGCGGGAGCTGGAAGAGGCAGCGGTTAATCCGGATGAGACCGTGGGACGTGAGCCCACGTACCGCCGGGATTACAGAAGCTGCGACGACAGCGGGTGTCTCTCGACAGCCGCTCTGTGTGCCCGTGCTCAGTGCCCGGACACTGCTCCTCACGGCTGCCCGGCGCTCTCCCTCCGCAGCTCCTAGCGAGGCTTTTGAGGAGCAGCCGCTCCGAGGACCTGCAGGCTGCCAACCGGCTGATCAAGAGCGTGATCAAAGAGGTGGGCACCAGCCAGAGCCGCGGCGCCGGGCTCAGAGCCGCGTCTGCAGCCGGGGAGGGCGGGGGGGGGACCCGGCAATTCCAGGTTTGGACAGTGGGTCCTTTGTACAGGATCTCCGCAATGCTGCCCCAGAGGAGGGACGATTCTCGGTGTGTTATTCCAAAGTCATAGCGTGGGATTGTTCTGTTCTGTTTCCCTGAAATAAGCCGTTGCCAGGTGTACCCAGAGCCTGTAGGGCGGGTTGCTCCCAGTCAGTGGGATCCTGGCGGCAGATAGATCCTGATAGCGATAGGAAACTCGGTTCCCAGGTGGGAAACAGCCCCGTCTGTACAGACCCGCCTCTCTTCTGCGTGCAGCGTGTGTGCACATCTGGGGCGTCTGTTCCCATCCGTCTCAAAGGCACCCCGTGTCTCTGCACACATCGGGGCTGTGCTCTGGTTTAATGAGATCCCTGCCGGTGTTTTCCGAGTGTCCTGCACCGCAGAAGCCACCGCCTCCCAGCTCTGATTTTGAAGCCTTACCCATGCCTGTGGTGCAATTAATTTCTTTAATTAATTTCTTTAATTAATTTCACGCCCAGGCAGGGTGCCCCGAGCAGGGCAGGGGGTTTCCGTCCCCCCCTTGGCAGGGAGATGCGGGGCAGCGCTGCTGCGGGAGCTGCTGGGGGGTGAGTCCTGACCCGCGCTCCTTGTGCCGCCTCTGCCCGCAGCGAGGTGTCGGTAGGAAGCAGGGACCCAGCCAAGCTGCAGGAGCCAGCTCATCATCTGCTTTTATTTCATTTTTCATCAAAGGAGCAAGAGAAGTCAGCTAAGGTGTCCAGAAGAGCGAGTGCAATCGGTGAGGTTTCCGAGAGCGTGAAACGTCTGGATGAGTTACTGGAAAACTACAAGAGACACGAATTCTCCAAATCCGACCAAGAGACCTTACAGGTAAATATTTTTTTTCCTGCGTAAGAGGCTCTTGTGCCTGGCTGCGGCTGGGAGGACCCAGGGCAGCAGGTCCAAGGGCAGCACGGTGCCGGGGAAAGGGCAGCACCCAGCAGAAGGTGTTTCCAACGTGTTTGGTGAGCGATGGTCTCTCCCGTCAGCGTGGTGGGAGTTGGGATGGAGCCATCTCCTGCTGCGCCGGTTTGAGTTTCTGCCCAGTTCAGCGGCTCTTCGTGTGGGGAAATGGTTCTTGGGGAATGCCCTGAGCCCGGCACGGCGAGGTGGGGTGCCGGGAGCCGGCCGGAGAGCCCGGAGCTGTGGGTTTGGCTTGTGCTCTGCTTGCTGGGATTCCCCTTCTGCCCGGAGGTCTGTGCTGCTGCTCAGAAGGATCAGAGAACTGAGGAAATGTTTGGTGCCAAACAGCTTTATGGCCTCCAGACACCTGAAACTCCACTGGGATGCCTACAGACCCTCAAATTAAAAAAACCCCTTTAGACAACGGGATTTCTGTAGGTCAGAACTCCTCCTGTGGCTGTGGGGTTAGCTCCCCTGGGGAGGGATGCTGCTGTGGACGGCAGAGACCCAGCGGCTGCCTCCGTGCCTCCTCGCCCCCTAAAGCGCCGATAAGAGCCGTGAGCGGCTCTGCGCTGCCTGACCGGAGCTGCAGCTGGCGGTCCTGACACCTCCCTCTGGGTCCTGCGATGGGTCTGTTCGCGCCTGGACAGATTTCTTTCCAACGGAGTCGCTGTACGGGGAGGTATCGTGAGGATGTGGCTGCTGGGGAGACGCCGGCACAGCCGCTCCAGGGCACTGCGGGTCTTTCGGGGCGCAGCACGCGCGGCACTGACACCCCTTGGCCCTGGGCAGGAGGAGCACCTTCCTCCTCTCCAGGCTGCATCCCCTCCGGGTGGTGATGGGGACAGGGAGGTGTGACACTGCCGGGGATCTCCGGCTGGCCTGAACCTTGTCCTCCCACAGACGGTGGTCCAGCGCTGCGAGAAGCTCCGGCCGCTGCTCTTCCGCCTCGCCAGTGAGACCGTGGATGACGACGAGGCTCTAGGTGGGAGCCGGCGCTGTCCTTGGGTTTCTGTGCGGTTCGGTTCGTCCGCCTTTGCTGTGACACGTGGGGTCTGCCCTCCCTCCGGGGGGGTGCTCGGGCACGTGCTGCCCTTCTGGCAACGCTTTCCGCCGTGCCCATGGGAACAGACATCGTTTTCCTTCCACCCTCCCCAAGGAAGCTGTAAATCTTCCCTTGGAGCCCCAGATGAAACGGCAAATCCAGTTTCTTCCAGCCCAGGTCACTTTCGGAGCCTGGGGAGCTCTGGCGTTCGCTGAACTGAAGGCTCTTGAGGTCTTTTCGGCTGAAGTTCTCCCTGTCTATAGACACAGAAGGGATTTTTTTTTTAATTTCCTAAGTATAATCCCAAGGGGTTCACATGAGCAGAATCTTTGAATTGCACGGCGGTGGGGTTCAGCCCTTCCCAGAGGATTGCGCTTCAGTCTTGTCCGTGTGCCTGGAAAACCCGACTGAAGCTGGAGAGACACAAACAGCACCCACCAGCGCCCAGCCGTGCCCCCAGCCGCAAACGCCGGGGCTCTCCCGCGGGGCAGTGTGTCAGGGGCTCGGGGACTCTCGGAAATCTTGCGGAGAGCAACCAAGTGCCTAAGAGACGGCAGGAGACATAAGTACTGAAAGACAGGATCAGGTTTTTAAGTAATCGTGATAAATGAGAGCCCTGAAATCGGCGGATGTCCGTGCAAACGCTGAACTTAGGGAAGGGAATGAAAAACGAGGGGAGCTGAAGGCAGATGGCGCTGCCAGCCCTTCCTCAGGCAGGTCCCTTCCCCCTGCGCAGTGCTCCCGTTGGAACACTAATTTTTCCTTTTTTCCCTTGTTTTCCAGCTGAGATTCTGCAGGCCAACGACAAGCTCGCGCAGGCGCTGGGGCAGTACAGGCGGGCTGCAGCCAGCCGCGAGGATGCTGACGGGGAAGGTTCAGCCGCCGGCTCCGGGGACGCAGCGGGTGAGGAGCATCCTGCAGCGTGGGTGACAGCTCTGCTCCCGCGTCTGAGTGGTGCTTGGAAGGGGAGTGCTGCTGGGAGAGTAAACGTGGAGAAAATCCTGTAACGCAGGAAAACCGCGATGTCGCCATCATTTGCTTTTACCTATGGCTGACAGAAAATATTCCTGAAGCTCCTCACCGGCGAGTCCTTCCAGCCCTGCCTGCGCCGCGCTGTCCCTCTCCGGAGGTTTCTCTTTAACTCTCTCTGCTCTTTCCAAAGCCTACCGGCCAGCCCCGAGGCGCACGAAGAGCTACACGCTGATCGACTTCTCAGAACTGGAGGCGACGTCCCAGGCTCCCACAGACCAGTTTGCGGACGTAACCAGTGCCCACCGGCCCGGCTGCACCGCCTCTGGCTGCCTGCTCGACGAGGAGCTCGAGCCCTTAGGTTTGTGCAGGTCGGGACAGCGCTGCCCGTGTTGCAGGGGCTCGTGGCATTTGGTGGAGATAGGAGAACTGTGGCTTTAGTGTTGGTCCGAAGAGGACGGAGACCCTTTCAGCCAGGGAAGTCAGGAGATTCTCTCTGATGGTGCTGGACTGCGGTCGCGCTGCTGTGGGATCCCATGGGAACCCCGGTTTTTCATCGGTGGCGTTTTGGCATCTTCCCTAGGTGTCAGCAGCTCTCCCGTTGCACAGAAGCTGTCACCCGATCTCGGCTCAGAGGTGAGGGATGCTCAGATGCTTTAGACCATTAGGTACGAAGGACAACAGTCAGATGTTATTCCTGACCTAGCTTTCTCTGGCAGCCTTGCTTCATACCCCTCTGTTCTGCAGGGAAACGGGAATCTTCCTGCTCTGCAATGAACTTCTCGGTTGCAGTTTGCAGCCAGATCACTCCTATTTATTTCCTCTCTAAGTACCGTTATTAAAAATGAGGCTCTTTTCAGTGCAGCACGTCTGATTTTTGCTGATTTTTGTTCTCCAGAGGTGCCTGGTTTTTCAGCGGGCTGTGCCCAACGGATGCAGTGCGATTGCAAGCGCGGTTCAGACGCTGGGACTGCAGGAGCGCGGGGACGGCAGCTGTGCGGAGAGGAAGGGATCTCGGGGCCGGGCTGATCCGTGCTCTCCACCCTGCGGGACCGAGACTTTATCCCTGTAAGCAAACCCTGGGGGACACAGATGAGATGAGGAGCACTGAGCTATCCCTTCGCGTGCTGGCCGTTTTGCACCTGCTCATTGCCCTTTGTGGGACCTCGCAAGGGACAGAAACTCGGGGAGACCAACCCCAGGGCTTAGGAACAAGGTGATCTCGAGCTGAAGGAACAAAAACCTTTCACTCGGGTGTTTTATAAAATCCTGGGACTCAAAAAATACGTTCCCCAGCTTTCCTCCTGCTGTGACAAAATAGTTTTGAGGCATTCAGGGAAGCCAACAGTTTGTGAACCAAACCAATCACCCAGAGATGTTCAGAGCTGGTGACCCTTACGAGACACTCATCCAGGCTGCCCTAAGACCCCCCGACAAAGTTTCCCAGCCTCCTGCGTCGCCTTTGGGCTGGAACGTGCCTTAATCTCAGTGACTGCAGCTCCAGAGAGCCCGAGCGTAGGGAGAGGGGACTTCGAAGCCCTGAAACAAAGTTTCACGATAGCCACAGAAATCAAAGTTCCCCTTAACGGATGCTGGAACAGCAGCTTCTTCCCTATCAAACGGAGAGTTTCTGAATTTCTCGAGAACTCAGCGTAAGCTTGTGCTTTCTTTACCCCT
This sequence comes from Pterocles orientalis, assembly GCA_011057875.1. Lineage (NCBI taxonomy): Eukaryota > Metazoa > Chordata > Aves > Pterocliformes > Pteroclidae > Pterocles > Pterocles orientalis. The sequence goes on along the minus strand of WKFP01014668.1, from coordinate 135,306 downwards.
AACAGGGATGAGGGACTGGGAACACGAGGGGACACAGCAGACGATGGTAGGTACCATGCAGTGTCCTCAGTTAATTTCAGCTTTCTACGCACTTGTCTTTCCAGGGATTTATCTCCAGTGAAATTGCCCTTTGCAGATCTCCCAAAGAGCTCAATGGCAGACACCTCCTCCAGCCCAGGGTACGAGCTGAAGCCAGCTGCTGCCTCTTTGCATCCAGCTTCCCGTGATGCTTCTCTAGAAAACCTTTTTGTCCCTTTAAATTCAATTACACCGAGTAAGTGCAACGATTTCTGTGCCCCAGCTCTGCTTACTAGCGGCTTACTAGGGCTCTCCTGGGATTTTTGCAGAGGAACAAGCCGCAGTGGCTTCACGCTGCGCGGGTTGGCTGGAGGAAAGCGATGACTGTTCTGTGAAGGACTCGGTGTACCTGAGAATTTGAGCAAGCGCTAGGGACTGCACCGTGGTCTCAGCACCTTTCATCGAGCGTCAAGCAGTTCTTTTCCAAAGGTTTAGAGATATCTATGGTGGGAGCTGTCCCGCTTCCTGACGCAGCGCTGTTCCTCCCCCTCTGCTTTTTGACCCGACGCCGCGTGGCCGGCGCTGCGGCCACTGGATGGAGCGTTCCCCGGGTGCGTGGCACCGCACGTCTCGGAGCAGCTACGTCCCGCTGCGAGGGCTGCAGAGCCTGGGCCAGCGCTGCTTTCGGGAGGGGACAGGGACAGGGACATTCCGACTCGATTGTCGTCCGACTCCAGTCTCCCGACTGGAGGAGCGAGCGGATGCTGGAAGGGTGGATGGTGGCAGCCAGCCGTGGATTTACCAGTCGGTGGGATAAGAGGCGAGGTCTTGGGCGTGCTGAAGAGTTATATTTTGCTTTTCCCGTTGGATTGGTTTAATACCTGACGTCTCTAGCTGACTCTTTCAATCTGAGCTGCTAGCCTCCCCATCTCTACTGCAGACGTTCAGATTCCTGTATTTGCCTCCGAGATAAGTGTAGATCCCAGGCAGGTGCTGTACTTGGTCTGGGAGTTTGTTGGAAGAAGGAAAAGTTTGCACGCGTGTTCCCTTTTTGCTGTTCCTTATCCCGTCTTCGCTGTCCTGCCCTAGAAGGGAGGGATCCACGCTTTGTTCCTCATTCTCCTTTTGCCTCCGCAGGCAGGATCCGTCCCCTCACTGTGTACGACAGGAACGGTTTCAAGGCTATGCTCCACTTCTCCAGAGAGCCGGCTCCCGGCCGACCCGACGTGCTGGTGCTGGTCCTTTCCATGCTGAGCACGTCAGCCCAGCCCATTAGGGACATTGCCTTCCAGGCTGCTGTCCCCAAGGTGAGACGCCTGCGGCGAGGAGCAGAGATGGGGCTACTCAGAAATGTCCTGAGAAGGTTGCCTGGGTGAGGCAGGTGTGCTGCCTGTGCGTGTGCAGCGGGAATTGTCTCTCGAGGAAGATCTGCCGCAGGCTGTGGCACGCTTTTCCTTAAGGGACAAAATCTGACGACGGTGTCTTTAAGCAGCTTGGTCGTACTCCCAGCCCTTTTCCAGCATGGACCATGAAGCGCTCCTTTTGTTTTCTCTTTCAGACCATGAAAATAAAGTTACAGCCGGCATCTGGTTCCCAGCTGCCTGCCTTCAGCCCTCTGCTCCCCCCGGCTGTGGTGTCCCAGGTCCTGCTCCTCGCCAACCCGCACAAGGTACCTGGGGGAGCGCTCGGAGCGTCGCTGCAGCGGCTGGGGTGCTTGTGGGGAGGATGGGGATGTGCAGGGGAGCGGCGGAGCAGCCCGGGCTGTGCTGGGAAGATATTTTCCCACTGAAACAGCGTTTCAGAGCTGTACCGCGAAGGATGGAGCGGGCGGTTGCTGCAGGGGCGTGCCCAGCTCTGCGCCACTCCACCTGCAGAGATGGCTCCTGGCAGACGCTGCTGGTGTGTGTTTGCAAAAAAAACAGGTTTTGTGTTTTGTGTTTGCAAAACATCAGTTTGCAGCTGATGGAACACGAGGCCACCCGTGGCACAAGCGATGGGTGGCAGTTCTGTATCGTTGGTAAATAACGATGAGACCAACGATCGGTGTCAGGAATCCTCTGTCCCTGAGGCTGGCCAGACCTGGGTTGCCAAGCGTGCCCTCGGGTGGCTTGCACAGCTCTCCCAGCCGCTCCCAGTCGCTCCTTACAGATCTGGAGGTCCAGGTCTTGTTCTGGGCAGTTTCCACAGGGATGCGGTGTTACTCTCCCCTTTCAGGGGGTGATCCCTGCAGCAAGGCTGCGAGTGCTGAGGCTGAAGGTGCCCAGGACTCTGCACCCAGGACGTGCCCCTCTCTCTGTTCCTTTCTCCCCCAGGATCCCATCCGCCTGAGGTACAAACTGACCTTCACGCAAGGGGTGCAGCCCTGCAGCGAGGAGGGAGAGGTGACCGGCTTCCCCCAAGCAGAGCTCTGGGGCAGGAGCTGAAGCTCAGCCGCCATGGACGTGTTGGTGTCACCTTGGGGATGGATGGGGAGGGACGGTGTGCCACCGGCCCAGGCTCCGAAACGGCTCCTTTCCTTGGGATCCACCATCTCCTCCTTCCTTTGGGTTTCTGGGGAGGTGTCGGGCAGGAGGGGTGTAAGCCCCGTGCTGTAGCCGACCCTCCTGCGGAGCCCTGCAGCCCCTGAGCCTCCCCGCTGCTTGCACACAGGGGTTCCTGCTGCTTTCCGGCCCCTTTCCCTTCTCTCCCGTTACTTTTTATTTCTGAATTAAAACCAAAAGCAAACCTCTCCCCGCAGCCTGCTTGGAGCCGGGGCAGGATGGGTGCTGGGGGGCTTCTGGGGACTCACTGCGGCCTGGGGAGGGGGCGAGGGGTCTGCCTGGCCCCGGGAGGGTGGGGAAGGGCACAAGAGGGAGCGAAGAGACCGACCGGGGCTGTGCCGGGGGCCCAGCCTGGGGGGAGAGGGCGAGCGGCCCCCGCGCCCCCATGGCCCAGCCCCGGGCCTTGGCCTGTGCTGGCTCCCGGCTCCTGCCTTGGGCCTGGGGCCGTTCCCCTCCCCGGGGCCATCCCCGGGACCGCCCAAGGCGTCCGTCCCACCCCCGGTGCTCCCGGGAACGCGGGGCGGAGCTTCCACCGGGGGTGGGCGGGGCCTCCGTGCCGCTAGCCCCGCCCTCCGTGCCGCTAGCCCCGCCCTCCGTGCCGCTAGCCCCGCCCTCCGTGCCTCTAGCTCCGTCCTCCGTGCCTC
>WKFP01014668.1:103567-132084 GCA_011057875.1 Pterocles orientalis | reverse complement strand
CGGCTCGGCCCCGCCCACCAGCCCGAGTCACACCCCCGCCCACCAGCCCGAGTCACACCCCCGCGGACGGTGGCCGGCAGGCAGCGGGTACGGTGGCCGGCAGGGGCCTGGTTGCGCGTTTCCGGGTGCGCGGAGGGGCCGGCTCTGAGGCCGGTGGGGCGGCTGGGGTCGGCCTAGTCCCCGCGGGGGCCCGGAGGCCGCGGCGGCGATGGATTTCTCCCGGTTCCTGTCGGATGACTTCGAGGTGAAGAGCTGGGTGAACGCGGCGTTCCGCGCCGTGCAGCAGGAGGCCCCCGGGAAGGTGGACGCGCACGCCGCCACGCTGGTGATGAAGCTGCAGCTCTTCATCCAGGAGGTCAACAACGCCGTGGAGGGTGAGGCCGGAGCGGCGCCGGGACCGCCCGAGCCCGGCCCTGGGGCCCTCGGGGAGCCTCGTCGGGCTGGGCCCGGTGCGGGGGGAGGTTGGGGCTGGAAATCGGGAGAAAATCTCCGCGGGAGGGTTGTCGGGCGCGGGGACAGGCTGCCCGGGGGCGGTGGGTCACTGTCCCGGGAGGGGTTTGAAGATGTGCGGACGGGGTGCCTGGGGACACGGGGGGTGGTGGCCCTGGCATGGGGGGGGTGACGGTTGGAGGGTGTTTTCCAACCTGAATGATTCCGTGATTCTGCGGTAAAGCCGATATTTAAATTCTAAAGGTATAACTAAAGTTTTGTTCGGTGGTGTTTTGGGGTTTTTTATAAGTATTGAGGGTTAGGTAGGATTTCTGACAACCTCTCTGGGCTCCGGGGCCCTGCTCACTGTGCCGCTCGCTGTCCCTGCAGAAACCAGCCATCAGGCCCTGCAGAACATGCCCCGAGTCCTGCGGGAAGTGGAAGTCTTGAAGCAGGAGGCAACGTTCCTGAAGGAGCAGATGATCCTCGTGAAAGAAGACATCAAGAAATTTGAAGAAGACACAGCTCAGTCAATGCAGGTGGGTTCTTGTCTGACTTAGGGCTTATTTTCAACTCATGAGATTCTAGTTTCCAGAGTTGTTTGTATTAAACAAGCTCGTGAACCTCAAGAGAGGCAAAACCGCTTATTTTACCAGAAAAGGGGGTGTGACACAGCCCAGCGCCATGAACAGCTGGTGGTGTTTCGGTTCAGACGGAGGGGCTGTTACCTGGCTGGGGATGCTGATTTCTGCCCGTTGTTGGCTGAGCTGCGGAGCATTTTTCAGGCAAAATAGATACTAAGAGTACGAATCCAGAATTCAAACTAACCTTTTGTTGTTTGACTTTGGAACTTGATTTAATATCTCCAGCTCTTTCTGCCAACTGCTTTCTCCTTGTAACGGCATGATCTTTTCCCCCAGTTTTTAAAATACAACCCACCCATAACTCCCATAAGTGTCTGTGGCACCATCTTTTGTTTCAGTGGGCAACATTTTTTTTTTTTTCCTTCAGGTCCTGGTAGAGATTGACCGAGTGAAATCCAGAATGCAGTTGGCTGCCGAGTCACTTCAGGAAGCAGACAAATGGAGCACGTTAAGTGCAGACATTGAAGAGACTCTTAAAACACAGGTGGATACCCCGTTATTCTTTTTTGTCGTGTGCCTTCAGCTTTCCAGGGAAACTGCGTTTAAAAGTAGGTTTTTGAAGTGACTTTAAAACATGCACCTGTTTGTAAAATGTCATTACGAAACTGGTGTTGATGCTTTCTAAGGCCGTGTTCAGTAACTGCGTTGCCTTTCGCTGGTGGCAGGATGTGTCTTTGATTTCGGCCAAGCTAACGAGTATGCAGAGCAGCCTGGCCATGCTGGTGGATACCCCGGATTACTCCGAGAAGTGTGTACACCTTGAGGCTCTGAAGAACCGACTAGAGGCCATGGCCAGCCCTCAGATCGTTGCTGCTTTTAACTCCCAGTCTGTAGGTCAGTAAGGCTCGGTGTTGTTTGCTATCAGTGCCGAGTTTAATTTATTTAAAAAGTAAAATGTTGTTTGGGGGGCAGTTGCTGTCCTGAAGGCTCCTGGTGCTGGGTTGGCTGCGTTTTCTGGTGGAGCCAAATGCCATTAAATGCCTGCGGTCTGGTACGTCTTTGGTTTTCCTGCAGTCTGGTGTACCTGTGGCCGCTGTGGGAAACACGGAAAACACGAGCTGGTTTTATAGACCCTGCAGACGTGTGAAATGGAGGCGCTGAGGCAGGGCTGTCGTAGTTTAGTTGTGCCACGGATGCTCTCCAGGTGGGAAGTGCTGCTCGAGTAAGCAGAAGGCTTCTGGTTTTGCGTTATCATAGTGCTGCTGGGCGTTTCTGTTGCAGCTTGGTGTTGTAATTAAGAAGGAGATTTGTTTGGAAATGTTCCGACTCCTTACTACCTTGTAAAAGATGTTTTATAAACTCTCCTTTGGAAGATTGTTATTAATTCCTTTTGTCTGCTACCTGTTCCTGTTTGAGTGGGGGTTTGAGGCAGTGCTGCTCCTGTTGGAGAAGATAAGCAAACAAAAGGTGACCGTGTATCTTTCTGTACAGGCTGTTGTGCATTCTTCCCTTTTAAGAAGGGTTCTCATGCTCAGTTGGACTGACATCTCGCCCCCAGTTCTGAGGCTGCTGGTTAACCGCCTCTTGTTTTGTTTTGTTTTTAGATCAGGCAAAAACATTTGTTAAAGTTTTCACTGAAATTGATCGGATGCCCCAGCTTCTCGCTTATTATTACAAATGTCACAAGGTATGTATTTTGGTAATATTTTAATATCATCAAGGAATAAAAATTTGCCTTCTTGCTTGGCTTGGGCTGTAGGGGGAGCTGCCACACCAGGTACGGCACCCTCCCGTTCCCAGGAGGAGGGACTCTCTCTTGTCCATGTTTCATTCTCTAACTTCTCTTTCTGGCTCTTAGCAGCTTTGGTTTCTCCCCTGTTTCAGGAGTAATTCTCCATTCGGGGCTTTGTGCTCCTTCCTGCAGCAGACGCAGGATGTGTACGTTCTGCTTGATTTCTCTGTGCCTTAGAGCTTTGCTTTGCTTTTCTTGGATGCGGCTGTGTCAGTAATAACTTTATTGCTGCAACCTGCCAGCTGCTGACTTGTGTAAACTCTTTTCAGGTGAGATTAAAAGCTGGAATTCCAGACAGTTCTGTAGCCATAACCTGATCCTCAAAAGATCTCTCATGACTGTGACTTCTGAGGATTAAGTTCAAGGCTAGGGCTTGCCAAGTATTTCAACTATTATGTGAAGGGATCAGTTACAGTCTCATTTTATGAGTAAAATACCAATGTTAATTAAATCTTTGAATAACTGAGAAGCCTCTAGCTTCGTGCTGAAAGTCACTTCCCTCAGTGGTGCTGGATTATAGCAACATGCGGTGTTGAAATCTGGAGAGAGGAGCGAGGGTGGGCGTTGTGTTTTAGCAAAAGCGCTTTGCAGGGGAAGTTCTTGGTTTGAAGCAGCAAAAGCTAGATCTGGGGACTGTCGGTTCTCCTCCTTACTGTGCTTCTTATTCCCCCGCAGGTGCAGCTGGTGGCAGTGTGGCAGGACCTCTGCCAAAGTGACTTAAGCTTAAATCGCCAGTTGACGGAGCTGTATGACACACTCCTCGGGACCTGGCACTCGCAGCTTCAGTGGGCAGCTCAGGTGCGGCGGCTGTTCCCTGCTGGGGCAGGGTGTGGGAGCGGATGGGATTGAGCTCGCTCTCTTCTTGCTCGCGAAGCTCAGAACAGTTCAGCGGTGCTCGCTGCGGGAGTTCTGCTCTGTGCCTTATCAGCACAAGATGGGGCTTGCAGCCTGCTTTCCGTTTCTTGTCCAGCTCTCGCAGACGAGATTCGATTTCTGATATTCCAGCGACAACAAGGCTGCTGTGTTGTTGACAGTAAAGCTGCTCTATCGCTTTCATCTGTATCTTAAGTTAGATCTAATTTGTTGGTGTTGCAAATGTGTTCTGGTGCAAGACATTTGAAATGCCTGAATTGCTTTATCACTGAGCCTCAAGGTCACATCGGACTGATCCCTGTCTCTCTGGGTGAGATATCGAGGGCTTCTGCTGTCACCCGCTGGAGTCTGAGTGCTTGTTTTTCTGCCAAAAATAACGTAGGATCCAAAAAAAGTTATTGTCCTTTAGTGAAATGAAGAAATAAGTTCATATTGTTGAGCCTTTAAGAGTTTTTCATCCATGAAGGGTAAGAGATTCTTATCTCTGTGCTATGAAGCCCGGTGCCAGTGCTGGGCCTCTGCTGCCGAGGACCTCGGCGCTTCCTTGAAATGTGTTTTTTCTGCCTAATGACTCGATGTGGATTACCGGTCAGATGTCGGCTTACATTTTATCAGATATTCTTTGGAGTGGGATTGTGAGAGAGAAACAGCAGGTGGTTTCCTGAGTTCCTATGGTGCCTGTGTTCTGTGAGTTCCGTTTTTGAGCTGTACCTGTCTTCTCGTTCCTTGGGTGCTGTGTTCGAAGCACCGTTCAACAGCAAACATGTGTTAACCTGGGCTCTCGGAGTCAGGCTGTCCCGCACGCTAGGTCAGCAAGGTTCTTGCCATCTTAGCAAAACCTTTTTTGGTTTTTTACCCTTGCGAGGTTTCTGAAATTTGCTTTATTCCCTTTTGGTTGGGAGCTTGTGTCGTCTGAGCTCTCTGTGATCTGTTAGTGCACAAAATGTTGTCCTCTTGATCTGTGTATCACTGTCTCTTGCCAGTAGGTGATTTTATATTAATTCTTTAATAGAAAGAAGCACGTGCCCAACAGAGTTTTCTGTGCTGGGCATGAAAAAGTCCAGGCTGGGCTGCTGCTGCTTTCTGTCCCAGCTCCTCACTCCCTGGCTGGGGCAGCCTGCTCTCTGCTGGCAGCATTTGCAGACCCGTCTCTTCTGCTGTTCCTGCCTGTGTCTCGGGAGCCCAGGGGTCTGCGGCGAGGGCACAAAGGAGACTCCAGCGGGCAGGATTGCCCCTGGAAGTGGTGCTGCGTCTGCCAGCCGGGTGGTGGCACGTGCTCAGGAGGGGACAGACAGGACCCGCTCGGTTTGGAGCAGGACAGTCAGTCTTTGCTGAGGCGGTGACGTGTGGTCTGTGTGCCATGGAGCTCTCTCTGGGAGCTATCTGTTCCTCTGAGATAACCTGCTTTTGCTAATAGCTGTTCTGTTACCGCAGGTGTTCAGGAACCCCCATGAAATCGTGACTGTGTTGTTGATTCAAACTCTGGGCGCGCTGGTGCCTTCCATCCCGGTCTGCCTCAGCACGGCCATGGAGAGAGCGGGCCAGGACACCAAGCTGAACAAGCTCCTGGAGCTCTACGAGGCCACCGTCCACTTTGCAAAAGGGCTGGAGGTAGCGATGCTGCCCAACCTCAGTAAGGCTCTTGCGCCGAGTTGTGTCGTTTTGTTCTGTCAACCCCTCTGGGAAGTTGCGCTGTGGGGTTTTGTTTAGTTTTACACGGAGGGGGGGATTGTATCTTGTACGGTGTTGAGCAGTGTCGTGGTGTTTCCACCTCGGTGTGTGTGGACACGTGTATCTTGCACTAAAGATATTGACACAATCGTGAGTGAGTTTACTGAAGCAGACCTGTTCTGAACATGCTTGCTGTCTTGGGTAAATAATATTTAGCGCTTTTCCTTTTACGAGCATTAGTGTTGCTTCTGTCTAATGGACGAGGAAATGTCTCTCGGGAAGTTACCTGTGAAACCCGTTGTGAAAGATCACAAAGCACAAGAGTTGAGGACTTACCTGGAATTCAGTCACACCTTGCTAAACAAGAGAAAACCTGCTGGAAAGCTGCGCCCAGTGGGTTCTTTATTTTTATTTTGTAGTTTTGCTGCTGGCTTGTGTTTTAATCAAGGGCCAAGCATTATTTCTGAGCTGTTGGCAGTTTTTTCCCTAGCAGCATCCTCGGTGCTTGATTCACAATCTAAGCTGTGCTTTCCTTCCCCTGGGGTGTTTGTCTCTCATTTTGGTCGAGACCTGATGAATAATTCCCGCAAACCACGGAGTGGCGCGGTGCTGTGTTTACGTGGGTTCATGCCTGACTCGAGCTGCTGGCTGTTTGTGGTCCTTTATGAACCCGGTAGGGCCCCTTCAAAGACCGGCTTATGGGAAAATCCTAAATTAAAGCTAATGGAGCATTCCTAATGCTGTGTTTCCTGCGTTTGGTTCCTCATAACATTGTCTGGAGCTATTGAAACCCAGATTCTTACTTGATCGTGTAAATGATGATTGCTGGGCAGTTCGGGGAGTCTGACCGTCGTTGTGTCCATGACTGCGTTCTCCTGTCTGTCATTTTCTGTCTGTGCCTCAGCTTAGTCCGTAATAGAAATTATTAAAAACAACTTGGGAAACGATGTCAAATCCTAGAAGGTGATGGAATAGGAAGACACCTGCTGAACTGTTATCTGCGCGTGTTAAAAAAAAATTCTTTATTTCCATCTCTTTTGCTGTGGGGTAAGATGTTTGGGAAGAGAAGTATCTTGAGAATGGAGAGGGCAGGTGAGTCAGCAGAGCAGGGTCAGACCAGTTCCTGCGTGCGTGTATGTGAAGGGAGGGTTCGGGTGTGATTCACAGTATAATTCGGGTTAGAAGGGACCTCAGGAGGTGGCCTAGTCAAACCTCCTGCTCCAAACAAGGTCCGCTATGAGGTCAGAGCGTGTTATTCAGGGTATGGTCCAGTCTGGTCTTGGAGGTGTCCCGTGGAGACAGCCCAGGTGTGGGGCTGCCAGCTCCGTGGCTTAGGGTGTGAAAGTTTCTTTCTTACATCCAGGATTCAAAGGAATTCTGGTTTGCTGCTAGTTTGAGTTTGGCAAAACTTCACGGTAACAGCTGGTGTCCAGTTCTGATTTGAGAAATAATCCCTCAGACCTGATTTTTGTTTGGGTTTGCAGCTCCCTGCTCAGCAGGATGGTGCCAAGATGCTCAGGTTGCGGTCCAGGGTCAGCTCTGGCTGGTGAAGTGAGTTGGTGTCAGTTATTCTGAGTATGAACCAGATTTTCTGGTAAATGAGGGTTGCCCCTGTTTTAAATTGTGGGAGTAATGTGTTTTGCTTCTCAAGTGGTTTCAATATTTTCCTTCTGCTGTAGGTTGGAATGTTTAATAGATTTTTGTCACCCGGGCTGTTTTGGAGCAGTGAGTGATAATTTTATTGAGGCACTTGTTGAGGTAGAGCATCTTGGTTTTAGGAAGCAGGCAGGGATAATAACCTTGTTTGTAAAAAATTTAGAAAAAGTCGGTGTGGTTGAGACCTAAAGCTGTTGGGCAGCATTCCAAGCCTGTGTAGGCAGCGTGCTCTGATGGGAGAACTGCTGCGTGTTGCTTGGAAGAAGTTTTTGAGTGGCACGTTCCTCTGTTTGTGGACTAAACATCTGATTCTTTGTAGAGGAGCAGAACCTGGTAAAAGTGATGGAACTGGTGGAAGCGGTGTACGGTCCGTACAAGCCCTATCAACTGGAGTACGGAGACCTGGAAGAAGAAAACCTCCTCATTCAGATCAGCGCAGTGCCCTTGGTAACGCAGCAGCCTCTGTTCCGCTTCCCGGGGAGGGGGTTTTGCCATTATTATTGCTCTGTATCCTCCTGTAATTTTTCAGTAATATTTCCTGTTTGCAATATATTTGGTACTGCTAAGTAAATTTTGTTTAAGAAATAAAGTTAATTCCAGCAGCAAGGTCAGGTTGGAGGTAGCTCCTTCCTCCTGCTCCTTCATCCAGTAACCGCCGCTGTGTGGATCCGCTGGAGAAAGACTTCCCCAAAGTATTGCTGTCAACCCAGAGCCTGCTTCGGGATCGACAGAATGTATTAAGAGCAAGGCTGGGGGGAGGAAGGTCCTTTTTGTGGAAGATTCTGCTGGTGGCAGAAGTTAGATGTGGGATTTGTCAGCCTGGGTTTTATCAGCGGTCCCAGTGCAGGCGGTGGGAAGCGACCAGCATTGTTCTGGGCGTGTGACACAAGGCTGGAGGGTACGGAGAGCACGGTGTGTCGCACAAGGTGTCCTGGGCATGCGCGGAAGGAAGAGTCGTGCCTGACGGTGTTGTTTTGTTGTTATTTAGGAGCACTGGGAGGTCATTGACTGCGTGCAGGAGCTGAGCCATTCCGTCAGCAAGCTCTTCATCCTGGCTTCGGGAGCCATCGACAACTGCGTGAAGCTCACGGACGGACTGGGAGTGTGCGGGCTCCTGAGGGCCCTGAAGGCTCTGTTCGCAAAGTAAGGTGCTTTGGGTTACGCTGCTGCTCCTGTCCTGAGGGTTTGTGGTTTATGAGGAGTGGCTGGGAGCGGGAAGTGTCTCTAACTGTAACCCTGAATCGCTGATATCCCCTCCCACAGCCTCCTTCAGGCAGTGACTTCTCCTCGGGGGAAAAGTGGGAGCTTTTTGTGGCTGAACGGAAGACTTTTCTCTGCCATTTTCTGTTCTGGTTGGGCTGAATTTTCATTTTTCATAAATACTTTTGCAGGGAAACATGTTTCCCAAAACAGAGTAAGGCAAAGACAAAAGAGGCTGATGAACGTACAGCCCAGGGAGGAGACGTGTGCTTGGGGGACAAGGGACCTTGTGTTCGGATCTACCTGTCTTAAAGTATCGGTGACAGCCTGCTTCAATCATATTCCAGCAATGGTCACCTCCTTATTCCCTCCTGGTATCGAAAGAGCTGCTCACAAGGTGTAAATCAAACTGTTACCGTGCTGCCCTGTGGGGCAGAGGAAAGCACGCTCCTCTGAGCTCACCTTCTTTATAGGCAATTACAGAGCAGCGTGCGTGCCTCCAGCTTATGGGCATTATTAAAAAAAAAAAAAAAAAAAAGGCGGTGTGGGGAAAACAAAATGTTCTCATTTTTATCCATGTTCCCATCTGGGGAGTAGCTGAGAAAAATTTATGAGATTGTTGTCACCATGTTCCTGGAGTAAGGGCCAAGTGATGGTGAAGTAGCAGTAGCCCTATAAACTTTTTGTGGTCTTTCCTAGGAGATGGGATTAGTGCAGTGGTAACAAAAATGTGTTACTCATACCTCCTCGTGGGAGTGCAGAGATCCTGGTAACCCACGTGCGACAAATGGAAGTAGCCCCACAGTACCTGTTACTCTGCGTTTCTCCCTGCCTGCTGCAGGTCTGGGGGCTGTGGACCAGCTCTTCACATCCGTGTGTTTGGACTGGAACAACTGTGTCTCTTCTGAACTCCTCCTTTAATAGTTCTGCTTCTTATTTGGCCCTTGTGTAGGACCGAGTGAGCAAATCGCGGGACGGGCGGTTTGCTGCTCTCCAGCTTGTTCCCCCGTACGCGGTGTTTACCCCTTCTCCGTCCCTCATTGCAGGTACACATCCGACTTCACAAACACATTGCAGTCTATAAGGAAGAAATGCAAACTGGATGATGTCCTGTCAGATCCCCTTTTCCAGGAGGACTGGACTGCATTCCAGAACTCTGTCCGGTAAAGAGGATTTTTTTTCCCAGCTCAGAACTGATTTTTCTGTCAAAGTTGGAAGGACATGACTTGGGGTCAGTTTACACCAGTTCTTAGTGCAGAGGGCAGGGCTGTGCCCGTTAGCTGCGGTGCTGCGGGGAGCATTAGTGATAGCGACGGGGTTTCACGTTGCTGCTGGTGCTGTGGGGCTCCCCACCCTGTCTGGAGCATCTCCTGTCACTTGAAATATCAGCAGCGCTCTGAATTTCTTCCCAGTGACGCTGAGCTGGCCTTAGCCGTAATGACAAGAAGTAGCATGTGGATGGGGCTGTGGGGCAACAAACCCTCAGTGTGCTCTCAAACGGCTGCAGAGTTAATGGCCGAGCTAACTCTTGGCAGATGGGTCCCCTGGGCGCTGCGGTTTGGTTATTGCATTTTATAATTACGTGACACGTGTCTGAGTTGGGCTGTCTGGGGGGGTCTGGCCTCAGATCTCACAACGTGTGTTTTTGTTGTGTTCCTTCCCAGGATAATTACTACTTGCGGTGAGCTCCTTCGTCAGTGTGGAGACTTTGAGCAGCAGCTGGCCAACAGGTGAGCACGGCTGAGCTTAATTCATGAGCTGTCAGCATAGGGACCAAGCTGGAAGAAAACAAACCCCGAGGTGCTTTTATTATCTAGACCATGGAGGGAAAGCAGGGGCGGTGTGATTTCCCCCCGCTGCCCTCCCCAGCTTTTGAAATGTCAGAGATGGGTCACAGCCTGTTCTACTCAGCCGTGTGCCCACGCAGTCACAAGAATCCTTTTCCTGGGATACCTGGCTGGGGATCGAATGGACGGCTGGACTGGGGTCAGGAAGGAATTTTCCACCAGATCAAATTGGCAAGATTCTCACCCCCCTTGTGACATGGGGCATAAATCGTTTGCTGAAATGAATCTGGGTGTGCCTTAAGTGATCAATTCCTTGTAACTTGAGGAGCGCCAAGCACTGGCAGCACGTAGATCTTTTGTTGCTTGTAAGCAGGGCGCTGTTCAGCCTCTTGTGCCTTGAAATGCTTTGGTCTGAGCCGAGGGCCTGTGCTGTGTGTGGCAGGGTGGCTGGCGTTGCACAGGAGGCTGGGTTTGTTCCCTGTTTGCTGACATCCCGAGAGCACAATCCTCTCTTTCTCATCTCAGTGTTTTTGCAGGTTTTGAGTTGCACAGTAGACATGAGAGCTGGCTGTAATTAGCATCTGAATACTCTCCCCCTTGAAGTGACATAGGGGTAGTGTTGGTCTTTGGACCAACATGAGAACAGCAGTGCTGATTTCAGAGTTTCCCGGTGACTTTTGTGTACTTGTTTTCAGGATTTTATCAACTGCTGGGAAGTATCTCTTGGATTCCTACAGCCCTTGCAGCTTTTCTGGCTTTCAGGATACCAGTTCTGCAGAAAAGAAGAGCTCTGTAAAGAATCCCTGGCAGGAATACAATTATCTTCTGAAGGAGAATCCATCCGAGTATGCCAGCCTTATGGAGACGCTTTACACTCTAAAGGTAGCTCGGGTGCCTGGGAGAGCCTGTCTCTGTCACAGGATGCTGTTGAGCCCGTGTTTGTAGATGAGACCTGGATTCCCCCTGCAGCCTGATCACTTTTCATCCTGAGCTGCAGCCTTTTGATGGGCTGTGTTCCAAGTCTTCCACAGAGACACCGACTGATCTGCTGAGAGATGAGATGTACAAGCCCAGAAGTCTGGACTCGTTCCATCTCTCCCCAGATCCTGGCTGTGTTTTGTGAACGTGCCCTTATCAGTTCAGGTGAGGGAGATTTTGTCACAGAAAGCATTGGGAAGTTTGTGTTGGAGCCATCTCAAATTCTGGAGCCCACATACCAGCCCCTCGAGACTTTCTTTGCCACTTACGCTCTGCTGCCAGAGCCATTCTGAAACATCATTCTGCAGGGCCATTCATGCGTGCATCTGTGAACGGGGTAGAATGACTCTGGTTATCTCCTTGTGGATCTGAGTCGTGTTTGCCATCGTCGGTCACACATAGTGGGGAACTCAAGGTTATGAATTCTGTCGCTTGCTTGGTCAAAATGTTTTGATTTCTTTTGCACTGAATTTCCCTGCAGCTTGTGCAGATCTGCCTTCGGTGTTGTGTGTTTGACTTTGGACCTTTAGCCAGGTTCCACGGTACCCTTCACGTAAAACTTCTGCTTCATTCCTGCAGGGAGTCGGGCAGTTGTGCCTGTTGAGTAAAAGGCAGTTTTGCCATCTCCTAGGATCTAGCCTGTGCTGGTGCCTGGCACGGCTGGAATGGGGTGCTGGGTCTTTGTTCTACATTTCAGGGAGCACTGCACAGTTTCTGTCTTGAACGGATGGAATAGCCCATCCCAAAGGAGACAAGCTGTGGCACTGCAGAGGAAAGCTCTTCTGTAGTGGGATGGCTAAGACAGACCGCTTTGAGAATGTTAACAGAGCTTCTCTGTGGTCAGCTTAATGACTTCTGTGTGTAAACATTTTTCTGTGTCTCTGTGTTAGGAAAAAGGGACGAGTAACCACAACCTGTTGGCTTCATCGCGATCTGCCCTAAGCCGCCTCAACCAGCTGGCACACCACTTGGCTTTTGATTCTGTTTTTCTTCGCATCAAACAACAACTCTTGCTCGTTCCGAAGATGGAGGTAATGGGCACATTGATCTGATCCCGGCTGGCGAGGTTTGCCTGTCGGATACCTTGGGGTGGAGCACAGCCCCGTGCTGCTCACTCTTCTCCTTTGCAGGATGTTTCCCTCTGGTATCACATTGCCACGAGCTACAGCCAGGGGAGAAGTTTCCCTCCCTTCACCTGCAGCGTTCCCAACAGCTAACACTGTTTGCAGGCTCTGGTGCTTGTTGGGGAGGTTGCTTTTCTAACTGGCGTGAGCACGTGCTTCCCCAGGGAGCTGTGAGGAGAGGGAGTGGATGGTTTGGGCCCGAGGGAGGACAGCTCAGCAGCTGTGTTCCGCTTTCTAGAAGTCCTTGGGTAGTCACAGTTCATGTCGCTGAGTGACCCCTTCCTAGAGTACTGACAGACTGTGTGCTCCAGAAAGTCATCGCTCCGTTCTGCACTTTGCCTTTCAGAGCTGGAATTCCGGTGGCATTGGGGAGACCCTGACGGATGACCTGCCCAACTTCAGCCTGACTCCCCTGGAGTACATCAGCAATGTAAGAGCTGGGGAGTTTTGTGATTATTTAATCATACTACGAAGCAGAAGTCTTGAGCTCTTAGCCTTCTAATCCCCGTGTGGCTCCCTGGTTTCTGTTTCTGATGGAATAACAATGAACCCTTTCTGGCAGTGGTGGCTGAGTGGAAGGCAGGTGGTGTGAGCGCAGGATAAAGCCGTTAGGGAGCACTGAACGCCGTCTGAGCCTCTCTGTAGCAGCAGTTCATCGCTTTATCAGCAGGGCAGGATTTGATGTATGCCTGAAGTTGTGTAGCTTATGTGTGTGAATTTGTGAGCACGGTCCCTGTTTGGGAGTGATATGTTTCTGTAATTCATGATGTTATTGTCACTTGAGTCCATGTTTCCTCTTCCGTGATTTTGTTTGGTTCAGTCTCTTAGATTCTGCTCTAGAAAACAAATTGCTGGGAACACTCCAGAGGTCAAAGATTTGCTCGGAGTAGCAGTTCTCTGTACAGGTTTTTCTTAACATGATTGTTTCTGTGGCTGGTTCTCTGACCTTGCGAAAAATTATTTCTTGTACCAAGTGTAATGATGAGCAAGAGCCAATTTGTTTCTGAGCAAATACGGGTTAGTGAGTTGCTGTCACACTCAGCTTTCTGCTTTCAGGTGTGGATTGCTGCAGCTGACTTCTCCAGCAAAGTGCTTGCTTCACGTTTGTTCAGTGACTCAGCTCTTTGTGCTTTTATTCTAGATTGGGCAATACATCATGTCGCTTCCTCTCCACCTTGAGCCATTTGTCACTCAAGAGGACTCAGCTTTGGAACTGGCGTTGCACGCTGGAAAGCTGCCCTACCCCCCAGAGCAAGGTAGGGTGAAAGCAAAGACTTGGAGTGCCCGGGGAAGCTGCCACGGTTTGACATTCCCGAGCGAGCGCAGTGTCGCACGGTAACAGAGCTGTTGAAGATCCGTTGCCTGTCTAGTCCAGCTGTTTCTTCCAAGAGTCTCTTGGCAATATGCAGGAGGAGCCTCTAAATAAGGAATGAAACTTTCTCAGTTTGATCAGACGAGAAGCTTTAGCGTGGTCTGTTCAGCGTTCGGGGTGCAGGGGCTGTTCGGGGGTTGGAGCCCTGGTTAGTTCCTGGGTGCGGGGAATGAACAGGAGATACCTGGGGTCGGTTCCCAGGCTCTGAAGGGAACCATTGAACCATCCAGCCTGAAAGACTGCTCAAGTGAGCTTTTGTGGCTTCTGTTCCTTGCCAGCCTGTCTGCTGGCGTGAGCTCAGGAGTGGCTGGGGCTGTCTGACAGCTTGTGAACAGGAGCCTTGCTCCAGCTCTGCTCCTTCCCGCTGGGTCCGCCGCAGGGCCATTGCCAGTCATTAACCCCGCAGAAAAGTCTGCACTTTTTCTGGCCTAGTTTCTCTCAAAAATGTATCAATAAAATGATTTAAATAAACTTCCTAAGAGGTCTGCTATGCGACAGAGTTGGCAGGAGCGAGGAACAGGCAAGGAGGAAGCTTGTGACCGTGAGTAGAACTGGTGAGTTAGGGTGGCCAAGCCTCTTGTGTAACGTCCCCACCTACTGAAGGAAACAGCCCTGCACAGTGATCACACGGTGTGTTCCTGTCCCGGACAGGTCCTCAGCTGGGATTCTTGCGGCAGCTGCTGCCAGGAGCTAGTGTGAAGCTTTCCAGCTTCAGACCCTGGTGAATCTGGAGAGGACATCATGTAAGCTTAATTTTACACTGGTCACTTGTGGTATAAAATCTGCAGTCCTCCATGTCCTTGCTGAGGGCCAATAGCTCCTTAGTTTGTTGCTAGAAAAAGAGGAGCCCCTGAGCTCCTTTCTTCCGGAATAGATTATTTGTTCTCAAGCACGACAGTAATGCTGTTTACTTGTAAACAACTTTTTCCTCTGCCTCTTTTCTCTGTAAATCCAGGAAAAACTGCTGTCATAACCTGTGTGACAAGCTAACCCGTGCCCATCGGTGGCAGAGGTTGGGAGCCCACGGTCAGGAACTGCTCTGTTGCCTGTCTGGTTTGGGACAGGTTTTGCATCTTTAGGAATTTCTTTTCTTAAGGGTCCAACCGTGTGTTCTAGTCTCTGTAGTTCTTGCCCAGCAGGGGCACAGTTCTGGAATGCTGGCCACTTCATTTGAATTCCTTTTTCATTCTGTATTGACTCCAGCTGAAAAACCATGAGAGCTGCTCTGCTGGTACCAGTGCCACCGGGTCTTTAGTGGTTAGATACCCGCCACACCGATTAAACCCCGCCGTGGAGGCAGTGCCGCGGGTGCTGTGGGTGGCTGAGACAGCTGCAGCCCAGGTGCCTCTTCAAAACTTTCTCCCTGTGTGTCTTTCCTTAATTTCTTGCAGCAAGCGGAGCTTTGGCTTGTGTTGGTTGTTCAGGTGGCTGTCCTTACCTGCTGGGTCATTAATCCTGCTGCAGTTAACAGCGGCTGCGTGCCGCTTCCCGGCAGGTTGGCAGCGCACCGTGGCTTGCTGTGCTTAATCTCTTCTCGGTGTTTGTTTCCCCTGACAGTCAAGGAAGTGTAGGGCTTCGTATTTGTAGTCTTCCTGTAGCCTTCCGAGAATACACTCGTTAGGTTTTAGCATTAATTATTTTGTCATCTTAAAGTATTTACATGGTTAATGGGTCCCTAACTTGAGACATTGAGCACAGAATTCCTTTAGGGCTTGGAAAAAACCTGTTGGTGTGAACTAGTCCTGGAAGGTGATGCTCTGGGGTCTGCCAGGCAGTGCCCTGATCACCCGCCAGCCCTTTGGAGGTGACTTCCCTGCAGGAGTAATCACGGGAAGCGTGTCGGCTCTTGCGCTGACTTTCAGGGTTGCGTGGAGTCAGGGAGGAGCCGTACCTGCCGAGTGCTCCAGAAGCAACCCACAGGCTCTGAATCCTAACGGCTACCGTGGTGTCCTGCTGAAGAAACAGATAACCGTTTATGCATTTTATGCGTTATGCTTTGTTACAAAACCGGCAAATGCAGGTGAGGCAGACTGCTGACAGCTCACGAGGGTTTTCTGTGCAGGAGATGAGCTGCCTGAGCTGGACAACGTGGCTGACTACTGGCTGGGCTCCGTCGCCAGGGCCACGATGCAGACGTACTGCGAGGTCATCCTGCAGATACCCGAGCTCACGCTACACTCCACAAAGCAGCTGGCCACAGACATCGGTAAGTGGGTGCACACACTGTCCTGAGAGCTGTTATTGTCACACACGGGCTCCTCTGTCGCGACATTAAAGACGTGCAGCCTGGGGTTCTCCCTCAGTCGTGGGCACGTTGATCTGACACGGTGCAGAGGTTCACAGCTGCTCTTCTGCAGAGTGCTGGGTCACAGCCTCTTGGAGGGAAGGGTGACGTTCCCGGAGGTGCTCCTGCTTCCTCACTGCTCCGTGCTTCTGCCGGGGGAAGTCAGAATCCTTCTGAGCTGAGAGGATTCCTTAACGAGCCAGTCTCAGCGAGAAAGATCCGTGTGTCATCATCTCAGGTGTGGCACTGCCTCCTCGTCAGGGTGCCGTGCACTGCCGGTGGTGTCACACGGGGCTCGCAGCGTGTCCCGGGCCCGTTGGGAAGGGCTCCGGTGGGTTACGCAGGGGGTGGCTGGTTGGTTTCTTCTGTTCACTTGGTAGCTGCAGAGGGGAGAGTCAGCCAAAGCCCTGCCAAAGGTCGCTGCGGAGCCCCTGACCAGCATCCTTTCTTACAAAACCCGTAGGATCAGCTCTCCTGCGTGGTGAACTTACTGCCCCGCTGCTCGGGAGCTGCTAGGTGACTAATTTACTTTCAACAGGAGGAATTTCCAGCAGCAAAGTGGGACGTAGCTGGCCCATGTTGTTCCTCTCTGCCTGCCCCAGGGCCGTGCAGAGTGAGCGAGGGAAGACGGATGGAAGGCGTTGGGGAAGGTGTTTCTGCAGGATAGGAAGGAGATGAGGTTTTCTTATCTGAAGCTGATGAAAGTGTCACCTCGAGACCCCCACAGCTATTGTAAATGCCAGCGAGTCCTTTCTTTGCTGTAAATCATGGGCGCTGGCTTCCCCACGGCCAAGCTCAAAGCCAAGGATGCAGTGTCTGCCCCTGAGCTGCCCTTTAAGTGTGGTTGAGTGCCTGGCACTCAGGCGCAATCTTTTTTTTTTTTTGGCATTGTTTAGAAACGAGGCAGTGGATGAGAGGCTGGCTGCTCGTTCTCCCTGCCATCCTTAATTCCCAACTGGCTTGGAACCGCTGAGCTGGAGCTCCCTCCTGCCTGGACAGCCTCTGCAGAGCTCTTCCCAGCTTTGCTGCGAGCTCTTGGCCTTTGCAGGAGCGATGTCAAGCCTCCACCCGTGGCCATGGTGACTGACCACCCCCAGGGTGTTGTGTGGAGGAACTGAAACGTGGCCGGATGCGTCTCATTGCTCTGAGCAGACGGACAGTTGTCTGAGGCAGCGGACAGGAACCGAAAATACGCCCCAGTCAGTGCTGGGAGATTCCAGCCACGCTGCTGTGCTCTGGGGCTTCGAGGGGACACTGGCGGGATTCTGACTGTCACGGGGAGCAAAGAGTTCTGTTCGCACAGTGTCTGTTACCTGTCCAAATACGTGTTCATCCTCCGTCTTACAGATTATCTAATCAACGTGATGGATGCCCTCGGCCTTCAGCCATCAAGAACGCTGCAGAACATTGTCACCCTGTTGAAGGCAAAGCCAGAGGAGTACCGGCAAGCTGCGAAGAGCGTGCCCCGCAGGATGGCCAGCAGCGTCGCTGCCATGAGAGGCCTGGAGTGTTAGCTGCTGCGTCCCTGCCGCCGGCACTGCTCCGGGGCTGTGCCGTTGGGTCGGCTTTAGTTCACCGTAGACTTTGCAAGGACAGTGAGAATGTCTTTGGGGATTAGGGCAATTCATTTCTAAATAACTTTTGATAAACGCCTCTGTCTGGGAAAGGCTTGTTCCGTTTCTCCATCTTCAGAAACGAGGAAAGTCGTCCTTCAGCCAAAGGTACCAAAAGCTGTGCAGGTGGCCTCGAGCGAGCCGAGCAGCGCTGGCTTCCGACTAGAAACCTTCTGCCCGTTGGTGGATGGTTCGTGCTTCGTGGCGGTGAGATGACTGGCTTTTTCAGAAAGTTTAATCAATTCTGAATCTAAAATTACAGGGTAGGTGCAACAAAGATCGACTGATTGGAAGCTCTTCTACCTGGAGGCAGTCGCCGTTGCTCAAGTCTCTCATTACTCGGAGTCCAGAAGCCAGTCTCGTCGGTTAGAGGATGAGGCACGACCCTGAGAATAAAACCAGTTTTGTAGGTTGTTCCTTGTGCAGTTAACGTATCCTACGGGAAGTGACGGGGTTTATAAGAAATTGAATCAAAGTGTTGCTTTCTTGTAAAATTTATTAAAGCTTGGTGTATACTCTTTGTAAAACAGCCCGTCCAGCCTCAGTACGCTTCCAGCACTCCCGCAGCTTCGGGAGAACACGGGACGAAATGCGAAGAGGTGCCAAAGCTGGAGCACCGGCTGGGTGAGGCAGGGCTGGATAAAACCTCGCATGCAGACTCTTCTCCTTTGGAGGGGAAAAAATTTCTTCCCCTTATCTGTGTCTGCTTGTGCAGTTTTCTCCTTCCTTTCACCACCATGCCTTGGGGGAATAATTCCTTTCAGAGTCTCCGTGTCTTTGCCTCTTCTTTCCTCAGCTGGGTTCAGGCTGCTCGAGTTGGTGTCGATCCACAAAGCTTTCTGCTGTCTTCGCTTTTTCGGCTGTTTGGTTTTTTTTTTTGGGGTGGTTTTTTTTTGTTTTGTTTTGTTTTGTTTTTTTCCCAGGCAGCCTCTCTCTTTTGCACAGCGGTCGTTTCGTGTTCTCCGTTTCGCACTCGTCAGCCTGATCCGTTCTCCCCAGTGACTGTGCTGGGCTGCCAGAGCTGCCTCTCCTCTGGGCAGCCCCGTGTCGGGTTTTGTCCCACCCACGTCTTTCCTGTGTTCTGTGGCACGCGTGTAAGGTGCCGATGCAGGCTTGGATTGACCAGCGCTGTATTTTTTGAGTGAAGCTGGATTCCTTGGGTGGTGTTTAACTCCCCAACTGCAGCCTGGGGAGGGGAGGAGAGCCGGAGGCGCTTTATAAACAGTTTTCAGGTTTCATGAATTTTGGCATCTAAAAAAATTTCAGAGCAGGGAAGTAACATGAGTTTTCTGGCATGTGTTTTTCCTTGGCAAGGTTTTCAGTGAGGTGTTTACTCTCTTTGTTTCAGAGTATGAAAAGTCTGTTAAAAAATCCCCCAGTGACTGGGAACCTTGGTTCTGCATTGTGTTGGGGCTTCTCCGGTGTCTCGTTTGGCTGCGATGTGTGAAGCCGTTCCCCGGGCGAGCCCGGTGCCCAGCTCTGTGCCTGGTCCCGTGCGGTGCCCAGCGCGTCCTCCAGCAGGAAACCCCCTGATCTGCCCGCGGGGGAGAGAGCCCGAGCCACGCTGCAACCAGCCCGAGTGAAGTCCCTGGGACACTTTCCACTTTTATTAGTTGTCAGACGCCCTCTATAAACCAGCGGGAACCGGCGGGACGCAGTTTACTGTTCCGGAGAACACGCTGTTCCCATTTACCTTGGTGCGAGCGGGTGAATCTCGCTGTCGCTGCCTCTCCCGTCCCTCTGCCCCGGCGCCCGAGGGGGAGGATTTCTGAGGCTGTTCTCCGCTGTTGGTGCGTTTCGCGGGGTTTTCGCGGGGTGGATGGCCCTGAGACCTGCTCGTGCCTGGCTGTGGGTGCCGGAGCCCAGCCGGGGTGTCGGCAGCAGGTCCGGGTGCCCCCCGTCCCCGCAGCCCATCGCGTCGCAGGAGCTCTAGGGCCACCGGCACTGTGTCGGAGCAGGAGCAGGCTCAGGGTGACCGTTGTGTCCTACAGAACCGATCCCATGTCCCAGATTTGTTAATTCACCCCCCCGAGCATCCCGCACAGCCTGAGCAGGAGGTGGTGCGGCTCCGGCGGTTGAGCTGAAACCTGGGGGGACGCGAAGGAGCACAGCACGAGTGCACATCGCACCCTCCTCCTCCTCTTTCTCCACAGCAGAAAACCCAGACGGGCTGAGGATGGGATTTGCAGAGCTCTTTCATTGTTTAAAAATCTGAATTTAATTTTTAAAAAAATGGTTACGCTTCTTTTTCCCACGATCACCACGTGAAATGGGAAGATGTAAAAATTCAGATCTCGGAAATAATGGAAAATCAAAACTTTAAGTTGCCGTTACTTTCAGAGCTAATCAGAAACTTTTAAAAATTCATGAACCGAGTCTTACAAAATTAAGGCTGCCCCTATTCTACGCGTTATCGTCCTGTAGCTGTTCTGCAGCAGCGTTGGAGCAGCTCCCCCCCGGTCGTTAAAGGTTTGACTTTCTCGGTGAATTTTGGCCACAGAGGTTCCCCCGCGCGGGGCATCACCAGCAGGGCCAGGGCATCGCCTCTGCCAGCTCGTCCTCTTCCTTCGTCCTGCTTGGGGGGAATGTCAGCAGCCAGACCCCCCCGGCACCGCCCCCGCGGGGGATGGAGAGACCCCCAGCACGCGTGGGGAGCCACAGGAGGAGCGGGGAACCCCCGGCCACCCGGCATCGGGCAGCGTGCCCAGAACATCGTGTTCCCAGTCCCGTGATTGAACCACACGATCGTGTTTCTCAAGTTTTGCAAAAGTGCTTCAGGGCGGCAGGTCCTGGTGAGCTGCGGTGGGCTCTGGGGAAAGCCGGGGGCCAGCAGCATCCACGTGCGGTCCCGGCATTGCTCAGCCTGGGCCCCGGGGACCACCAGCCCCCTGGGGACCACCAGCCCCCCGCCACCCTTGCCCCGGGGCCAGCCCAGCACCTCCCTCCCGGTGAGCCGTCAGCCTCTGGCCAGCGCTGAGCTGCACCCGCTGCCAACAGGAAACTTATTTTAAATTGATTTATTTATTGCAAGAGCCTGCTACTGTTGAACAACCCGCTGCTTCCTCCCCGCGCCTGAATCCTGCTGGAGGCTGGAGTGTTCGTAGGACACGGTGGCAGCCGAGCCCCCGGGGGTGTGTGTGAGCAAACCCTGGGCAGCAAACCCCAGCAGAGCCCCCGCGGGCTCCGGGAGCCAGAGGACAGGTTTTGTTGCTGTTGCAGTCGTTTGGGGTGGGCACAGCACAGCCCCAGAAGTAGCGTGGGTCCCAGCCCAAGGGATGCGCTGGGCTGCGTCTCAGAATCCCACCGGCCACGGCCGCGCATCCCCGCTCGGGACATCCCCGCCTCTCCCCGCACCGGCTGCCTCCCCGGGCTCCTGCCCCTGTCCCTGCCCTGGGGATGGAGCGGTGGCTGGTGATGCTGCAGCAGCGCTGGCGCGTGCGGGGGCTTACGGCGATACAGCCACGCCGATGGGTATGAGCTAGCCTGACGCCGACCCTGCGGGGTTCGTTACGAGCTTTATTAGACCGAGCATCGTCCCAGGGGATGCTGCGAGCCAGGGAGGGGAGCACGGCCGCGGCTGCTCCGCTCCTCCCTGATTTTGACGGAGAGCAGAGGATCGCCCGGTGAGGGATGGAGGGAGCGCAGTCACGGCGAGGCGACGGGACCCGCTGCTCACTCGGTCTCTGCGTCGCTGTCGGGACCGAGGACGTCGAGGGGCTGGACCCGCAGCGAGTCGTAGTTGGGCGGGGGGGTGCCGGGCTCGGGGGGCAGCGCCTCGTCCCGGGGCAGGGTCCCCGCGTCCTCGTGCTGGAAGCCCAGGTTGGTGTGAGCCTCCACCAGCTCCGACACCGTCGGGGGCGCGTCCGGGTACTGCGCCTGCGCCCGCTTCTGCTTCAGGCCCTTGCACCAGCTGATGATGTGGATGATGGTGATCCACAGCGAGTCGATGATGATTTCCCCGAACTCGATGAGGCACAGCACCGAGCCCCCCATCCAGAACCCAAACTGCCCGCCCAGGCTCGACAGCAGCCAGACAATCTGCAGGGAGGGGAGCAGCCGTGAGCCCAGTCCCCGCTCAGCCCCTGCCCGCCGCCGCGGGTGCCAAGCCGGGGGACGCTCCTGTCCCTGACCGAAGGGGCAGGGCAGCGCCGGGCACTCACCGTCGTGGCGGCCGACTCCGAGATGGTGCGGTAGTTGTACTCCTGGAAGTAAATGTTCAGCTTGATGATCCCGTTCCTGTAAGGGAGAACCAGCAGCTCAGCACGGAGCTGGGCTGGGGGGTCCCAAGCCCCTCTCCACTGCCCATCCCCAGGACCGGCCGCGACAGCCCGGCTGCTCCGAGCATCCCTCCGCTGGGCACACGGGAGGGGGCAGAGAGTGCCCGGCGGGGAAGGGAGGAGAGACGTGGCTCCGAGATCCCTCCTGGAGCAGCACCCGGACGCTTCTCTGGGGCTGTTTGGTTTCTGGGGCTGTTGCCCTCCCCAGTGCCCTGCACCTCGCGCTCCTGCGCACGCCCAGAGCGGCTGCAGCCCGACCACCCCGCTACGGGGGCTCGACGTGTCCAGCTCAGCGACAGCTGTCAGGACATTCCCGATTCTCTTCTTTTTCTTCCTTAGGGAAAACCTCCTTTCCCCCGATTCGGGGTTTCACCTCTCAAAGGGTAACGCAGCGGTTACCCTCATTCTGGTGCATCCCCCTGCTGCCGCTGACGGATCCTGGGATGTAAGCACACGGGGACGCCGGCTACGATCCAGGAGCTGGACGCTGGCGATTCACAGCCCCAGAGCTCCCAGGGTCCCGCCTGCAGCGCTGGAGCTGCTGCGGTTTGTCCTGGTTTTACCGTGACGGCACATTCGGGTTTGCCTGACCCCGTTGGTCCCCACGCAGGGGGTAGGTACGGTTTCAGATTCGCTTTATGTATCTTCCCGGCAACGCGCCAAATCCTGTCCCCCCTTTGCGCTGGCGCACGCGTGCCGTGGCCCCTCGCCGAGGTCCGCGTTAATCACGGGCTCCACGGGAGGATGACGTGGTTCCGTCCACTCACCTGTCCAGAGTCACGTTGGTGGACATGTCCCTTTCGTAGGACAGAATATGGAAAATCCAGTCCTAGGAGGACAAAGCGCATTCAGACCCGAGCAGGAGCATCCTCTGGGCGCTGCTGGGACCCTGGGAGATGCAGGGCGGGGGGTGGGAGCCCCGGGGGTCCCCAGCCCTGTCCCACGCCCTGGCACGGGGATTGCACGCTGGAAACGGGCGGTTGTGCAAAGAGGCACCGGCTGCCCGGATGTACATCAGCTCGGGGACTGCTGCGGGGTTCCTTACGGGTGAACGTTTCGAACAAGAACGGGGGTTACCTCCGAGGCCTCGGACGGCCAGTCTGCCATGGAGATGGTCATCTTGTACTGGGTGTCACTGGGGAGGAGAGGAGAACACTGGTACAGGAGCTTCCCCCTCTCTGAAGCCGCTGGAACTTCAGCTCTCGTGCGGGGAAGCAGCCCCCGGGACCCGCTGCCGTGATGGGGGGGACGGGGTCCCGCCACCCGGACGGCCCCGGAGGGACGCGGACACTCACTTGCACGTTTCCTTGCAGGAGTCGATACAAATCTGCCTGTGCCGAATGCTGGACCTCAGCGACGAGTAGCAGTGTGCTGGTGGGTGGAAACACAAAGTCAAAGCTGCTGTTGGGGTGAGGACCCGGCTAACGGGGTTACACCAATTTCATTTCACAAAACCGATGTTAAGGTGTGAGCCTGCCCAGGTTGCCATCTTCTCCTCAAACCTCCTTTTCCTTGAGAAACTCGGGCAAAGCGCTCAGGCAATGAGCGATGAACCAGGTGTTCATTTCCTCGGGAGCTGGCTTGCCCGCTGTCGGTGGTTTTGGCCCAGCCCTGGCCAGCGGCAGGGGCAGGATCCGAGCCACCGGCTGCAGGGAGCCCCGGACCCCCCGTCCCTGTGCCCCCACACAGGAGCCCGTCCCCTGCCCCTGGCTCTGAGCTCTCCGGGCGCGGAGCCCTGCAGCGATTCCCCTTTTCTCTCTCCTTGCTCCCCAGCAGCTCCCGTTACCCTCCCAGGCTGGAGCCGGCCGCAGGGAGCTGGGGCCCCTCAGCCATGGCCATGACCAGGATTTTGCCCCTTCTCCCGGCACTGACCCAAACTTACCCCAGCCCGGGTTATCTTCGTTGTTGCAGTAATTCACCCCTTCGGGCAAGGGAAACATGTAGTGGCCGCATCCACAGCTCTCAACCATGTGGTTTTGGAAGCAGGAGCGCAGGCAAGCCTGGAAAAAGGGGAGAGGGGGCTGCTGAGACCTGGGCTGGCCCCCCTGTCCCCCCGCCCGCCTTGGGGGTCTGTGCTGCGAGCATCGCTCGCCTCGGGGGTGTTTTCTCTCTTTTGCAACGAACTGAGCTGATTTCACAGCTGCACGACCCCATCCTCCGGTGCACACCATCGCCAGGCAGCGTGGCAACCCGGGGAGCCCGGCACGGGTCACACCGGCTCTGCAGCAGTGAGACGCGGCGGGCAGACGAGCTGCCACACAGAGCATCCCTGCAGTGAGGGTTTGCTGCACAGAGCATCCCTGCAGTGAGGGTTTGCTGCACAGAGCATCCCTGCACTGAGGGTTTGCTGCACAGAGCATCCCTGCAGTGAGGGTTTGCTGCACAGAGCATCCCTGCAGTGAGGGTTGGCTGCACAGAGCATCCCTGCAGTGAGGGTTTGCTGCAGGATGCATTTTTCCTGCTGCTCCTCCAGATGTTAAGATCCATCCCAGCTGTGAGCTGGTCCCCTTGCGGGAGCAGGAGGGAGCTCGATGCCCGCTCCAGCCGCACAAGAACCTGCCCAGTGCTTCTGGGGGCTCCATGGAAGCAATACAGAGCTTCCAAAAAGGAATAAAAATGTTCTGCTGCACCCGTGGCACCGCTGGTGTCCCCAGGCTTTGCATGCCACCCCGGCAAAGGGCTGCCTTCCACGTGAGAGCCGGGACTCTAAAGGGAGCTCAGCGTAAAGAGCAGGTTTCAGAGGTCGGAGTTATCTGTGCATCTGCTGCTCTCCTTGGGAGGATCCGGCCGCGTGAGCCGGCTGCGGCGCTGCCACCAGCTCAGCCGGGCATGAAGGTGATCGGCCGAGACCCGAGCGGGATGAAACAGCGCAAAGCAAGAGCAAAGTCTATGAAAAGGGAATTAAATCTAACAGCGCCGGCGGGGAGAACAGCAGAGAGCGATGGGAACGCCGCATCCTGCCGAGAGGTCTCTGGAGTGAGGGGGGTTGTGTGGACACAGAGCCCCAGCCTGCATCTCGCAACTTTTACGTGATAATGCAATCGAGTATTTGCTTAAATATGCGTCTTAAAAAGGAGGTAAATGGTCCGGTTATTTCAGTGATATCAAGGCAGAAATGTAAAACCTGCTGGACCCCAGCCCTCCCCTCGCTGGGGCGCATCCTCGGCTTTTGGGCGCAACCCCCGGGTGCTTTGGGTGCTTTCCCCTTTGGATGGGGACCTCTGGATCTCTCGCCCCAGAGGTGCTTCTCCCTGCTGCTGTGGCCGGTTACAGGTTAACCCGTGCTTCACGCGTACGCTCTATTTTCCTGCAGATTTACCAACACTCAACTTTCTCATCCCAGTTCTGAAGTGAAGGAGAGGCGAAGCTCTCTCTTCATGTCCTGCCCAAGCCAGCAGCCCCTGCCGGGGTGAAAGATGACCTGATGCCCTTCGAAAGGGCGGAGGAGAGCAGGGTGCTCCGGAGAGGAATCCCTCCTCTGTTCCTCTGCCGTCCCCGGTAACCCTCGGGCTCGCCAAAGGCTTTAAGGGCTTTGGTGGTTCTCCCTGAACAGCCGCGCTTGATTTCAAACCAGCTTTACCTGGATGGAGTAGGAGGTGTTGTACTGGCTGTAGAGGTTTTTTACGGGGACGTCAGAGCCGTTCATGGTGCAGTCGCTGTAGGGATAGCCCATCCGCTCCAGCTCGTCCTGGAAAACCCAGACAGCCAACGTCAGTTCCCATCGCTCCTCCCCACGTCCCCGCTGCCCGTTTTCTAGAGACTCCGTCATTCCCGCGTTCCCTGCCGGCTTCGAAAACGGTCACAGCACCGTGGGCAGCGCTGGAGGGGAGGCTGCCCCGCCGAGGGTGTGCGAGAGCAGCGTCTGCCAGGCCAAAGGAAGAGGGAACAATGACCCCAGCACAATATTTTGGCTTCGATAAAGCGCTTTGCCGGGACAGTTACATAAAAGCCTCGATAAACCGTTCCGCCCGCGGCCGGCGCGCACCGCGACTCCTTTGGTTTGAGCCAGTTCAGCCGAGACTCAAACCGGGTTGCGGTCCCATCAGATAACGTTATTCTCAGACAATCCGCCCCCGAGGAATGCCGCACATACCACCAGCACGCCGATGGAGGTTTCCGTGCCGGCCATGGCGTAGATGCCCTGGTCCTTGAGGAAGGGGAAACTCTTCTGCTGGTGCAGCATGAGCCGGGCGCCGGCCGCCGAGGACAGGAAGGGGATGTAGTCCTGCTGGCTGATGTCCAGAATCAGCTTCAGCCCTGGGACACCAGACAAACGGCTCAGAGCAGGGATTGTACCGAAATGCCAGCTTTTGGGGAGAAAAGGAGTCCCTCTCCCTGCACGCACAGAACCCCCGTTCCCTGGGCACCAGCACGCCCGGCGGGGATGCAGGGATGGGAGTGCTCGGACATTGCCTCGGACATTTCAGCTATCCAGATGTGCTGGGTACGTGTCACATCTGTACGCCCATTGCTTGGTTCTGTGCAACACATTTCCCTTTTGGGGCTTATCCTCCCCTGGAAAACCTGCTCCTGCTGCCCCGCTCCAGAGACACAGAACCCGTAACCAGGCTCTGCCGGGGCGGCCACGGCCAGACCGAACGCCGCCCGGCTCCTCCTGCCCAGCAGAGCTCTCACCAAACTCGGCTCCGGGGTTGGAAGAATTCAGCGCCTCTTCGTCCATGCCCCAGTTGAAGATGTAGCAGTTGCCGTGGTCGGGGTGATAGATCTGGGTGAAGTTCCTGAAAGATTCACGCACATAAAACCCTGATTCCTGGGGGACCGAGTGGTTATAAAATAATGCGTCTGGTGGCACCGGTGCTCGGCAGCGACGTCTGGGATTCGCTTTAAATTCCTTCGCTTGTCAGATGCCTGTGTAGGAATGGCATCTGAGATAATTTCAATCAATCTGCTGTTGAACAAAAAGCAAAGTGAGGCTCTGGTGGGTGCTGAGACCCGGGCAGCGGGGATAACGCTTTGTCAGAATGGAAGGGGATTGGCATCGGCTGTCACACAGAAATAACTGCTGGATGGGAGCTGTGCTAGCAGGTTGTGGCTGGTGTCACGTCTCGTTCTCTGGGGATAATTCTCCCTTTGCAGAAGGAGCAGGACTCCCTGAGCCTGGGCTGCAGCTGCGTGTGTGTGTTGAGGAACTGGATGTACACATTTGGGGTTTGTAGGAAACAGCGATGGTTAAAACCGCATTTCTCAGAGCCTTGTGCAGAAGGGGGACTGCAACCGGGGGCTGCCCTGCTGAGCCGGGGTCCGCTGCCTCGGCGCTGGGGCTGGCAGCGGGTCACCCCCAGACACCCCGGGAAGGTCCCGTGGCTGCTCCTGGTCTCGATGTGTCAGGAGCAGAACACCCATCCGCAATTAAAACTCAACAATCAACCTACAATAAAATTAAACTAGCCCAGAACAACCCGTGTGAGCCATCATCACATCCAGAAACCCGTGGGAAATGCTGCTAGAGCTGAGAACCAGCAGGAATCTCCTTATCAAGGATATAGACCTTAGAAAGAGACAAGAAAGAGGCTGCCGTGCCTTTAGCATCCCGTGCCGGTCCCGCTGTGATGGAACAGGGCTGGGAGCTCTGGGTGCACCTACTTGTAGTTGCAGGGCTCGGCGCCGTAGAGACACGCCAGGATCATGTCCTCCGCCTGGTACCCCATGCGAATCCTGTCCTGCAGCGGCACGCGGGCGAGGATGCTGGTGGACTGCAGGATGTACCACTCGGTCACCGCCTGCGCCGCGCTGGAGAAGTTGCGGTACGTGCAGTTCTCGGAGCCCTGGTGGCTGCACTGGGGACACACGGCAGCAGGTCGGACCCTGTCCCACGGCGTGGCCCCTCACCCTGTGCCCGCTCAGCTTGACGCCAGCGCCGGGGAGCTGGGGGGGGGGCACGGATGGGTGCTGTGGACCTGACTGTCATTGGGGGGGTTACGGATGGGTCCCTCCCTGGGGACATTTCCCAGCTGGGCAGATTCTGCAGCAGCCCCAGCGTGACCTCCACACGCTTTCTATAAGAAAATGTCACTTTTGGGTCAATTCTTTAAGGCTGGGGCTGCCCCAGCTCCCAGGGGGTCAGGGTCCTTGGAGCCTCCGTGGGAGTGGGGTGGGGGTGTGGGACCACCCTGTGCCTCTGCGGTGGGGGCTGCAGCAGAGAGGGGCAGGGACAGCAGCCGGAGCCTCTCCCCGGCACTTTGGGCGCTGGACCCGAGGAAGAGGAGGGAGCCTGCACAGAGCCCCCTGCCCTGGCTCTGCCCGGGCTCAGCCCGCAGCCGGGGCACTGGGGACCCCGGGGTGGACAGCACTGTCCCCTGCGCTGCGGGCAGGCTCTGCCGACCAACACTGGGCACTGCTCACTTCCTCCCAGTGCTGCCCAGTGTTTCCAGCATCCCTCTCACCAGACAGACCCGCTGGCGGGATCCACTCCGTACCCCCGATGCAGCACGAGGCTGCTGCACCCTACCAGTCCCCGTCCGCCTCCCGCGGGGCCCCCCCTCACCAGCTTCACCGCCAGCTTGTACTTCTTCTCCTCCAGCGTGGCGTTGGCGGGGGTGGCCGGAGCGGCCGTCTCGTTGCCCGCGGAGCTGTGGTTGCCCCCAGCAGCCTGGCTGCTCTCGAAGATGTCCAGGATGATGGGGTTGTCCTTGTCGTGCTCGTCGATGAGGACCAGGGGGATCTGGTGCCACAGCTCCAGGTTGAGCGGCTCGGAGCCGTTCTCGCTGCCGTTCCCCAGTACGGAGCCGTTCTCGCTGCCGTTCCCCAGTATGGAGCCGTTCTCGCTGCCGTTCCCCAGTACGGAGCCGTTCTCGCTGCCGTTCCCCAGTATGGAGCCGTTCTCGCTGCCGTTCCCCGGTGCGGAGCCATTCTCGCT
>WKFP01014668.1:75393-94793 GCA_011057875.1 Pterocles orientalis | reverse complement strand
ACCTGCCCTTGAGTTTGTTTTTTTTTCCCCAAAAAATAAGAAAAAGTCCCATTAGAATGGCATGGGAGGGGGGGGAGAGGAAGGAGCACCAGGGCCCGGCTGGGATGCGGGTGGTCGGAAGGTGCTGGGAGACAAGGACGAGGGCTGGTGGCCACTGCGCTGATCCCAGAGCTGCAGGGGTTCACGGTGTGGTTCTCGGGATGGTTTGAAACGTCCCAGGCACCAGGACATCCCCAGGACATCCCCTCGCTGCTTTGGCTTCCCTTGTGCCAAGGTGACAGGTCTTTGGCACAGATTAAATAACTGCGGGTGAACCGCACTAGTATTTTAAAACAGTTTTATAATAATTTTTTTAAAGGATCTTATAGTAAGAAAAAAAAAAGACGTATAAGATTGTATAATCTTTATTTTTCTTTTTAAAAAGAGCCTGGCTGAGCAGCTGTGTTTACTCCCAAGCCTGCTGCTGGGCACGCTTTCCCAGAGTGTTTTGTACACCGCGCGTCTTTCAAGTGCAGGCTCCAGAAGATGTTGATGCTTAAATAGAAGGGGTGGAAGCCTGCCTCAGCGGCACCGGCAGGCTGGGTCTGAAAGGAGAAATGAGCTCTGCTTCCATAAACTGGCCATGAATTACGGGACCAAGCAGCTCTTCTGTTTGCTCCTGAGCGTGGAAGTGGCTGGGAGGGGGTCGGGTGCCCCCTGGCAGCCCGGCTGGCTGCGATTCGCACGGTGGTTAGCACGCGCTTCGGCATTTTATGGCTTCATCTCAGCCTTAGGCGTGTTGCACAGCGATTCCTGTTGATCACATCATTAATCCCTGGGGAGGGGGAGGCGCACGCCCCTCCTTTACTTTCCGTGTCTCCCTGCACTGGATGCTCCCTGCCCTGGTGGGATCCCCGAGCCCAGCGCTGCTGCACAAACGCGGCTTAGAGATAAAACCTTGAGCATCCTGAGCGATTGTGGGAGACGTTAACTCCTCACAGCAGAGCAGTAAATGCGTATAAATCTCCTCGGAACGATAAATCACCGCAGGGCAGCAGAGCATTGTAAAAGGAACGATTGCCTCTTGCTAGGAAAAGCAACGACGGGTTCTTGTTCAGTCGGGACTTGGTCAGACTTTCCCAAACGTCCCCGTGTTTTGCTGTTTGGGAACAAAAGGGATTTTTATTTTTAAATTGCACAAGTGCCTCCTACCATTGTATCAGAAGTGGAATGCGGGGTTGCATTTAAGCATTTCCAAGGGAAGCCAGAACGAACAGGTTCGATGGCGAGGACCAGGACTACCCAGTTTGTAACTGCTGTCCCATCACAATAATTGTCCCTCTCTCGCCACTTGTTTCCCCGGAGAATAATGTCTGGTACCAGCGCCGGCAGCTCTAGCGCTGAAAATAGAGCGGGCTGCGTTTGTTCGGCGTTTGGAAACATCAGCTGTGAAGCCAAGTGACCTTGGCTTTGGCTGGGCTTTCTGTTGTCTCCCTCACTGGCTTCATGAGAAAGTTTATTCATAAGCAAAACCCTCCTGCTAAAAATACAGCTGGAAGGCAGCAGGGCAAGCTCCCCTGCTCCCCAGGCATTGTGTTCCGAGCCGGGGCGATGCACCGCTGACAGCGGCTAAATACAGCTGGGGACCTGGGCACAGGGGGCAAAGCAGCCCCAAAACGGCGCCATCGGTCCCGTCCGTCGTGTTGCGAAAATATCAACCGGTCCTAAATCTGCCTGGCAACAGGAGAATATTTTAATGGTGACGGGAGCGGGTACAAAGAAGGCTGAGAAGGTTTCTGGGATGGTTTTCAGCAAAGATGAAGAAGAGTGGAGCTGCTTGTGCCGGAGACCCCGCAGAGAGCCCGGGACAGCTCTGCAGGGAGGGGAGCCCCCCAAATCGCACCCGTGCTGGGACTGGGGTCACTGGAGAACCACAGGACTCGTTCCTCTCCGGTTCTGTGGAAATCCACATTGCTTTTGGCCAA
The DNA here is from genome assembly GCA_011057875.1 of Pterocles orientalis. NCBI lineage: Eukaryota > Metazoa > Chordata > Aves > Pterocliformes > Pteroclidae > Pterocles > Pterocles orientalis. The sequence goes on along the minus strand of WKFP01014668.1, from coordinate 92,829 downwards.
ATTATGGCATTTGGCAAGGTGGGGGGGGGTGTTGAGATCCCAGCGGGGGTCCCAGCAGCCCTCCCAGGTGGGTGGGGGGACACGTGGCCAGCGCCCTGCCCATGGCTGATGGCACCGCCGCCACCCGCACCCGCTCATTAGGCTGCTAATTAGCAGGAGCTGCGAGAGGTACGTGCTCCACGTCAGTCACCTCTGCAGCCCGGGTTCCCGTCGGGCGGCTCTGGGGTGTGCAGCCAGACCAGCGCCGTCACCCACTCCGTGCCGGTGGCTGGTGCCACAGCGCCGGGCGCAGGGACGCTGCCCCCACCCCGCTGTGCCGAGGGAAGCCGGGCATCGCCCGTTCCCATGCAGGGTGCACGCAGGCTGGTCCAGCACGTTAATTGCTGGTTTATCGGGTGCACTTTCGGAGCCACGCTGTCACTAAACAGAATGGAGTAATTCAGTTGTGACCAGTAAAATCACAGTGGAACGACAGCGAGCATCTCACCAGCCACCCTGCGCCGGTAACCGCTGCGTATAAAACCTTCCTAACTGCCCTCTGTTTGCGTTACAAAGATCAGGCAGTAAAACCCAGACTGGTTTGGTTTTACAAGCAGCAGCGGAGGGGAGGGAAGCGGCCCCCCCGCCCCGGCTCCTGCACACCCGGCGCCGGTGGCGAGGGGCTCGGGCTGGGGGGTCCCCAGAGCGGGTGGGATGGGGTGAACCCGGCTCGGGTCGGCTCCCGTCAGCCGGAGCGTGAACAGCATCCATCGCCTCGCCCCGCCGACACCACGCGCCTCTCGTGGGTGAAGCCGAACCGGCTCCGGGTGCGGGACCACGGCCACGGGCTCCGGCAGCGGTTCCTCAGACCCGCTCCGTAAGGAATTGGTGTGATGGGGGATCGATTGCCCTCCGGCCTTTTCTCCCGCAGAGGTTCATGGGCACAGCTGCCCACCTGCCGTCACTGCTGAGGATGCGGGGACCGGGGCGGGTCCCCCCCGGGATGCTGCACAAGGCAGCGCCAGCACGGCGCCGGCCGGGACGCGCACCGGAAAGCTCCCCGTGGATCCGTGCTTTATGGTCCTCTCCCACGTTCTGGGGGAAATGTGAAATATTTAGTGACTGATGAGTTTCTACAAGGAGAGGGAGAGCGCGGGGCGATTACCCGGGGTGATTATCTGGGGAACAGGCTGTACTCTTCGGGATGCGTTATGTAAACTTGGGCGAGAAGCTCTTAAAACGCCAGCGAGGCCGGCGCTGCGGCGCGAGGCGTTGTGACAACAGCGTGATTCACCCGGCGCTGCCGGCACCGCGCGGTGATCGCATCCCCGGGGACTGCGGCACGGTTAAACTGCCGGTGAACAAATCCAGGGCACACACACGGTCTGCCATCCGTAGAGACAGATTTGGGCAAAGTTCATGGGGGGAAGAGACAGAAGTGATCCTGTGCCCGCACACGGGATGGGGCTGGGCTTCTCTTTGGGGACCCCAGAGGTTTGCCCTCGGGTGGGCAGGCTGCAGGCGGGATGCAGGTGGGATGCAGGTGGGATGCAGGCGGGATGCAGGTGGGATGCAGGCAGGATGCAGGCGGGATGCAGGTGGGATGCAGGCAGGATGCAGGTGGGATGCAGGCGGGATGCAGGCGGGATGCAGGCGGGATGCAGGTGGGATTCAGTCAGGGTGGGGGTGACACAGGTTCGTGTGGCTCAGCCTGGCAGAGGCACTGCTGGCGACTGTCCCCTCCTGTGCTTTGCACCCTGCCGCTCTCGGGAACACCGATGGGAAGGCTGCCCCATCCGGAGTGGTGCGTGGGGAGCTGGGCAGGGCCAGCAGCCTGCCTGCGTGCCTGGCAGTGCAGGGAGGCTTTGCCCCCGGTCCCACCCAGCTCCTCTGGAAGGGAAACTGAGGCAGGAGCGTAAGACCGGAGACACAAGGCGGTATGGGAGTGTCACAGGAAGGTGTCAAGCATGGGGGATGATATCAGAGAGGACAAAACACCAGGAACACGCTGTCCACGGCCCTGAGGGCGGGTGTGTGTTCCTGTTTGTACCTCCAGCGGTGTTGCAATGGGGCCGGGAAGTGGGCACGGCTGTGGGTCAGCCCCGTGTCTGCTGCTGCTCTCGCTGGGCTCAAGGGAAGAGCCTGGCGCAGCGTGGACAGAATCCCCCGCACGGCATTCTGCCCTGTGCCGCGGGGATGGCCGGCAGAGCCCCTGCCCCCCGTCCCACCGCCCCCAGCTCCCCGGGGCCGGGAGTCCTGAGCCCCGCTGCTCTGGAGAGGGACGAGTGGGATGAGCGGGATGAGGAGTGGATGAGTGCGATGAGGAGCAGGATGTCCCTTCATGTGCTCTGGAGAGGGATGGGTGGGATGTGGGAGATGAGCTTTTGCTTTTGGGAGGAAAGAGATGGAGAGAGAGATCCCATAAGAACCCCCAAGGGATCAGGATGCCCTTGCTGCCAGCGAGCCTTGGTCCCAAGACAAGAGGCGTTCAGGAGCGATGCAGCGGGATAATTGCTTCGGAAAGCATCGAGTGCCCCATGTGTGCCGTGCCGAGAGCTGCGGAGCAGCGCTCACCTGGGAGCGATCTTGTGGCCACGGGCTGGCAAGTGCAGCCTGGCACCCAGCAGCCCCAGCCCAGCGAGCGGCGGGGCAGAGCCGGTGGAAGGACAGGAGGGAGGTCTGGTTGTGGTTTCTGGGGTGGGATTGCCCAGCCTGGACTGGGATTTCTTCCCTCCTTCCCCTCCCAAGGTGCCGGTCACACTCAGCCCCAGCTCTGGCTCTTCCTGGGGTTCATTGCCCATGACCAGCGCCGCTGGCCCAGCCCCATCGATGGCATTACCGCGGGTGCCGGTGGAGGCGTGGGGAACCGGCGATGACTCCGCACCTCCCGGTCCGTCCTGTTCCCAGGGATGTGCTGGCGTCGGGATTAGTGCTGGGGCCATGTCACGACATGTCACCGCAGAGGGCAGCTGCCGCAGCCGCGGGTTCACCTCTGACTCACGTTTGCCAGAACCTGCTCCGGCGCTGCCGCGGCTCGGGGCTGCGCTTGGGATGCTCCGGCTGCCGGCAGCCTGCCCAGGCTGAGGCTGCATGAAAACACTCCTGCAAAGCCCCGGGGATGGCTCAGACCTGGTGTTGGTCACGGGGAATTGCTCCAGGGCTCTGCCCAGCTCTGGCCATGGGGTGGTCCTGCGCAGCCCCCAGCCCCGTCTGGCCGGAGGAGAAACCCCCCGATGCTGATAGTGATGGGGCCGGCTCGCCCTGCCCTGAAGGTGGAAGGGTGAAATTAAAACACCGGCGGCAGTCTCCAGCCCTGTGTCCGGCCTCTCCAGCGCTGGGTTCACTGCAGGGCAGCAGCGCTGGGAGCCGGGAGGGTTTCCATAGGCTGCAGATGCCTTTCCCCAGCCCCATTGACATTAATGAGGCATTTAGCTCCCAAACCAGTTTGTGGACCCCTGCAATGTCACCCTGCCTGGAAGGGGACCTGGGCAGCTTTTAACCCCCTCGGTGTTGCCCAACCACATCTGCTGGGAGCCACCTTGCGCAGCCAGCCCCTCGCCCCGGGGAGGCTGGGGTCACCCCCAGACTGAGACCCCCGCGGCCGCTGCGCCCCACGGGCTGGGGGCTGTGTCTCCGGTGTGTTTTCCAAGGAATCTGGGACTTGTTCATTGCCCCATCCTGGGCAAGTGTTTCATCCTGGTTGATCAGGAGGTTGGATGCTCCCGTTTATTCTCTGGGTGACCAGGTGAAATTCCGTCTGATGGGGGATCCGCATTCCCGCCCCGACCATCCTGCCTTTGAGCCGTTTGTGTGCCGGCTGTTCATGCCAAGCCATGAAACAGGCAGAGCCGGGGGGAGAGTCTTGTTTCCACCCAGGAAAAGCCTTTTCCCGGCAGCTTTGGGTCTCAGAAGTCCTTAAGCAGCCGCAGCTGGGTCTGTCCCAGTTCAGCTCGCCCCTCGCCGTGGCTTCCCGCCGGCGTTTGCACACTGGTGTCAGAGGAGCTGGGAGCACTGGGAAAGCCACCAGCAGGCGAGGCCGGCAGTGGGACTGATCCTGCTCTGCCGGTGCTTCCACAGCATCTCGGACCAACCGAGGCTGTTACGGGGAAATTTTAGCGCCGTGACACACAGCCGGTGCTGGGCACGGCCGGTGGGCTCTGCAGCGTGGCGTGCAGAGGGGTCCATCCCCGGCAGCACGGAGAAGGGCTGCAGGCTCCCGGCGTTTCCAAACCCTGTTTCTGTCCGGGCATCTCTTGCTGGGAGCAGCACCGGTGATCGCTGCCATCCGGCAAACCTCCGGGCAGCTGGACCGTCCTCCTCCTCCGCCACCCCCGGCAGCTCCTCCGGTGCCCGCAGCCGGGTTCTGCCGCTGCGCCAGCTCCGCGCCGGAGGGATTTCACCCAGCCGCCGATTTACTGCCTGTTGATCCTGTAAACTCCCAGCTGAGCTTCTCGAGCGCTTTGAGTTTACGATGTTTAGCGTGTGTCAGGGCTGGTTCTCGCACCATCCCGGTACTTTTCAGTGTTTAAGGTGACTCAGCAGCGCAGGATTTGGTTCTCGATGAAGCAATCCGTTCCCGGAGCTCCTCCGTGGCTCTCTGCCTCCCGAGGACTGTTCACACAAGGAGGAAGGTGCCGTGCCTGCCTGAGAGTAAATGCAGAAAGCACCTGCAGAACCCTGTGCACAGGGACTGTGCACCCCGCAAAGCGCCGGGCAGGATGCACACCCCGGGCTACGGAGCAGGGGCCGCGCAGGCAGCTGCAGGGGGGTGCCGTGCATCAGCAGCTTTGCTCTCAGTGAGATGATATTTTCCCTTGGGAGAAATGCCGGGATCAGGTGCAGAGTGCGACCAGTCCACAGCCCGGCTTTCTTGCAGGATTGGCACCACTTGGTGTATTTTAAAGGGTTTTTGTTTGGCTCTGGGACACAATCAAAAAGAGGAAGCTGCCTAGAATTCCCGCTGGTTGTCATGTCAGCCGCTCTACAGCCCTCGCCGAGCTCTGGCTTTGCTCTGACGAAGGCTCACGGCAAGGCTGTGGCTTCGTTGTCACTGCCCAGGTGTCCCAGAGAGGGATCGGGGACCCAGCCTGTGCCATCCCCTGACACAGCTCTGGCTGCCGCCGTGATGGGATGCTCTGGGACGCGCTGTGCCCCTCGGCCTGTCCCCTTCCCCAGGGGGGTCTCAGGTGCAGCAGGATGCTCAGGGCAGCAGCTGGGGGCGGTTTCCTGATTACACGATCGGTGCTGATTTAACCCAGCTCCCGGGGCTGGGGGGTGCTGGGAGGGGGGCAGAGAGGTCCCATCCTGTCCCAGCAGCAAGCTGCAATCCTCCAGCCCCTCTGGGTGCTGCCGCCAGCAGAAGCCAGCAAACCCCGTGGTCCCTGCACAGAGCCGGTCGGTTGGGTGCTGTTACCGCACCGGAAAGGATGAGGAGCAGAGGGTATGTCCCACCTTGCTGTGTTTCCTTGTGTTTTCCCTGGGAGAAGTTTTCCCCTGCGGTGTTTGGAGGCTGTGCTTTGTAAGGGTTGGGGTCAGAACTGCCCCAGTGACCGTCTGCTTCTGGAGGAAGGTCCTCAGACAGGTGTTCCTGGGCCAAACCAGCTCCTGTATAAAGGAGCAGCAAACTGGAAAGGAAGGAGCTTACTGGAAGCCACCATTGAGCTCTGCGCCCTGCCGGTGTTTCCACCGCAGCAGCTCCTGCCTGTGATGTGGGGGTGGCCCTGGTGCATGGCTTTTGCAGGGCTCCCCCGTGTCTTCCTCTCGGTCTGCTTTCCACCTTTGCAAATGGAGCACATCCCGTGGAACAAGTGCCTCTACCATCCGGTGCCGTGCTGGGGAGGGGATGGGGACACGCAGGGGTTTGCTCTGAGCATGGTGTGCGTTGGAGAAGGGGCTCTGGGGCAGAGCCAACCCCCTTCTCCCTCCTCTGGTCCCCAAGGCCAGGAGTGGAACTGCCTGGGGACACCCGAGGGTCTGGTGTTTTCGGTCACCTTGCTGCCTAATGCTGCTGCCCAAAAGGCATTTCCACCCCGTGCCCGCTCACACCCCTGCTCGTCCGCCTGCTCCCGAGCCAGGTCTGGTGGCACTGCAGCACAGCCACACATCCACAGAGACCCCAGGGCACCCGGTACGAGCGAGTCCCAGCATTTCTTGGGATGCCTGCATGGAAGTAACTTGCATATCACTGATTTTTTTAATTAAAAAAAAAAAGCCAAGCAGTTACTCAAAAATATATCTTTATTTTTTTCAGTTTATCAGCTATTTAAATAATCCAGTTAAAATATGTTTTATTGCACATTAAAGAACCTTTCTGGATTCTCCCTGTCCTAGATAAAATAAGCTTATACAGAGAAAGGAAAAGACGTTCTGACACACACACAGACACACACACGCTCTGAATCACTCTTGCTCTACAAAAACCCCAAGCAGCCAACCCAGAGTAGGCGATATTCATCCTCAACATCTATCCGGTGTGCTCCAGGCAGCTAGGAATGGGCTGTGGCAGGAGAATGTCAGCTGCAGGGCTGGGAGCGAGGGACGGGCGCTGCCACCGCAGCCGGGTGCCCCGAGGTCTCTCCGCCAGCGCTCCCGGCCCTGCGGGTGCAGGCAGGGTCCGGCGCGGTGCAGGGGGCAGGAGGTGGAAGGGAGGGGGCATGAGCAAGGTGGGCGAGGGGCTGCTGGATCCCCCGGCTGCCTCCCTCCAGGGCTGAGCACGGAGCCAGGGCAGCACCGTCCCTGCCCCGGGGCTGGCAGCCGGAGCGGGAACGGGGCAGCTGCAGGAGGGAAGCTCGTGCCTGGGGTTGAGCAGGGAAAGAGCAGCCAGCTCCCGCTGAGGCTTCGGGGAGGTGACGTGTGGCCACGCGCTGCTTAACGAGCTCCTCTGAGGTTACATTAATGGCAGGCTTGAGCAACGTAAGATGAACCAAGCCTGCAGAGTATGCAGGTCGTTCCTGCAATCGGAAGGAGATTTCGTGCCCCTCTCGGGTGATTCTTTTGGGATGACTTAAGTTCTACTGCAACCGGGTACTAACCTGCTCTACAAGCACACCTACAGCTATCCCAGCTTCTCCCTCAGAATAAAGAGCTCCTCAGGCCCCCTTTGGAACCAAAACTCGAGAGCTTTCCTTTTATCCATTTCCTGCTCTTCCCAAACCTCTGCCGTGCCCCTTCCTGCACTGTCACGCTGCGTTCCTGAAAGCCCCGGGTTTTTCCCCACGCAGCAGAGAGCAATTAGCGTCAATACTCAGTGTGGCATCAATCTTCTGCTGGGGAGTGATTCCTGCCCACGTACAACGGGGTGTGTGCGGCTGGCTGCTGATCTCTGTCTGGTGAGACATCCCAGCTCGGTGCCGCGTGCTGCTCCAGCCATCTCCTGCCACGATCAACGTGAGATTTGATGTTGCTCGAAGTTCCTCATGTCCCTGAGCCCTCGGCTTTTGTGTCTGAGCTTTGCTCAGAGAGGCTCTGACTGCAAGTCCGATCCCTGAACACGGGTCTGACCCGACAGCCCTTCAGTGCTCGTTTGGCTGTGTGCCGTCCGCCCTGGCCGCCTGGGTCCAGCACCCACCCCTTGTTTTGGCAGCGGGACGGGTGGATAAATAACCGTCAGTGGTGCCCGACCTCCAGCGTGTCCGGCAGCTGCTCCGTGAACGCAGTCTCTAGCCGCAAAGTGCTGTAATTGGGGGGGGGAGTCCTGGGCAAGGGGCTGTCCTGGGGCAGCGGCAGGCGCAGGGCGGTGTTGAAGGTGGGCAGGTCCTCGTCGATGCAGACGGGGTTATCGTGGCCCTGAGTCTCCGGGTCGCCGGCCTGCGGTGGCCTCCCCGGCTGGTCCCTTTTGCGGTTGTTCCACCATTTCTTTGCCTTTTGCCACTGGCGCCGCATGACGATGGAAAGCGAATCGATGAGGAAGACCTCGATGATCTCGATGACGCAAACGACGGAGCAGCTCATCCAGAGCCCCAGCTGGCCCCCAAAGTTGGAAAGAAGAATGACAAGCTGGAAGAGAAGAGAGCACACGGTTATCGGCTCCTGCGAGTGCCAGGTGCGTGTCCCCGGCACCACGGCTGCGCCAAGCCGCCTGTTCCCAGGGTTTGCTGCCAAGCGTGGGGGGACCCTCCTCCGCTCTCCCCACTGTCCCCTCCTGCCTAGCTTCCTGCAGGCAACCCTGGTGCAGGGCTCGGGACCGGACATGGGAAAAGCGGCCCCGGATAAAAGGGCGGCACAGGGCAGGACCGGGCGCCGCGGGGTGCATCGTCGTGGGTGGTTTCCTGCCCCCGCCTGCGTGGGACCGCTCCCCGGCCAGCTGAGAACTTCCAGCCCGCCTGGGAGGAGGAGCTGCTCCCCGGAACCGCGGCGCTCACCGTGTTGGCAGGGTTCTCAGAAATGAACCTCTCGTTCAGGTCTTTGTAGAACACCATGAGGTTGGCGAGGTCCGTCCTGAGAGGAGAAACAGAAGGCAGGCGGAGGGTTTAGTAAAACAATAACATGAAACATACTAAAAACTATGCAAATAACCAGTTGGACCAGTAGGGCTGGGCCGCTCTAAGGGAGCTTTTTCCCCAATTGCCATCATTAGGGCTGCTGTGATTGTATCTGAGCTTGAGGTGCAAGCTAGAAACGCACACAGGGAAACTTACTTGTTCAGCTTCTTGTTGAGTTTTTGCCCTTTGTCCCAAGAGAGGACTCGAAGCATCCAATCCTGGAAAAAATACAGAAAACGCTGCTACAGCTGCGTGTGCTTGCGCAGGAATCCCTTGGAAAAGGAGCTCGTGCTCCCAGCGTGGGATGGGCCAGCTGTCCCGGGGGATCTCCCAGCCCAAGAGCCAAACCCCAGTTTAATGGTGACCTCCCGGAGGGGAAGCCTTGACCTGATGCCACAGACTGTGCCTCTGTGAGGAGCATCACTAAAGTGCTGACAACACCCCAGGGCCCCCCGGGTTCATTTACCACCTCGTTGTGCTGTGTGTGGTCACACAGACCACAACGAGGAACTCACCTCGGAGGCGGCGGAGGGCCACTGCGCGATGCTGGTGGTCAGCGCCCACTCCTTGAAGCTGGGGAGAGAGGCAGGCTGTCAGCCGCGAGCTCGGACTCCCGCGGGCACGCAGCGTTTTACCCCCGGTCGTGGCCGGACTCACCTGCAGGCGTCTTTGCAGATCTGCTGGCAGCCCAGCTGCTCCTTCACAAACTTCTCGTGCAGCCTGTAGTAGCAGTACACTGCAGGAAGGGAGGACACGGGTGAGAAGCGGAAAGAAAAGCCATCTGCTACCTGTGCTGGAGGGGGCTGCTGGGGTGTGGGTGGCCCTTGTGGCCATCACCTACATGGTGGGGATAAAAAGATTTCCCCATAAATATTGCAAAATGCTCTGAGAAGTGGCTGCACTGACTACAGGCGTGAGCAACTGCCTCGTCCAGCCAAGTGCTCCACTCGACCCTGCCGTGGTGTGCGCTAGCGACAAGCAGTTGGGACAACCGTCAGAAATGAGTCAATCCGAACAAGTTTTGGGCTCCGTGGCACGGGGTCTTGAGCAAGCGAAGGCAGCTTTTGCCTCTTGCCAGCCTATGGTGTGGCTGGGGTGGTGCTGAGCAGGGCCAGTGCTGCCGGGATGCCAGCCCACGGTGTGGCTGGGTGGGGATGGTGCTGCTAGGATGCCAGCCCATAGTATGGCTGGGGTGGTGCTGGGCGTGGGCAGGATGGTGCTGAGCGGGGACAGTGCTGCTGGGATGCCAGCCTATGGTGTGGCTGGGGTAGTGCTGAGTGGGGACGGTGCTGCCGGGATGCCAGCCCACGGTGTGGCTGGGGCGGTGCTGGGTGTGGGTAAGGCGGTGCTGAGCGGGGATGAAGCTGCAGGGACGTGGCTGGCAGTGGGCGACCAAGGCGGTTCAGTACTTACTCCAGTTGGGGTTCTTCTTGTAGTTGCAGTACTCTGCCCCGGCAGGCAAGGGCTGGGCGTACTGGGCGCAGCCACACGAGTCCACCATGGCCTTCTGGAAGCAGGAGTGCAGGCAGATCTGGGGGAGAAACCGAGAGCTGGGGTCTAAGAAGCACGGGCAGCAGCGCCCAGCTTGGGTGCACCCAAAGCATCCTCTGCTTATGGCAGCAGCAGTTTCCCTGGGCACCCCATTTCCCCGGGCCTTCCGCCTCCACGGCGAGTGAGGTACAACACCCCCTGAAACAAAACCCCAGCCCGGGCACAGGCTTCGCAGGAGGCAGCAGCCAGTGCAATCACAATTCTTCACGGGGAGAGTGCCAGAGCGACTGACACTCTCCAGGAGCACCCAATTACAGAAACCGTGCAAAATTAGTGGAAACTTACTCTGTAAACAAACATCCTGCTATCTGGATACTGATTAGATGGTATCTGTTATTCCGGGAGTCCTAAAGGTCACAATTTCTGGCTTCAAGGGTTACTAAGCTGCAACATTTACTTGGCCAATATTTTCCAGTCTCACATTGCTTGAAAATTGCCTAATGAGCTCATGTTCCCTCTTTATCTAACAAGGTGCCTAAGGGAACTTCAAACATCAACCACTTGGGAATAAAACTCGGATTTTAAAAAGCACTGTGGTATTTCACATCAGTGGTTAAAAGCAGTGACCCCACGCCTGGACTGCTCGCAATCTCAGCTCCTGAACGACAGGATATTGTAAAGCTCTTTATGAAGGTAGTTCTCAAGCGACTGATAAAAACAAGTGTAACAGATTTACCTGGAGCGAGTAGCTCTTGTTGTAGAGATTTTCTACCGGTATGTCAGCACCGGTCTCCGTGCAGTCACTGTAGGGTTTGCTCAGCTTGCGAGACCGAGTCTGGGAACGAGAAAAGAACAAATCGTGGATTTTGGAGTTCAAGGAGAAACCAAAGGGTTTAGTGGCGGTTCATCACAATTCCGAAACTGTGAGGGGGCAGGTTGGAACAGCACGGGTACCTCCTGCCATCTCTAATTTGTCAATCACTTGTCAAAACAACAGGTTTGGTTTTTTTTTTTGTAACATCCATTTCCCAAAACACTGCTCTGGCTGGATTATCTGCTGTCTTCACTGCAAACCTCTGCAGGAATGCCGAGAGGGTACAATACACCAGGGAGGACTTTTCAAAGCAGAGTAATTCATACGTATGTTTTCTCTCCTTGCGAAGTCCTAGAGGCTATGCATCCTTCCTCCTGGAGGTGTGTGTGTGGTTGGGGGGGTGTTGGCTGGGTTTTGCCGTTTGCTGTGCAGACCCCCACCCTCCTGAGCTGCTGGCGCACCAGCTGCACTGCTGGGTGGGTAGAGCAGCCCTTCAGGCTCCGCTGCTGCGCAACAGCACCTCTCCAAAATCACTCCAAACCCAGTGTTTGCACCTCCTCCAGCCCTTTCCCAGGTGCTGCTCCTGCCCCGCACTCTCTGCCCGGGGGAGAGCGCTCCGAAATGCCACATGCTGTGCCTGCAAGGGCTGACACCAGGGCTGGGAGCCCCCAGGTTCACAAGACCCAGCAAACCGCCTGCCCTCGCTCATCCCCAAACCCCTGCTGTCTTTCTGCAGTAACTATCCACTCTGTAACGCAGACAGTGGCCTGAATCCCCGAGAAACGCCATCCACTTCAGAATCCACTCCCCGGTCGATCTCTGCAGAGGTTAAAATCAGGGGCTGATCCTACAAAGGACCGATTCAGTAGGAACCTGAGCAATGCCCGCTTACCTTTGAGGCACTGACTACAGATCTAGAGGTTACTGAGGTCAAACCCGATAGCGAGCATTAGCATCACCATCTGTCTGCAGCAATAAAGGCTACAGGCATGTGAGGTGCAAATCAGCTCGTTACAAAGATGCTCTGATCTCCTTTGGAGGGAACACAGAAAAATGTGATTTCAGTAGCAGGGATTGATTACTTCTGAAAACTGCATGAAACCAGCTTTTAATATGCTTTTAACTTCCCCAGACCATCTAATGCCAGGACACCCGCCTCTGCTGCTGCATCCTCTAACAGATGACAGATCCTTTGTGGGGAATTTTTTCATCCTGGCTCACACTCCTACACAAGCTTGCTTGTTAGCTCAGGTACCGAAATAATTTCCAAACTAAATATTTGACTAAAGCACTGCAACCCCCACCAAGCAATGCCTTGTTTGCATTCCAAACATCTTGGAATATTTTTGGAGGCGGGGGTGGGGGGGGCAGGTACCCAGCAGAAATACACGAGCGATAACCTAGACACTGATGTTCGCGTTGGGAAAGCAGCGACGGCCGCGCTCCAGCCCGCAGCGAGCAGCCTGTGCACGGCACACGTCCCCTCTGTCCCCCTTCAGGTACTGGGATTCGGGCACACGGACCGATCCGGCACTGGGCAGCTCTGTCCTGACAGCCGCGACTCTCCCTCGGAAGCTCTCTGGACTCTTCCTTTACCGGCACTACAGCGATCCCCAGCTTTTGTTCTGAGTCCTGACATTGTGCCCAGCTGCTGTCCCAGCTGTTACAGAAATATGTTCAATGTTGGGTTTTATACTATATGCAACAGTCCAAATCTGCTGTGCCAGGAAAATAGTACATCAAATACTGAGAATGGAAATAGTCTTGCGGGGCTTTGTCCCCTTTACCTGCTCTGGTTCCCATACCTCCCGTTCACCTGCTGTTTGCTAGGCAGCACTTATCTCCGCTGGTTAGACCAAGCAGTTGCTGCCACGGTTTTCCAGACAGCAGGAAGATAGTTAACTATTTGCACATTTTAAAAACATCGGCCCTGTTTTTAATGCCTTTTCTAATGCAGGGACTATCTGTGGGATCGGCACACCCAGCCCAGCCAGATAAGCAGCTGGCTGATGGATCTGACCCTGCCATCAGGGAGGGAACTGCAATGCTCGCTTAACAGCCCATCCGGATGAAAGGGGAAAGTCAGGCTTGCAGATGGCACTGCTTTCACTGCTCCACCAGGGAAAGAAGCCCTTGGGCCAAATGCCTCCTCTGCATGGCTCTAATTGGGGAAATCTGGAGCTGCAGCCCTCCCTGCCCTCGCCAACAGCCAGATGCTTCACTACTGGCAAAGGCAGAGTTGCTGCCCACGGGGGGTTTTACAGCTGGGCCAGCAAGAAACCCAGCAAAGTGAGCCCTACACCCACAACAGCTAGGTGGGCTGTGTTGCTGCCGTCTCCAGGACCCGACCCTAACGCGGGTTCCCCGCAGCTCCCGCTTGTTCTCTTCCGCCCCAGGAACCTGCGTGGGATGCAAACTCGTCTCCTGTTGCTAAAGGGAAACCAGGCACTTGACAACACACATTTCTGTGGTTGTGGATTTTGCTGTGAAAACAAACAACCAAGAAATCCCCTGGAAAGCTGAGGGGTCGGGGAAAAGGGAGAACAAACAAAACCTCAGCAGCTGGTTTTTAAAGCCCTGATTTTCCAGCAGCCTCTGCACAAAGGAAAACTTTGTTCAGAAAAGTGCTATCACAGGATTGTCCTCGGGGCACTTGAGCTGCTCACGTGCGAAGTACGAGGCACCCTCCAGCTGCTGGCAGTGCTCAAACACCGTACGGGTTCGTATCTGCATCTGCTTCACGGAAACAGCGCCAGGCACCCGGAACCGACACCGCTGACACTCACAAAGTGCATCCCGATGGAGGTGGCCGCCGCGGTCTCGATTTCTGTGCCGATGTCTTCAATGAAGGGATATTCGTTTTGGTCGTGGACAATGATCTTGGCTCCCGTGGATGTCACCAGGAAGGGGTTGTAGTCTGCCTCGTCGATATACAGAACGACCTGCAATCCTGCCGAGAGAGACCAGGCGGGAGCAGTTACACCAGAAGCCAGAGTCAGTTTTTCTGGCCGGGGAGGGCAGCACCGTTTATTTAATATTATCTGGCCTCAAGCAGAACTGTCCCTCCACAGCCCCAAGTACAGCAAACAAATAATGTCTCCTGGAAGGTGGCTGAAACTTACTTTAAGAAGTTATATAACTGGGAAGCAGTCGTTTCAGATGGAAAACATTAGTGATGCAATGATATTATCTTTGTATTCTCTGGCAATAGTTTGCGCTAGTTCAAACAAGTGTTTCCCCAATCAGCTTGCACATCTAGAGCCAACACATCAATCACTCTCCAGCAGGATCCAGTTCGCTGAACCGCTCGTTATCTACTAGTTCCTCTGCAAACTCGGCTCCTTACCGTACTCGCTGCCGCCGGTGGAGGTGCTGAGGATGGTCCCGCTCTCCCCGCTGTTGAAGGTGTAGCAATTGCCGTGCAGGGGATGATGGAAGCGAGTGAAGTGCCTGAAAGAAATCAAATATCATCACCTTGCCCTCTGCAGTTGTAACTGTCTGTGGGAGAAAATTGGCAGATTTGGGCTTTTTTGTTTTGGCAGAGACATAGCAGGACTTGATTTTTTTTTTTTTTTTAGCAGTAATTAATTTTTCTGAAAAGTGCAGGTCTCTTTCTTAATATCTTGAAATTACATGGAAGTATGATCGGGTTTAATAGCATCAGGAAACAAAAAGTTCAAGAGGTTTTCATGCGGGAATCGGGGCCGAGAGGGTGGGGGAAGCGGATTTACAGAGCAGGAAGGTGGCAGTGGAGGGGACAGAGTCCTCTCATTCCACAGCCAAGCGTCTACAGGAAGACAAATGGTCATTTTTCAGAAAAGATGTCCCAGCCACGCTCACGCAGGGCAGGCTGAGGACACACCCACGTGATTCAAGCACACTCATGTGTTTGTTGGCTGTGAACATCTCCTCCCACTCAAGCAAACTTCTTCATTCCACGAGAAGATGTTACACGTTTGCACGGCTACAGACACGAGCACAACGCCGTCAGCAGCGATCCGGCTGAACTGACAGCTCGCTTCGTGCGTGGCAGCGGGGAACACTGCCATCATCCCCAGTACGAGGGACGACTCTCCTGCTACCAGCACACACAAGAATTGCACTGCCACACTCGTAAGCAGGCAGGCTTGACTCTGCCAAAACCCAGGGGTTTGTCCCTCAGCAGAACACTACGACAAATTAAATTACAGAGCATAACTCAAGTTCATGAAGGCATGGATGTGTGCTTTCATTTCAAAATGGAAGTGGTTCCTGCTGAAATTCAGCAAACACCAAATATTCAATCCCTACGCATTATGCACGTGGAAATAAGCTGTTAAGCTGGCAGGTATTTTCTGTGCACTGACCTTTTGTCACAAGATAGGCCATCAAAGAAACATGTCAGTAGAAGGTCATCAGCAGAATAACTCAATTTTTCTTTAGTCTCCAGGGGAATTTGTGCCATGATGTTCATGTAATGCAGCTTGTACCATTCTTGGATAGCATTAACACCAGAACTGAATGTATACAGTGCACACTCACTGCTGTTGTTTGCATCGCACTGACAATCACAAAGGGGAAAAAGCATTTCAGATGAAATGAAATCATGTATTCTACAAGGTACGTGTGATACCAAAGTTGCAGTGGCACAAAGGGGACAAGGGGGCATTCAGGGCTAAGCGATACAATCAAATGTTCCGGGCCCAAAGGAAAGGCACTAAGTCTATTTGAATAGGCTTCAGGAAGGCATTTCTCTTCCAGAGCTGGAGCTGAATCTGCAGGCAGCCACGGAGGCACGGCAGAACGGGCGAGAGAGCAGATGGAGGGGTTTTCACAGTATAAAGCCACCTAAGCAAGCAATAAACCTGGCCGGAGGGACACCAACCCCAAACACCCCTGCGCTGCCCCACAAGGAACCTGCTGGCCAAGGAAGAGTGCCACTCACCAGCTGAAAGCCGATGATATCGTTTGAATCCCCAGAGTTCACTATGGACGAATCCTTGTGGAAGACACTGCCCTCTATTTTCCTCTTCTGGCCACTGTGAAGGTCCGTCGCTGTCCTGGAGAAGTCCTCAAACTTCATCAGAGGGATCTGCTGGAAGAATTCGCTCCCTGTGCTGTTCCACTCATCCACCGACCGGCGCACCTTGGACTTGCCCTCTGAAAAGCCGTAGAAAGTCTCCAAAGCTTTTTTGGTCTCTTTGTCCAATTCGGATAAATACTCTTTCATGTAGCTGTACCTGTGTTGGAGACAATGGGACAGAAGGTGACACCCCAGCTCAGCTCCCCACCTCGCTGCAGCGTGTTGCCCCCTGCACCGAGAATCTCACGGCTCATGACAGGATTCTTCATCACAGACCCACGTGGATCTCTCTCACCCCCACACAGATTTACGCGGGTGTGGGCAGACGCAGCCGTGCCCTTGGAGAGATCTCGGAGCAAGGACCAGAAGCAGCAAAGCAGGCTGAGCTACAGAGAACGCCCGCACAGACTCCCAGGCTCCCCGAAGGTTGGGTTAGCCAGCCCGAGGAGGCAGAGCGTGTGGAAATAACACTTCTGCGTCTGTGCCAAGAGACTCAGGGAGCTGGACTGCCTGCAGGCACGGGGGTGGGTAGCTGGCAGTGGAACAAACATCAACGTAAAGTGTAGTTTGGCAGCAGAAAAAGTATCGTTGATCAATAAAGTCAAAGCATCCTGTAAGGAAAAAAGAGGCAACAGGGGAGTGACAGATGTTCCCTTTCCATTCTTCAGGAGATGGCAATCTTTATAATCCTGCAACTTGGGTCCTGGAAGGAGGGAATTTGAAGAGAACCGTGATGACCAGGGGCTGTCTGGAGCACACAGCCAAACAGACTGGATCTAGCTCAGCAGGCAGCTGAGTTTATACCCCGCGTGTGTCTGAAGAGCATCAGCACAGAGGTGGAGACGTCACTCAAAGTGCTGCAGAGGGAAAATCCACCGCTGGGAAACGCCGCAGCAGGATGAGCCCGGGCAGGGGTCGGGAGCTGGGGTGACCCAGCGCCGGTCCCCGTCCCTCCCCGCCCAGCACCCCGTGTCTTACTTGTAGGGGTTGATGTTGCAGATGGTGACGGCGGGGAAGGGCAGCTTCTGGAACTGGACGGTGACGGACACCGAGGCGCTGTAGTAGTTGAGCAGCAGCTCGGCACACTGCCAGAGGATGAGCCCCACGGCGCCCAGGGTCAGCAGGATCCAGAGCCCGCGGCGCAGGCGGCCCCGGGACACGACGATGCGGCGGCAGCCGTGGGTGTTGGTGTTGAGGCAGTACCAGCGCATCAGCTCGCTCAGCGTGGGCGCCTGCGGGCCGCGCACCGGCAGCGTGCGCTTCAGCCGCGCCGTGATCTTCTTCCCGGGGGGCATCGAGGCGCCGCCACCTGCGGACACACCGACCGGGAGATGAGCGGGGCCGGCGCCCTCCCACCGTGTCCCCGCCGCTCGCCCCCGCGGACCCGTCAACCGGCATCACCCCCCGGCCGGTGCTTAAGCCGTCCTCTCCGGTGGCCGCGGCGCTCCCCCCTCCGCTCACCTCGGCCGCTCTCCGGGCCCTGCGGGGCCATGCTCCGCTCCCGGCCCCGGCGCCGCTGCCGATGGCGGGGAGGGCGCCCGGCCCGGCACCTACCCCCGCGGCCCGCCCCGCCCCGGCCCGGTACCTACCCCCGCGGCCCGCCCCGGCCC
>WKFP01014668.1:36089-67982 GCA_011057875.1 Pterocles orientalis | reverse complement strand
CCGCTCCGCGGCCGCGCAGCGCCGCCTCACGGCGGCCGCCGGGACTGACCGGCCCCCCCCCACGGGCAGGGTGCTGCGGGCCGCCGGCGGGAGCCCCGCGGGCCCTGTGTGGGTGACATAGCGCGGTGCCAGCCCGCCGCCACGCTCCGCTCATCCCCGCGGGGACGGGACGGGGACAGCGGCGGGGCGGGGTCCCGCTGCCGGCCGCCCGCTCCCGCCCACCGCCGCCGTGCCCACAATAAAGATGGCGGCGCTGCAGCGGCGCCTGCCCGAAGCTAAGGTGGCGGCGCGGTCACGTGACGGCGCGCCCCGCCCCGCCCGCTGCATGGCGGCGCCGTGAGGCGGCCAGAGCCCCGGCGGCCCGGCGGGCGGGCGGGATGCGGCGGCCGGCGGGCTGAGCGGCCGGGCGGGGATGCGCGCTGCGCCGCGCCGACATGTCGCGGGTGAGCGGCCCCGGGCCGGCCGGCAGCGCCAAGGAGAAGCGCTCCTTCAGCAAGCGGCTCTTCCGCGGGAGGGCGGCGGGCGGCGGCGCGGGCTCGGCCCCGGCCACCGCCGCCTCCCCGGCCCCGTCCGGGCGGTCGCTCGGCGGGTTCATGAGCCGCGTGCTGAAGACCCTCTCCACCCTCTCGCACTACAGCAGCGATCCCGAGCCCCGCGGCCCGCACGCCCCGCGCCTGCCCCCCCCGCAGGCGGCCGGCGGCCTGGGCAGCTGCTTCCCGCCGGGCCCGGCGCGCAGCCCCGAGCCCCCGCCGCGGCCCGCCGGCAGCTCCGAGGCCGTGCCCGGCGTGGCGGGGCTGCGCAACCACGGCAACACCTGCTTCATGAACGCCATCCTGCAGTGCCTCAGCAACACCGAGCTCTTCGCCGAGTTCCTGGCGCTGGAGCAGTTCCGCGGTGGGCAGCCCCCGGTCGCCCCCGGGCCCGCCGCCGACGGCCCGCCGCCCGCGCCCGGCGAGGTGACGGAGCAGCTGGCGCAGCTGGTGCGGGCGCTCTGGACGCTGGAGTACACCCCGCAGCACAGCCGCGACTTCAAGGTGAGCGTGGCGAGGGGGGACGGCGGCCTCGGCACTTCGAGGCCAGGAGGCCGAGCGGGGGGCGGCCGCGCTGCCCAGGCCTCGTCCGCGCTGCCCAGGCCTCGTCCGCGCTGCCCAGGCCTCGTCCTCGCTGGGAGCGGCGTGAAACGGGCCCTCGAGCGTGGGCATGGCCTGCCAGTGCCGCTGCACGGGGCAGGAGAGGGCTCCGCTGGCAGGGACACCAGAGAACACGTGTCCCCGTGTCGCACGGTGCCAGGCGTTGGGGCGTGGCAGGGCTGCATTGCCAGCCCGAGCGCTGGCGCGGCGTGGGAAGCCTGCTGGCCTCGCAGGTGGCTCTGGAGAGCGGTGCTAGCTGCCCGTGACCTTCGGAGGGGCAGAGCCCCCGCCACGCACAGTGCTGTGTGCCCACGCTGGTGGCCACGGCGGCCGCCCTTCGGCTCCCCGGCTGTCCCTGGGGTGAGCACCTGCCGCCGGGGCACAGCCACTCCGTTTGTTAATGACGGTGGTGAAAGCCAGCCGCTGGCTCTGCTGCTTTTTGTGGGTGAAAGTGTCCATTCTGCTGTTTCATACCTCTGTCGTGATGCATTTAGAAAAGTTCCGACTAATTGTTGTTGTGGCGCCGGAGCTGGGAGCTGTGAGCGTGCCCGGGAGGAGGAGCAGGACGTGGAGAGGTGCCTCGCATCGTCCCTGGGCATGGGGGTCTGGGCTGATGTGGGGAATGAGTTCAAGATCGTCACCTCCTGCTCGTCCTAACTCAGGTTTAGTACCCTGGTATTCTCCCCGCTGCAGCCCTTGCCCTGTGGTTTGATCTGGCTGCGCTGTCCCCTGCCCCGCCGTGGAGGGCTGTGCGGGGTTGTGTTCACCCCAGGAGTGGTTCTAGCAGACAGCATGGTCTTTGCACCTACGGTTTAAAAATGCCCTGCAATAATTTTGGATGCAATAAGACACAACTGTTTTAAAAGAGCTCCAGGCCTACCCTGCTCCTCAGAACAGTGAGAACATTGTGAAGTTTTGTTGTAACAGCAGATCCCTGGCATGTACGACTGCTTGGCCGCGTGGAAGGATGAGAGGGTGGGTGGTAGCTTCCACACCATTCAATTAAAGACCTTTGTTTTAGGGAAGTTTTTCTTGCAGAGTGATTTGGAGAGAGGATGCGCAGGTGCATGAAAATACGGCAAGAACGTAGCTGACGTGTTCTTGGGCTCTGCCTTCGGTTCGGATGGGGTGTGGCAGCAGGTGAAGGTGGTGGGTACCAGGGTCTCCTCTCTCTCGGTGTCTGCAGGACAGTGGGGTGTCCGAGGGGCTCCTCTGAGGTATCAGCAGTCATTCGAGCTGACGCATGGCAGCGCCTCCTCCCTTTGCTTCTCCTGGGTGTTTCCAGGTGGTTGCATCCCCCTCGCACTCGCAGGTATTCTCCGGGGAGCCCGGCAGTTCGCAGCGCAGGTGCCTGCCCTCTCTCGAGGACACATGGCGCAGGTGGCCACACACAGGCGCTGGGTGGGGAGCGGTGTGACCCCGGTGTTTTCAGCGGGGTTTATTGACGGAGGAGCGCTTGGGAAGCCGCTCGGCTGCGGTGTTGATGATCTGGTCCTGGCAGCACCGCGGGGCTCTCGCCTTTATCGTAACCCTTCACCGCTCTAGAGGCGATCTGGCAGGAGAGGAAACTCTGCATTTCTCCTGGGTAATAACAGGAATAAAGGGTTGTGAGAGCAGAATTATCTTTTGCTGGTGTACCTGATAAAATCAAAGGGAAAGCAGACTACTTTCTAGGCCAGGACAGGCTGTGGATGCAGGCCTGCAGCGGAGGTGTTCAGATAAGAGTGATGGGAGGAGGAAGAGAAGCAGGGCTGTAGATTAAATTAAGGCCATGTTCTGAGTTTGTTTTTTTCACGGTGGAACTTTCTTGGCTTATTTGCAGGCGTCACTAACGGTAAGGGAGCACTTTTCTCCTCGTTGTTGGTGTAGCTGGAGCCCATCAATCTGCTCCCTGCCAGCTCCCCTGGAGGTTTTCAAAAAGCATCTTGCTGGGAGGGGATCCTGTCCCGGTAGGTCCCGTTCAGCGCTGCACAGTGTCAGCCTCCAAGGACTTTGTCATTATGTCAAGCACTGTTTCCTTACAGGGGTCAATTACTTTTAACAGTAAATTAACGCCTCTAAAGACAGCTAAGTACCTTGAACCTGCTATTAAATGCAGTGTTCTTAATTAAAATTTTTTTCAGCAGCAGATTTGCACAGTTAATGTAAAGATGTAAGCAGCAGGCTTAGATTTGAGAAAGGGGAGGACTGGCGTTTTCACTCTGGATACTGCTGCCTCTCCCCGAAACAAGAACATCACCCCGAGCTCGTTTTGGGTAGAGGGCAGAACATTCCCTGTCTTCATTGCTTTAACTTTTTTTTTTAAGGTTGAAAGGTGTTTTCAGAAGAGTCATTTTGCACTTTCACTCCAACAGTAATAGCTGTTGACAGTAATATTTATTTGGTAGTCAAAAAGCTCTTCAGCCAGCATGCTTAGAAATCCACCTGTGTTGGGTTTTTTTGCCTTTTTTCCACCTCTTTTGACACTGAATATAATTGGGCAAAGACACTTCCTGATTCCTAAACACTTATCTGCGGGTGCTAAGCGTATTTTAGGATAAAGGATAATACTTATCCTCTTGCTTGTTCTCATATCTTTAGGCTTTTTTCTTGGGGCAGAGGAGACTCTCTCCTAAGAGAGCATCTCTCTAGGTCCTTGTGGACAGAGGCCTTTGAGGGGGTGAGTTTAGAGATGCTCTTTGTTTACCCATAGCTCTTTTGGGTGGTAGTATTATCTCCCTTTTTAGGTTGGTCTTCAAGAAATAACCTGTCCCATGGGTTTATGAATGATGTAGTCCTTCCTGGGAGGTGGGAGCTGAGGGTTTTGGTTCCTCGGGTTCCCTGGGGTGGGAGCAGGGGGAGCCCGGGCAGCCCTTCTGGGGAGACAGGACAGGAGTGCCGTGGTGGAGGTGGCGGACGGTGGGTTTTTTATTGGAGGTGGTGGATGTTGTTTTTCTTTTTTATTGGAGGTGATAGATGTTGTTTTTTTAATCTCTGCTTTGGATGACTTTCCTGTTGGTCCCGTGCTCATTTGCAGTTTGTTTTAACAATCCTTTTCTTCCGATTGCTCAGTGGTTTTTATTTTCCTGCCTAAACAAAGCTGCTGCTTTCATAACAAGGACCAATATTGCAGCTTGTGCTTCCTCTTTCCCCTTTGTGATGGTGTGACAATGGTGAAAAACATCTATTGTATAAGCGGTAGCTGTGCTTTGGGCTTGTTTTTTTCCAGGGCGCTATCCTGCTCTGCCTGCAAAGTTCCTGGGAGTGTCAGACAGTGAGGACAGAGTGCCCTTTGTAGTGGGGAATTGTCTTTGGCACTCGGAGGTGATGATGGGGGTCTTAAGCGAGAAGGATTTTTATTTAAACTCATTGGGCTTGAAAAATCATATGTACTTACCAAACCCCCTACCTTTGCCTTCCGTGGAGTTCTGGTCTCCTGTGGATGGTGAGGCTGTTTTCCGCTTTCTTTGTAGCGAAGCCACTGCACACTGAAGCATGTCAATGTTTAACAAGACCCTTTGTATGCTAGAGCTGTGCTGATGGCACTTTTTTGTCCTCCGAGATGAAGACTGCCTCATTTTTATGACCTGCTGTGTGTGCAGCAAACGCAGCGAAAACATAATAACTTGATTGCGTTGGATTATCAGAATTAAATCTGAACCCGTAATGAATCCCTGTTAGTAGAGCAGGGATTATAGTGCCAGGTTAATAGAGCTGCTTCCATTTTTATTTATTTATTGTTAAGCCTCTGTTTAATGTAAGATTTCATAGTAGCTGTGTGTAACACTCAGAGTTTCCAAGTGCTGGTGATTTGGAAATGCACTTGGTGTAAATGTCGGACTTGGGACAAGCAGTCTGTCAGCTGTGCTGGTCACTTTGTGAATTAGTAAATACTTCCTCTGAATTATGAAGGAATTCCTGCAAAGTATTGACACTCTCAGGATCTTCACCTCCTGTTGCAGATTAAGCGACAGCTGTTCTCAGCGTGCGGCTGCTTGGTGCCGTTTGGGCGTTGGAAGCCCCCAGTCCTGCCCCCGGAGCTGTTAGCCACGAGCTCTTCCACTCGCCAGAGCCCGTGGGCTGTGCTGGCGGCACCGGTTATCTGTGAAATGGCATCCCCGGGATCGTGTTTAATTATCTTCCTCTCTGCCTTGTGCCGTGATCTGGACAGTGTCAACTGCTTATTCCTGAAGTATTTCTGCAGAGCAGGCTGACCTCCCTTTGCACAGAGGTGGCAGAATGGGACGTGGAAGAAGTGTGAGACCCTTCACCCTCCCCTCCTGGTCCCTCAACTTGTGCTGCTTCGTCTTTCAGTTCCTGTGTTTGTCCGAAAGGACTTTGAGTGGGGCCAGGTAACGTGGGGTCTTGCAGTGCCTGGTCCAGTCCAGGTGCTCCCAGTGCATTGCCGTGGGCAGGCTGGACTGGGGTTTGGAAAGCACACGCTTTACTTGAAACAGAAGGCAAGTTATACATTCTCTGCATCGTTCTTGTGACACTTCTTGACATCATGGGAATGTGTTTCTCTCTTCACTGGGATCACAAAGGTCTTTGGCAGTCTTTCCACATTGGGATTTTCTTTTTTAATGCTGATAATCAGTAAGATGCAAGTTCATTATTGTGTGTGGAGTTCTGGGGTTTTTTTTTACTTTTTTCATTGTGTATGTTTCCTTACAATTTCTTTACTTTTTTTCATGCCTGACATAAACCCCCTGAAAGGGGATCCTGCAGCAAGATTCTGGTTGCCGTAGAGCAGCAGTCCGATCTACCCGTCAAATCCAGTGGCTTTTCTGGGGGTTTCTGGGTTGTGCTTCAAACTTTGATCTGAGTTAGCACAGCCAGGGAGCAGGGAGCTGAGCTGTAGGCTGGACACTGGTTTGCTGAGGGGGCTTTGCTGGAGGGGGAGGCAGAAGTGGTGCGGCTGCTGGTCTCCAGAGGTTCAGGAGACAGGCGGAGGGAAGGGCGAGGGGGAGGTGAGAAGAAGAGACCCCCATGGTGAGCAGCTCCACATCCCCTCTGCGGGGCAGCCCTGGGGGCTGACGGGGATGGCCCCTCTGTGGGGCTGGAAGGGCGATGGTTTGCCAAAACACGTTCTGTGTTCTGAGCTCCGCGGTCCTCGTTTCCCCATGGCCTCCACAGAGGTTCAAATGGTGGAGGTATGAAAGCATGTCCTGTCTGGCAGCTGGCTCACGGGTGAGGGAATGCTTGTTCTCAGGCAGCCTAATTGGATCTGCGCACCACTCCGTGCCCCGCTTTGCATGCTGGCATTTATAAACGGCCACGCTGGATTGTGCATAAACCCGTTCTGTGCTTCCAGCTGACTGCCTGCCTGCTGCAGCGCACAGCTTAACGAGCTCTTCTGCATGGGATTGTGTCCATGGAGTTAGTGTTTGCTGTGCACCCGCCTCAAAGCGCAGGGGGAGGCTGGTGTGAGCAGCCGGGGTCAGATCCGCATCTCGTGGGCTGTGCTCTAACCTGGGACCTGAGGCAAAACCTGGAGAGAGTGGGAGAGGCTTGGGTTTGCAGCTGGAACGTGAGCTCCTGGGGTCCCGAGCCCAGCCCTCGAGCTGTCCTCTACATCAGCAGTTCCTGACTCTGCTTTACTGAACGGCTTCACACTTGGGGCATTCCCCCACTCCTTAATCCCTCGCTCTTTGAATCCCACCTATTGCTCTGCTAGCGTAGCAAGAAAACAGTCTTTGTAGAACAAAGTTGTATTTTCACTGCTTGTAAGGATGAATTCTGGCAGTTGGCACTGACTCCTGGCAGTGCCATCCAGCAGGCGTGAGTGTGCTCCTGCGAAGGGCCTGGGAAGGAGTGTGCCTGTTTGGGAACACAGCACCCAACAGCCCACCTTACCCATCCGGGTCCCTTTCCTGGGTGGGAGAGGTGGCTGAGGGACGCTGGCCCCGGCTGTGAGCTCTCTGCCCGCTCCCGCTGTGCTCCAGGCGGAGAAGGGAGCCCTGCGTGCGCACACAGAGCACCGGAGCTGTCGTCTCAGCAAACTTCACTTTCTCCTTGCGTGTTGAAGAAAGGCCGTTAATCAGGATTAGCTAAGGATTTTAGCCTGGAAGGGTCAGAGCGGCTGCTAGCACGGAATGGATGTCAAGCGGGGGCCGGCGGGGCGATGCTTCTTGTCCGGGCTTGTTAAATGCGGCGGAGAACCCGCTCTGGTCCTGGCGTGCTGCGCTCTGCCGTGCTCCTCTTGTTTTCACTTTTTGAAGTGGGATAATAAATGGCTGTGCGTATTTCCCCCTCTGCGGCAGGCCAGGGCCCGGCTGTGCGGGCAGCCGTTGTGCACGGGCCCCGGGGACGGCTGGCTGCCTGCGGAGCCCTGTGCTCTCCCGTGGGGAGCTGCCTGCGGAGCCCCTGCACCTCTGGGCTGCCCTGTGGGGCAGAGGAGGAGCGTTGTGTCTTGCCCTGGCTGCTTCGACAGACCTGCTGTCTTCAAAACTCCCTTCTTCTGCCTTTTGGAGGGCTGGGGTAAAGCTCAGCCAGCGGAGGTCTCCTCTGTCCTGGACTGGAGCAGTGCCTCATCCTCGGTACTGTGTGCGAGGAGGGTGGGCAAGCCCTGGGCTGATGGTGAGCTGGGGGCTGTGAGCCTGGCCGAGCCCCCGCAGCGGTGCTGGGCCCTGTGTGTGCAGAGAGATGCTGTGGAGGGTTTCTGCTGCCGACCCCCAGCTCCTGGCCGTCAGGCTGGGTGTGCCGCTTTGCCCGTGCTGGGGGGAGGCAGCTGGCATCCCTGCAAGCCTCTGTGGAGGGGGAACTCATTGCTCTGAGTCTTCCTCATTCTATTTTTTCTGCTGCGGCAGCTGAGCTGATGTGTGCGAGTGCTGGGAGCCGTGCAGGTCTGTTGGTGGCAGCCAGCGGCAGGGCTCTGGCCAGGAAGGAGCAGAATGGTCCCTGCTGGCAGTCACCTGGCGAGGGGTCACTGCTGGCCTTGGCTTTGTCCCTGGTCTGGAGAAGAACAGAAGGTCTGAACCACGCTATTTTCCAGGTATTGCTTTCCCCAGAAAAGAACATCTCAATTCAGAGAGGGGAAATTGCTGTTCCTGTGTGTGAGCAGAGGGCGTCGTTCAGATAAACACTCTTGGTGAGATGTCTGCTGTCGAAGTTGGCCAAACACAAAACTATGTCCGCGGGATTTTAAAAAAGGAAAAAGAAATGCTCTGTTTGAGCATAACTTGATGATGTTCAATGAAAGATAAAGAATAGCTTTTCTTTCCTGCTCACGTGTGTCATTGTGTCAGGTCTGTAATGAGCTGACTTCATCCGTTCATGTACAAATCCTTTTCACAGCTGCTTCCTACCAGGGGCACACTGGAAAATAGCAGACTGACATTTTCCCTTTGGTTGTCTTTGTGATCTGGAACAATAACAGCAGCCAGGGAGAGGCCAGGAGTTCGGCTCTGTTCAGATTTATTTATTGCATCTATTTAGAGCAATAGACGAATGATTATTAAACTTTCAGTGAGCTGATAAAACTCATAATGCGTCTTTGCCGTAACTCTGCTTTATAGACGGACAGGGACTTGTTTGGTTATAGGGTGCTTGCATTAGGGGGTTAGATAAGTGTATGCGATCGATATGAAATTACGATTTCCCCCCTCTTATCTCTTCTGACAATGCCATGTCCATGCAGGGTGCCTGCACGCTGGTGCTCGCACATCTAGGGGAAAGGAGAATTTAATTCTTTCTCCTGCCCAGGTCAGGGGCTGAGCTGGGGAAGGGGCTGGAGGTGCTCAGCTGTATAATCGTGGTGCTGGGAGGGAGCTTCAGTCTCCGATCTGCTCAGATGCACCTCCTGTACTTACACCAGAGCTGGTCAGGGGCAGAGGGTTAGAGGCTATGGGAGTTGGTCAGTGTGGCGGTTTTAATGTGTCTTTGTGTTTTTTGAACCAATTGCTTCTTAACTCAGTGTCTGCAGCCAGTTGCAGCTGCTGTTGCATTACCCGCAGGGGGGTCAGTGTAAGCAGGACCAGCAGGACGAGGTGGTGTCCTCTCCCACTTCAGGAGTGAAAGACGAGAGAAAGTTTGAGGTTCTGTTTTGACTGACACCTTTCTGCAGCCCGGGTGGCTGAGCAGGTATCCTGGGGAGGGGTGTTGCCGTTGTGGCCTCAACTCACCAGAGGTTTCTGCCTGAGCTGTGCGGATGTCACCGGGATCGCACCGTTCCAGACGGGGTTGAAGGACCTCAGCCCTGTGCTGAGAGGAAGCTAGAGTGTGCTCCGGGGCAGGGGCAGAAGACCGGCTGCGCTGGCGGCAGCTTTGCAGCTGGTGAGCTGAAAGGGGAGCCTCCAAAAATAGGTACAAAGAGGGTCAGGGTGGATGGTGCTCATTGATGAGATACTTGTTCACTTCTTGCCCATCAAACATTACTGGAGCTGTTCAGGAGTTGCCAGCCTGGCTGGCCCAGAGGTTGCCAGCCCCCATCTGTTGCCCAGGGCTGTTGGGACCCCACTGCTGGGGCCGCTGCTCTCTGGCTGAGCGAGAGGAGACAGGGAAATGCGTGGGGCTGCGTTTTGATTCCTGAGCCATCTAAGTGAGCGGGGGCTGCACTTTAGGAGTTCCCAGTATTTTTCTCAAACTGTTAAATTGTTTGTTTGAGTCAGCACCTTCATCTCTCACTGAGATTGAGTTGTGTTCCTTGGCACTGACTGTTCCACGCTGCGTGTCTGTTGCTCCTCCTTTCCACCGCGCCTGCCTCGGATTGCTTTGCTGCCCTGGGATCTCGAGTGGATTGGGAGGAGGGCACACAGCATTTCACAGAGCAGCAGATGCAGAAGTTTAAATAATAACAAACCCACTTGTAGCGGTGATGGCAGGAAGCGTGAGTAACGCTGGGAACATGCTGCTACTGCTGGAGTGTTTTTGTAGCAGAGCCTCTCGTGAGGGAATTGCATTTGATATTTTATACTGCTTCCTGAATCACTTCCAGCACCTTGTGATCTGTCTCCACAGGCAGCTCTTTATCCTTGGTGAACTCAGGCTGCCGGAGCATGGAGGAAACCAGAACAGCTATTGTGGAGATGCTTTGGAGACGGGGAGTGACACAGATACAGACCGGGGCGTGTGGCTGTTGCGGATCCCCAGGGTTCTCCCTGCTGCCGGGTGTTCTGGGCTCGTGCAGCTCGCTGTCGGATGACCCATCACCAGGAATGCACGTCAGTGAAAGCCAGCGAGGGTCCACACTGGAGGGATGTGCTGGTGACACTGGGGGAGAGGCGATATGAAACACTAACCTGGCTTCCTGCAGTCCTTACTTATGTCTGTTTCCATACAGAACCCCCCCACACCCTTTTTTTACTTGAAATACCAGGTTCACTCCTCCTAGTCATACCAAAGACCCTTCAGCTCAGTCTAGACTAGGACCTAAAGTGCAGCGGCAGCGCCTGTTGGCTAACTTCACTGAAACAAACCAGAGCAGACGAGGCAGCTGGCTCTCATCGCAGCGTGCCGGCAGCCTTGGCAGTTCCTGGAGCGTGGCAGAGACCTTCCT
The DNA here is from genome assembly GCA_011057875.1 of Pterocles orientalis. Taxonomy (NCBI): domain Eukaryota; kingdom Metazoa; phylum Chordata; class Aves; order Pterocliformes; family Pteroclidae; genus Pterocles; species Pterocles orientalis. The sequence goes on along the minus strand of WKFP01014668.1, from coordinate 57,377 downwards.
GGCACGGCTGGTGGAGAGACAGCTGAGGAAGATGTCTGTGGACCTGTTGTTCACAAATGGAGAAGGACTTGTGGGTGAGAGTTTGTCCTTTGGCAGAAGGACTACAAGGATGATGTGAGGTTGTGGTGGGAGAAAATTAGAAGGGCCAAAGCCCAGGTAGAACTTAATCTGGCTATTGCACTAAAAGACAAAAAATATTTCTATATATACGTTAACAACTAAAGGAGGGCTAAGGAGAATCTCCCTCCTCTATTAGATGTGGGGGGGAAACAGAGTGACAAAGGCTGAGGAAGAGGCTGAGGCACTTAGTACCTTCTCTGCCTCAGTCTTTAGTAGTAAGACCAGTTGTTCTCGGGGTACCCAGCCCCCTGAGCTGGAAGACAGGGAGCAGAATGAAGCCCCAGTAGTCCATGGGGAATGGTTGGTGACCTGCTACAGCACGGGGACACGCACAGGTCCTGGGGCCGGATGGGATCCACCCAGGGTGCTGAGGGAGCTGGCAAAGTGCTCACCAAGCCCCTTTCCATCATTTGTCAGCAGGGCAAGAGGTATCCGGCTGGTACCTGAAGAGGCTTAAGATCATTTTTTGGATTGTGTTTTGTCACTTTTTTCCGGGCAATGGATCTTGTTTTGCTTGATGGGAGCTAGGAGCAGAGAAGGCTGCTTGGTACCCTTTCATCTTTGACTCCTGACAGACTACTTCAGATTTTTCTCCCCCATAAGTTGGCTTGCAGCATGTCCCAAGCACTGACCAGGGGTGTGTGGGGCTCGCACCGGGGTGGTGCGGAGGTGAACATTCGCTGTGCACTGCTCACTTGTTTAAAACTGTGCTTACACGTTTTATGTGGGAGGGTGCTGGCCCCTGTGCAGACAGGGGCAGTAAATCTGCTGTCAGAAGGACTTGCACATATGTAATGAGAGCAGATTATTTCTGTTTTCCCTTATTTTGCTGCCTTGAGGCAGGTGGACGGATTATAGAGGATAGAGAGATATGTTTATAAGTCCTTTCCTATCTTTTTCATCACCCACCCCCTTCTGGTGACCCCATTTGCTAGAGGGATAAAGCAAGCAGCCCAACCTCATTTCTCAAATCTGTTGTAAAGTCTGATTAGAGACGTGGAGGAGCTCTGGTACTGCGAGCGGGTGCAGCCTGCCTGGCCCCTCTTGGGGTGGCTGGTCTGCCGCAGCCTTCCCATGCGGTTCTTGCCCTGCAGGTATGGTCTGGAATCGGCTGGTGCCACTGCCCCTTTCTGGGGACCCTGCCCCAGCGAGTGCGAGCCCCGTGTAAGCACCTTCTGTCTCTCTGCCGGGGCACGGAGGGAGGTAGGTGCAGCACATCCCAAAGAGGGTTGCTTTTCCCGCTGGTGTGCGGCACAGGAAGGCTGGGGAATCGCTGTGGGACTGACGTGAGCTTTGCTACGAGCCTGTTGCTTGCAGAGAAGAGCCTGGTATTGACTTTGTGCTTAAAATTGGTGGAGTGGAACCCTGGCTCGGCTGTTGGGGTCAGCCCACCGTGGCACGTTACTCCAGAGAGGGTTCCTGCTGGATGCGGGTGCTGGTGCCTGGCTCTAGCCAGAGTCTGTGCCCCGTCCCCCGCTGCACAGGATGAGTGCTGGCCAGCCATTCGGGTGGTGTTGGGGAGGTAAAAGTGAGGTCAGAGAGCTGGAGCAGAGAAGGCGTTTCCTGGTGTTGGTTGGTGAGAAGATGCCCATCCAACACCTCCTGTGGACTCTTCTTGGCTTTTCAAGGTGGAAGGGGAGACATTGTCCTGAGGAAGGGGCACGTGTGGCTGGAGGGCTCCGTGCAAACTTCAGCGTTACGAAAGATGGAGAGCTGCAGGGCAAGGATAAATCTGCAAAGAGCAGATTTTGGTTGCGGCGGAGCTTCAAGCCCTTCCCATTTGCGTCTGGCAGAAAAACAGGTTTGAGCGAATCCCTTGGGTGTGCTGGTGTCCTTCTGGGATGGCTTTTCTGGAAATTCAGGAGTGAACTGGATGCATTCCCCGGGCTCTTAGCGTGTACCCAAAGCAGTGCAGGTCGTGCACATCACGCCTGTGACGGTCCGAGTCCTTTCTCCCAGTGGAGAAAATGACGTGGGGGCTGTGCTGCTTACGTGCCTAAGAGGGTGTCTGATGCCAAGGAAGTTTGTTCTACCTGCGTGTTATTGGGATGGTCGGTTTGTAGAAGGATCTGCAGGTGGGTTGTACTGGTTTTGGAATTTCCTGGAACTGGATGCCCATATTAGCACTGAGCATCGGCATCTAGATTTTGGAAATCTGTTACCTCACCAAAGCAGGAATGAGCTAGATGGGGTGAGTGGGCATTAGGAGACTAAATATTTGCTTCAGTTGAACAGATATATTTTAGGAAATGAACAGTTCCAGACCTTGCGGTACATGGATAGGTGTGATTAGAAACGCCCTTTGCTCTGTGCTGGCATGGGAAATCCTGCCTGTCGCTGTCAGGGGATCGACGTGGGCTCGCCTCGCTCTTGCCTTGTGTGAAGGTGCTGCAGAGCGATGGTTTTGTTCATCTCGTCTGAATTGAGCCCCAAGTTTCCGGTAAACATTTCTGTTTAAATGACGATGGAGTTCCTCTACACCCCTCTGCTCTGTTCTGAGAGCAGGTGACAGTTTCTCTGCCCAGGAAGGCGTCAGCTTATTCTCCAACTCGAGTTGTGCAGAGGGTCCAGCACGGGACGGTGTGTCCTGGCCTTTCCCCGGCTGGTGTGGGACGGCAGTGCCGCAGCCAGAGCTGCCGGTGGTCTCTGGCTTTGGGTGCGCTGTTAACTGCGCCTTTCTGGGTGTGAGGGCTCGGGGAGGGGAAGCCTCGGTTCCTGGGCTTTCGCTGCATGCCCTCTCTGTCCCTCTGCAGAATATCGTGTCCAAGAACGCTATGCAGTACCGTGGGAATGCCCAGCACGATGCGCAGGAGTTCCTGCTTTGGCTCCTAGACAGAGTCCACGAAGATCTGAACAACGTGGTGAACTCCAGCGGCATGCCTCCGCTCAAGGTAAGGGATTTTGCTGGCAGCCAACACGGGGGAGTAGCTGTAGCTTTGCATACAGCCTTTCTGTTTAAATTAAATCTCCCCATTGGCTTCCCAGCTCAAATAGTTCAGATGGAACAAAAGCTTGGGTTCAGATACTGTTTGTTTCTGGCTGTGTGAATGTAAGCAGCCGTTTCACTAATCCCTGCCACGTCCCATTTGTGGATGGCCACATACCGCCTGCCAGAGCTGGGGGGCATTCTGGGGGGACTGCTGGGCACCTCATCTGGAGTGAGATCCTGCTGTTCCTTGGGGTGCCCTAGCTACCTCACTTTCCTGCATAACCACCCGGAGCACACTCATTTAAAAATGTTGTGGTGTTTTTCTGGTGGTTTTAGGCAAGGAGGGCACAAATTCGACTGGGAGTACTGGGGCCACCTGTGGTGCACCTCCACGCCTGGGTGTGCTTCTAGGCTTTATTCTTCTCTTTTAGCCACCGCTGGAGGATGATGTGCTGCTCGAGGGACCAGCCTTTCCAATCAGCAGTACTTTTGTGCAGGAACTCTTTCAAGCCCAGTACAGGTATGATATTTTGTAAACTTTGAGGTGTTACTGCATGTATTGGTGACCCCAGTACAATGTTACCCTGGCACTAGCTCCCAGTACAGTTGCGACTGGCATCGTTGTGTTACCAGCTGTTTCTGAATTCCTGCTGAATGAAATCTGAACTAAGATCTTGCTCCAGAGGAGGAGAGAGTTTCACTACTTCGTATTTGGTCTGTTCTGTGAAAATCTGCAGAATGTATCACTTCTGCACTTGCCCTGATGCATCCTGAAGGCAAACCAGTGCCCAGTGGAGCAGAGACTCGGGACAGCTCGGTGCTGTGAGGTTACCCTGTCTGCTCAGAGGCGAGAGCCTGGGGCAAGATCTGGGGGTGCCTGGGGGCTGCTGGGGAGTTACGGATCCCAGGCATCTTGCAGAGTTCCTGTTATCTGGCACTTGGGAATTCTGAGCCGAATCTTCCGCTGTCCCTTCAGGGTGTTCCCATGAGTTTCCCACACTTCCTGGGAAGGGAGCTTTCTAATTTCAGAACTAATAAAAGAAAACAACCTAGTTTCCAGTGCTCCTTGATGGCTTGTATCTGTGCTGCTATAAGAATTTTAATTGCTGGGCTTTCTCCCCGATATTTGCCAAGGCTTCCTTTGCAAAGGAGAATCCTTAAGCCTGGTATAAAACGCAGAGCCAGCGCCAGGTGCAGGTTAGTGCTGGATGTGGGAGGTGTATTGTCGGGAGTTTTCCCCTCCTGAGCAGGAGAGGTCTGTACGCCTGCAGTGCTGACTGTTGCCATCTCTTGCCCATCACTTCCCTTCTCTTCAGAGAGAAAATCCTTCCAAGCCTTCCATGCTGGAGCTGCTGGTGGTGAATTATTAATTTTGCAGTGATGTTTATTAAAAGCCATGTTCAGTGACTGGAGTGGAGTCTCTTCCTGGCCTGCCCTGTAATGAACCGAGACTAATTACTCTAAAAGGATCTAGAGATCAGGAGGCCATCGTTCACAGCAGCGTGTCTGTACCCCCTCTGCTCAGAGTGGAGAAGGGAGGATGGAAAGGGGTGGCCAGCTGGTGTGCAAAGGCTGCTGTTTGTGACTCGCTGATTTACCCGTTCTTGCTGGAGTGAGGTCTAACTGTCCTGTTACCCATCCGTCTGCTAGGTCCTCTCTGACGTGCCCTCATTGCCAGAAGCAGAGCAACACCTTTGACCCTTTCCTCTGCATCTCTCTGCCGATTCCTCTGCCTCATACACGGTACGTAGCTGTGATGAACTTAGTGCTGGCTGTTTTCCATGCATGTAGTGTTGTTTAATTTGCTGCAGAAGGAAGAGATGTCAGCAAAATCTCTCCAGTAAGTCTTTAAAAAAGATGGATAGGACCATATGGGGCTTAATTTTTTTTTGCTTTGCAGGTAAATTGGAAAATTGAGCCTTTACTTGTTTCAGAATGGCCCTTCGCCCCCCTCCTTAACTTCCTATAGAATTAATTTTTGTGAGAAAAATGTTTTTGATTCAGTTAATGAAAATATTTTGCTTTTGACTTAATTTATAGCATTTTAAAATTAAAAACGGGAAAAGGCTGAAATGCTTTTTTTACTTTCTTTAGAACAGTCTTACTGATCACTGCAATTTCAAAAAGCAAAGTTAAAAGCTTCTCTGCAAAATGCTTTCCTTTTTTTGAAAGACAGCTGTTGCCAATAAAGAAAAAAGCTCCAGGGAGAAAAAACATGCAGATAAAAAGTTCAGAGCGAAAATAGAGAGCTGCTTATTTACGCAATGGGTAGTTTTTGCTGTGCAACTCCTCCGCGTGATGTTTTGGATGCAGAAAATCTGTGTGGGTTCAAGAAGCAATGGCACAAAGTAGTACTGAAAGGACATATTAAATATGAGTATGTCACATTTGGTTCAGAGTCCCTGCCCTACTGCCGAGTGCGGGCTGAGGAGGGTCCCTGCTGGGCGCTCTGCCCTGGGTGCTGCTGCGGAGGCAGGGCTCGGTTTTGAGACAGCCTGGAGGAGCTGTTCCCAGCAGCAGCTCTCTCCGAGTGCCTTAAGGTGCTGCCTCAGACTGTCCTAAGCTGCGTTACAGGATCCTTGGGGGAAAGTTAGGATTGCCCTGCAGTGGGGAGTTCTATTTCTAATTTTGTGGGGCTTTTTTTGAGAAGACTTGCTGCTTGTGGGAACAAGTCACTCTGGTCCATGCAGTCAGAAAGGAGACTTTGGAAATCGAATGTATTCACTTGTCTGTGGCTGAGCGTAACTCCAGTGCGAGGTGGATCCCGGCTGTCCTGGGGGCTCTGTAGCTCTCGTGCAGCCTGGGTGTGCCTGGGCTGGGTGGGCTCTGTTCGGTCGTGCCCCGCAGCCCCCCGCCCAGCCCCAGCAGCTCTCCCGTGCTCTCCGCAGGCCGCTGTACGTCACCGTGGTGTACCGGGGGAAGTGCTCGCACTGCATGCGCATCGGGGTGGCCGTGCCCATCTCGGGAACGGTGGCCAGGCTGCGGGAGGCTGTGTCCTCGGAGACCAAGATTCCCACGGAGCAGGTAACGGGCTGGGCTCGTCACCCGTGTGCCCTCTCTGCAGCGGGAAGGAGCGTGGCGGCTCTCATCCCGTGTTGGACACGGAGACATTGAAATCCACGGCCCACGACTGAATGGGGGAAGCAGGGCAGTGGTAATCTGGATCATCCTTTTCCCTGTGCATTGGCTTTTGAAGCCCAGGGGTGTTGGGACAGCCATCTGTTGGGCGTGCAGACCTTCTGCCCGATCACACGGTGCTTTGGGTGTGCTGGCAGCGAGGGAGGCATTGGGCACCTGGGGGAATTCCTCTGTAGGGAGAGCTTCAAGAAAGCTGTCGGATCCCACCAGAACCACTTCACGTGCCACCTTTACCCCAGCTTTTCCTTCATGACAGTCCTTTTCCCTTTTCCTTGCTCCTGGCCCATGCCAGGATGCTTTGAGGAATGTCCTCCCATCGCAGGAACATCCCAGTCGGGCAATGGGGCAGCTCAGTGGGACCATGCACAGGTAGTTTAACGGGTTCTGGTTTGCTGCTTTTGACTCTAGATCGTGCTGACAGAGATGTACTACGATGGGTTTCATCGTTCTTTCTGCGACACTGATGACCTGGACACCATTCATGAAAGCGACTGCATCTTTGCCTTTGAGACCCCGGAGATATTTAGGCCCGAGGGTATCCTCAGTCAGAGGGGTAAGTCGATAGCTCCATGTAATGCCCACTGCAGGTGACTGGATGAGGGAGGCTTGCTTTGGAAAAGGATGTGCTTGAGAATAAAAGTCCCAACAGCAGTTGATGTTTTGGTGTATTGATTTCAAGTCTGACTCTGTCCAGACTCATTCCAGCAGACTTAATGGCGTTGTCAGCCGGGAGGTTATCAAGAAGCGATGTACACTCCTTTCTTCCTCTTCCCGGGGCTGACTTTGCAGGCCAAGCCGGCTTAATGTGAAATCTCTTGTCAGGCTTAATTTAGAGACCTGCCAGGGACCAGATGAAGCCACTGAAATTGTGTTATTTAAAATCAGATTGCCAGTGATGAATAAACAGTCTCGGGAATGAACAAACACTTTCTCTTTCAAAGCTCAAAAACCTCAGCTTCTCTGCATCTCCCTCTCGGTGAAAGGGAATAATTGCATCCTTGGTAGCGTAATCAAAGGCAAATTTTATTATTGGAAGTAACAACTAGGGTATCTGTCACTTCAGCTTTGCTCGCGGGCAGACAAAGCTATGAGTACTTCTGCAAATGACTGTGGAAAATCCGATAGGTGAGCGCTTGCATATAATTTCTTTCTGTAAAGAAATAGTCGCAATGAAAAGTAATTTCTTGGTGAAGCCTTCATACAAGTAATAAAAATGGTCTTGGTTCCATGCTGACCTGCTCCTCTGCAGCTGAAGGAGGGTTTCATCAGGGCACTAAAGGCAAGTGACGTAACAAAATGTTTCCTTTCTCCTCATTTTTCAGGAATACACGTGAACAATAACCTGAATAACTTGAAATGTGGCACTGAGCACTCCCGAACAATAGCGTACTCTCAAGGAACAGGGAAGTCTGTAAAACTGGAACAGTCCTCTACTAAACCAGCAGCAAGCGAGAAGATTGTGTTGCTGGTGTGTAACAGAGCATGCACTGGGCAGCAGAGCAGAAGGTGACTGGCGGTTTGTTGCTCTTCTGGGTGCTTCCTTCCTGGGTTGTACTGACTGTGCAGTGAAAACACAAGGTGAAGGAGTGACAGCTTGCATTCCTAGCTTGCATTCGGTGCTAAAGAACACGTTGGTCAAAAACCGTGAATGAATGCAGCAAAATATTCCTAATGCTGGTGAACTTCAAATAGTCGAGTGTTCCTGGAAAGTGGCGAATGCAGACCAGCTGGGGGGATGTACCAGCTCTCTGTAGAGCCGCCTGGTTTCAGAGAGCAGCAAGCATGTCTGACCGGACCCTGGGAGGTGTGGACGTGTTTAATTGGAGTGCAGACTCTGGAGACAAGTTTTTAAATGCCTGGTTTCTGGGGAGTTTCATCCAAAACATGCTGAGCTCCGTAGGTGCTGAGTGGGGAGGAGGGTGGTGCTGTCAGAGTCTGGCGATCCGATTGCTGAACGGAATAATCTTTTCATTGCTCCCTCAAATGCTGCTCCTTCCTCTAGGTTTGGCTTGCCCTTTGTGTTGCATTTGGAAAAAACAATTGCTTGGGATATTCTGCAGAAGGAGATTCTGGAGAAGATGCAGTATTTCCTGCGACCTGCAGCCTGCATGCAGGTGAGGCAAAGGGCTCGTCTGGTTTGGGACCAGCTCTGTGTGACGTGAACTGAAGGTGCAGCAGTTACTTGGAGTGATAAACACACTGCCCACACTGCACTGATGGCTTCCCAATATTTCTTTGTGCAATTCTGTCGAAGTCTGGTATTCCACCTCCTCGGTGCTTTTGCCTGTTTGTGAAAGGTGCGGGTAAAATGAGGCTGATCGGGTGAAGAAATGGCACGCTTCGCTTCCTTCCTTGCCCCCAGGAAGCAGTCAGAGATTAGTGCTGCTGTCTGCACTGGAAATCCACTGGCAGGTCATCTTTGCCTAAAAGAAAAGCTGAAACGTTTGCTCAGCGACTGCGTGTTTCTGACGAGAACTCTGATGGCAGAGGGGTGCAGGGGGACGTCTTCTGGTCACCATGGGGGTTGCTGGGTACAAAGCCTTAGCTGCTGTACCTCGCCCCCCTGTTAGCCGCTTGACGTAGGCATGTTTGAGACTCTGTGCGTTTGCTTTCTCATGTAAAACACACGTTCTAGGATAAGGTACGTGGCAGCTGGTGCTGAGAGCAGGGCTGCACACGGTTTGAGTCGCTGAGATGGTTTCTGCTCTCTCCGCAGGTTTGCCCGTTCAGCTTGCGCGTGGTCAGTGTTGTGGGCATAACGTACTTGCTACCTCAGGAGGAGCGGCCCCTCTGCCATCCAACAGTGGAAAGGTGAGCTGGCCCTCGCTCCCACGAGTGGAGAGAGGTTTCTCAGCGGGGAGCTCTGTGTGGCCCCGCAGAAAGGGACAGTCTTGGTGTGGGAGTATGGGATGGGCTTCCCAGGGCTGGGGAGCAGGGAAACAACTGCGTGTCCTCGAGAAGCTGGGTGAGGATTGCTCAGCTGTGTGTCACACCGTCTGAAGTCTGTCATCCTCAGAACTGAAGAGAATGAAAGCACTGCTCCCTCTATTTTCTTTAAATGACTGTTATTCTTTAGAAGGTTTTGTGGATGCCTGCTCTGTAGATAAGTGTGCGTTCATTCACAGAACTAATGTGCTTGGGTGGGGGCAGTTTGCCAGCTTTGCCACGTTCTTTGCTGTATGAATTCCTTTTTCTCCTTTGCAAACTTGAGCTGTCTGGGAGTGGGGGAAGGATGAAGGGCTGGTGCAGAGAAGCTGTGTGTATGTGGGAGATAACGTAGGCTTCATGTTGAAAGGTGGTCTAACTTTTGTCTGCTCCTCTCTCCAGGGCATTGAAGTCGTGTGGACAGGGGGGAACTGCTCATGTGAAACTAGTGGTGGAGTGGGACAAAGAAACTAAAGATTTGTAAGTAGCAAGTAGAAAGCCTTCAAGTGTGTTTGCCTTGAGAGCGATGCTTGTGGCCAGCTTGGCTCAATGCGAATTGCGTGCCCTTCAGCAGACAGGAGACCCTCGTGCTCCAGCCTGTGCCCTGGCCCCTGTCCTCGGGGACAGGCTGGGGCTGGGTGTCCGAGACTTGCTCCCAGCTGGAGTCCTTTTCTCTGTAGCCAGGGTTTTGCATTACGAAGCAGGCATCTCGCCTGTGGCTCTTTCCCCCACGAATCGTATTCATGTGAGAAGGTTTGTGGGCAGCGAGTAGCTTTTTTATCTGAGATAACCGGGAGTGGGTGCCCATGGAAGCTGTTCACCCTGTGTTCAGTTGGGCTGCCCTGGTGGGATCTCTTGCCAATCAGCTCTTGCTCGCTTGCAGTGGGACAAATCCAGGAAAGAGCTGCTGATGGGACCTTCAGAACAGCTCCTCGGCTGCGTGGGGAGCAGGAGGCTGTGCTGGTAAATGTCTTTTCTCCCTTGTAGCTTGTTTGTGAATACGGAAGAGGAGTATATTCCAGACTCCGAAAGTGTCCGCCAGCAGAAAGAGCTTCATCATCAACCTCAGACCTGCACTTTATCTCAGTGTTTCCAACTGTACACCAAAGAGGAACAGGTAGGGACAAGCCTGTACAGCAGCCAAGGTCGGGAGGTCTGGCTGGTCCGCGCGCTGCATGAACTCCCATACTCAGCTGAGTAGCTGTGTTCTGCAAAGTTGGATTTGTTGAGACAGGAGAATAACACAACACTAGTTACCAGTCCTGCTAACAGAGTCTCTTTGCAGTGAGGAGGAGGAAGTTGTGGGAGGTACTGCTTTTGGGCTTTTCGCCCCTGAAGTGTTGATATGAGAAGGTACTCCTCTGCTCGGTAGTTTCCTCCCTGTGAAATATCGATGTCTTCTTCTGGCCTACGTTATAAAGAGCTCGAACAGTGTGGCTCCTTCATGGGAACTGACTGCTCTGTCTTGGAGCAGTTGTGTGTTTCCAAGCCTGAGCAGGGCTGGGGTGGGCTCAAGGCAGCCCCCACCCTGAACGGCAGCGCAGTGACCACCACGCTCAGTTCTTCAGAAGCATGGCCGCTCTCCTTCTCTAGTTCGGCTCATGCTGCGAGGAGGCTGAGGTGGCAGCAGAGATGGTGTGCCACAGTCTGGCCCTTGCCTGGAGCACACAGGCGATCTGCATTTCTTGGCCAGAGGTCTCTAATCTGCTGTGGAAAGGGATGGTCTGCAGACCCACGAGTGAGCTTTAATAGTTTTGGAGCCTCTCGTGTCACTTCTTTTGGAGCTGCTGAGTTTTCTGAGCACTGGGCAGTGGAGGGCAGTGCATGCTGTGTTCCTCTCTTTGAAAAGAGACATTCTCCTTGGTGGACAGTGAAAATCTCTGCAGTTTGTAACTGTGCCAAGGGGGCATTGGAAGGAAGAAGGCTCCCAGGGGCCAGCAAGGTGTCAGATGAAATTCGAAGTATACCAGTTGTCTTCCTGTTCCAGTTCTGCCTTTGCTGCCAGCTTTCTTGTGAGAATACTTTTACTCAGCCTGCCAAGCCTGCCTGCTTTTTGCCTTTGTTTTTTCTTCTCCCCCACTTCAAAGGGATTTGGGTTTGTAAGGTGGCAATAGCTTCTCTGCACAGCAGCACCAGCTGAATTTTGTCTTGCAGTGGGAAGTGCCTCCTCCATGAGGCAGATGTGTCTCTTTGCTTTTCAAAATACTGACAAGCATCGCTGGGAACGCTGCATTTCCCATGAGTGTGATAAATGCTGGAGGTAGATGGGGTGAAGGGTCAGGGTCTGCCCTGTGCCCGGGGCAGCAGAGGAACTAGTGAAAGCCACCTTGGAATTTGGAAACTAACACCCACACGTGCCTCTTCCTTGTAGCTTGCCCCAGATGACGCGTGGCGATGCCCACACTGCAAGCAGCTGCAGCAGGGTAGCATCACACTGAGCCTCTGGACCTTGCCTGATGTTCTCATCATACATCTCAAAAGGTTTAGACAGGTAAGAGTGTCTGCAGCGGTGCTGGAGAGCTGCTGGACCTGGCTAGGCCACCTCTCCAGGAGCAGCTGTCTGCCCTGTGCAGCCCTCTCCTGGGCTTTTGTCTTCCCCAAGTATGGCAGCTCATGCTACTCGCTGTTTATGCAGGAAGGAGACCGAAGGATGAAACTTCAGAACATGGTTAAATTCCCCCTGAGCGGCTTGGACATGACTCCTCACGTCGTTAAACGCAGTCAGAGCAGCTGGAGCCTGCCATCCCACTGGTCACCCTGGAGGCGACCCTATGGTCTCGGGAGGGATCCCGAGGACTATATCTATGACCTGTACGCTGTCTGCAATCATCACGGCACCATGCAAGGGGGACACTATACTGGTGAGTATCCCGCGGTATTGTGTAGGTGGGATCCTTGCAGAAAGAAAACTGTTATTTTTCTATTGAGTGTCCATAACTACTTCATCTTTCTTGACAAAAGGACCTAAACCACCTAACAAGGGCTGGCTGTGTAATACTGGGGTAACTTCTATGACTTTAAGGAATGGAACAATGCCTGTTGACCCCAAATGTCCTACTGGACGTTCCTTTCTTGGCTGTTTATTTTCCTTCAGAGCAGTGTAACTGGCCTTTCATGTTGCAAAAAATGCTCCTGGCCACTCAACGCAGAACTTCTGTAGTTGCAAGTCAGACACAGGAGGTGTTTGCACATTGCTGTGTGCACAGCCAGTCTAGAACTCCTCCTGCTTGTTCCAGCAGCTCCCAGGGCAGACAGAGACAGCCAGAGTTGCTTGGTGGTTCCTGGGATCTGTATGACTTCACACAGCAGCCCCGAAAACGTGTGTGTCCGGCTTTGCCCTCTGATGTGGGTCTCTGGGCTGTGTTGTCCTGGGTGGGCTCAAGCAGGAGGAGGTTCACGGGGGGAGGCAGGCTGCCACGAGTGACAGAACATGAAGCGAGGTGGTGTCGTGTTCTGAGCAGGAATGTTGGGCAAAGAATATCCTGAACTGTGGGCGGGTGGCTGTATTCTGGTGGTCTCAGGCCCCCATCTTGCCAGTCAGACTGGAAGAGGATGTGATGCATGAATAAATCTCTTCCTTTCATTCTCCTCTTCGTCCCTTGTAGCAGATAAAATCCCATTTAAGTTTCTCATGCAGCAAACCTGACAGTAGTAGGAGTGAGGAAAGTCTGATAGTAACGTGTTTTCTTTCAGCATATTGCAAAAACTCGGTTGACGGCCAGTGGTACTGCTTTGATGACAGCGATGTTCAGCAGCTTTCTGAAAATGAAGTCTGCAAGCAGACAGCTTATATTCTTTTCTACCAGAGACGCACAGCAATCCCATCGTGGTCTGCTAACAGCTCTGTGGCAGGTAAGCCCCGCTGGCATTGGCAAGGGGTGGTTGTAGCTTGCCCTGCATTTTTGTGGCAGCTCGAGGACTGCCGTTTGCACCCATTGCACTGATGCTTTTGATTCACAGCATACTGGGACGAGAGCAGTTCTGTCACTTGTGACCATAACTATTTCATAAGAGCAGAGGCTTATTCTCTGGGTGGCATCTGGATGCTGTGGCCATGCAGTGCAGTATGTACCTGACTCTCGGTGGCCTTCCAGGGCTTCCCGTGTTCTGCAGCTGCACGCTCCTGGCCTGATGCCTGTGCCTGATTCCTTGCAGGCTCCACAAGCTCCTCGCTCTGTGAGCACTGGGTCAGCCGCCTCCCTGGGAGCAAGCAGCCCAGCATTGCTTCGGCAGCGTCGTCGCGGCGCACGTCTCTGGCTTCGCTCTCGGAATCGGTGGAACTGACTGGGGAAAGGAGTGAAGATGATGGTGTGTATCAACCCTGCAGTGTGGGGGGATGCTGGTCTTTCTGTTCAAAGACGCCTACTAAAATAGCTGCAAAAGGACAGTACTCTGGCAGCTGGGGGAGGCAGGCGCTGTGTCGGTAGGAGCAGATGGGTTCTGGCACAGGTGGGCTTTCCTCTGGTGTGAAAGGATGGAGAAGAGCAGGGCAAGAACCATAAGGATCCTTTCAAAGAAAGGAAATACTGTCAACAAAACTTCTCAACCAAGAGCTTTTTGTATTTGTGTTTTTCTGGGTTTCAGTACAGCTCCTTTGCAGGAGGGCTGACATACTGCTAGAGGTTAGCACGGGTACTAATTGTCTGCTGCTGGGCTGTAGGTGACTGCTTCCAGAGAGGTGAGAAGACGCTCAAATTCACTTGTGTGCACAAATAACTGTTCAGCTCCTGGCTTTGCCTGGCTCCTCTGCCTACAGCCTTATAGCTTGTGAAAAAGTGGAGCTTCAGGGGTCAGTCTGGGCGTTCTGAAGTGGGTATGGAGATGTCCCTGCAGCGGTGTTGTCTCTGGCCATGGCAGTCGTGTTTCTAAAACATTTATTGTTGTACTTGTGTTTGTAAATACAAATACATTGCTTTATGAAAGAGTAGGAATCCCTACTTTGCTTTTTACAGAATGGTGTGGGAAAATATTCTTTCATGCAGAAAAATGTATTTCTGGGAGCAAATTCATAGCTGGTGAACTCATTGCTGGTTTCGAGGACTTCTGAGGTGCAAAACCTGTGTTTGGTCTCCTGCTGCTCAGGGGTGAGAGGAAAATCTGGGTTTTCAGATATGAGCTTCGGAGAGTTACTTCTGGGTGACTGCTAACAAATAACAGTTGTTGAATTCCTCGTTCAGCTTTTATGCAGAAGCTGTGCCTGCAGCAGGCGTGCAGGGGTAAGCACAGTGTGGTGTGGGTGGGTGGTCTGACTCTTGGGGAAACAGCGTCTATGGGTGGTGGGATGAGCTGACCGTGGGCTTGGCTGTCCCGCTGAGGGTGTCGCTTTCATTCTCTGCAGGAGGATTTTCAACTCGTCCCTTCGTACGGAGTGTCCAGCGCCAGAGCTTGTCATCTCGATCTTCTGTCACCAGCCCGCTGGCAGCGAGTGAAAACGGCGTCAGGCCCTCGTGGTCGCTCTCGGCAAAGCTGCAGTTGCGCTCCAACTCCCCATCCCGCTTCCCTGGGGATTCCCCTGTGCACACCTCTGCTTCCACCCTGGAGAAGATCGGGGAGGCTGCTGATGATAAAGTCACCACCTCTTGCTTCGGCAGCCTGAGGAACCTCTCGAGCAGCTACTTGGAGCCCTGTGACGGCAGCCGGCGAGAGCAGCGGGCTCGCAGGGCGCCCTTGGCTGTCATGGAAGGGGCGTTCCGGGAGGAGTCTGTGAGGGAATCTAGCTCAGATCTGTCGGACGGGTGTGGTAAAAGCTCTGTGCAGCCAGACAGGAATCACCCGGCTTTGGACCCCTTCGATAACAACAATCAAATCGCCTTTGTTGATCAGAGTGATTCTGTGGACAGCTCTCCGGTCAAGGAGGTGAAAGCCCCCAGTGGGACGGGGCTGGCTGCGGAGAAGGTGGATGGCACCCCTAAGAGGGCTCACAGCTCCAGGGGAGTTTCTGAGCCAGATAAAAGTTTGAGGAAGGGAAGGACAGTCTTACCTACCCAAGAGACCAAAGTCTCTCACTCTTCTCCTCCACTAAAGAGTTCCCAGAAAGTTTCCCGGTCTAGAAGTAAGGCGGACTCCTCTAGGGCCAGTGGGCGACACGGGTCTCCTGCTCCTGCTCAGACTAGGAGGGACCACAGCACGAAGCCCCTTGAGGTGGCCGTCCCCTCGGCTCAACAGAAGCAGAAGTCGGGTTCTTCTCCATCCTCTACAGCTGCCAAGAAAACCCCCTCAGGCTCATTGACTAAGGGCTCTTCTGCTGGGAGGAGCCGGACTTCAGAGCGAAGCCTCAGCAGGGAGGGCTCTAAGATAAGCCTGGGGTCGGATAAAACGAGCGTTACCAGCAGTTCAAGAACGAGCTCCCCGCGGATAAGCCACTCCAGGAGTGACAGCAGGGCAGTAGACAGCAAGCACGTGCGGAGTTCCTCTATGGCCAGCCTGCGGTCTCCCAACGTTGGCGTGCGTTCTGGTCTGAAGAGGGACAGCAAGTCGGAAGAGAAAGGATTGTCTTTCTTTAAATCAGCCTTAAGGCAGAAGGAGACCCGGAGGTCAGCAGACCTGGGAAAGACAACGATGCTCTCAAAAAAGACAGCGAGTGGCGGCTCCAAGTCAGGCAGTAAAACTGTGCTGGAGGACAAATCAGAGAAAGGTTTTGTCCCACCAGCCTCTCAAACCAATGCCAACGTTACTGCAAAAGAAAAACTTGTCCCAAAAGATGCCACACCCAACAAACATTCTCTGCTATCCAGTCGCAAGTCCAAGTCTTCCCAGGTAGATCCCGGAGTCCAGTCTCCTCCTTCCAGTGGCAAGCAGTCTGCTGACAAGCCGCTGAAAAAATTACCTTCCAGCATGCAGGTGTCTGTACGGCCTTCTCTGGAACCTCAGTGAAATGCTGCAATCCAGGTGTCTTTTCTTCTGCTGAGAAGCTAATTTATTCTGAGCTCTTGTTTTTTTTGTTCATGTGCCTAATGTATGTTTTGAGGAGAAGTTAACTGCAAGTCGTTAAAGCGCCTTTTGATTCTGCCATCAAACCAAATAGCCACAGGCAGCCAGCACTGATGCGAGCAGTGTAGCTGGAGTCGTCGTGAACATGAACGCAGCTGTCCCATAGCACTTGTACAGGAGTCTCTTTGTAGAAAATGCAGCAACCTTCTTCAGATTCAAGGTTTGAAATCTGAAACCCAGTTGTACTGACACTCGTGTGCTTTGCAGAGCTGTGAACTGATATTCCTTTGGTCTTGTTCTGAGCAGGCTGTGTCCGCGCTGGCGTATGGCCTTGTTCTGGGCTGTGGAGGACGCGAAGGAAGCTGGAAAGGAGAGACTGCCGCTTCTTTGTGCTCTCTCTCAACCCTCTCGCCCTGCTCCCCTCCATTTTTCAAGCTTTCTAAAGGGCAATATTTCAACACTAATGTTGTTTCTCAGGTATATACTCAGCCAGTATAGGAGGGACTAGCATTAGTGGATGGACAGAAAGGTACCTGTGTGTTTGTGCGTGCGTGTGTCCGTGGAATAATTTCATTTTTGCATTCCAACAGCAAAAAGTTGGGTTTTTTCATGAAATGTGACCTGCGTTTTTTGTTGCTATGTCTGTGAAGAGAGTTTTTCTCTGTGCATACCTAAGGCGACCTCTACCCTCTCCTCTTTAATTACTTTTTCTCTTCTGAGCCGTTACACTAAGCAACAGAAGAAATCACTGAGCAGCAGCTGGTTGCCAGCTCGTACCTGTGGAAGCGCACGGCGGGAGGTGGCTGCAGTGCCGCAGGAGAGCTGTGTCCATGCACCTGGAGGGCAGGGATGCTGTCAGAACCCCTGTTCAAACCCCCGAGAAGCAGCATTTCCTGATGTGCTCAGATGCTTAATCGTAGTGGTGTGAATCTAGCAGCGGTTATTTATAGCAGTAACGTTTGTGTGAGCCGAGCGGTGTCCTGCCTCCCCCCAGCACGCTTTGAGCGCGCCTCTTCGTGCGGGTCGGAGGGGCTGTGCCCAAACACCGCGGAGCAGGCTTTCCCCTTCCCTGGAGCGCTGCTGCGTTCCTCCCTCCGCGTGCTGCTCACCTTCCCGGCAGGTCTGGCTGCTGCGCGTCTCGGCGTGCGGTCCCGGTTCTTGCTCGGGTGACCGCAGGGTTAAAACACTACATCTGGTGACGTCCTTGTTTACATGCCCTTCTTGCGGGGGAGATTCCTCAACTTCTTTAAGGTTCCTCTTAAAGAGTGGATTCCTCAAGTCCTTTTATAGACGTGTGGTGTATTTTTTTTTAATCTCACGAGTTTTTATTGATGCACTGCATATCCTTTAGGTACAGTCTGTCCTGTAGGTCGCGATGCGCAGCGGCTGGGTGGTGTGCTGGGCTGGCTTGGCTTCTGAAGGAGGTCTTTGCCGGTCACAGTCCTGTGTGGCAGAGCTGCTCCAGGCTTCCCTTGCAGACAGACCTGTTTGTACATCCTTCCTGCCACCGCAGGAGTTACAGCTAGTTACTCTGAGCTGGTCTGTTCCACCTCCTCTCTTGAGCTGATGCGCTGATGACCAAGCAAGAAGCCTTCCCCCAGCTCTGCAGGGTGCGTTGCCGCTCCGTGATCGCTTTTTGTGCTCTGCTCGCTGCACATCTGCAGCAAGCCGTGGAGAGGAGTGTTTCGGGGCTGGCTGACACCTTGGAGCGTGCGGGGGGCTGAGGGGTGGCGCAGAGCTCCGGTCGGTGCGTGGCCGTGAGCCCACCTGCAGTGTGACCCTTGCTCTGTCCCCATGGTCTCCTGCAGTTCTACCTTCGAAAGCAGTGCCGGTAGCCCGCATGTTTTCACAGTATGCTGGACTCTGTGCCCTGGACTCTGTTTTTAAACCTGAACACGACCATCTTCTTGATGCATTTCTTCTCCTGGGTGTTGTTTCAGTCTCATTTATTGCAGGAACAAGAAGCAAAGATTGCATTGCTTGCTTCTTAAATGTATGACTTGGATTATTCTTGGATTATTTTTTGTTATATCCAGCAGAGCAGATAAGACTTACTTCACATTGTAGAACTTAAATTACTCCCTGAAATGCTGATGTCAAAGTATTTGTTTAAGGTTTTATCTGTATTAAGGTCTTGCACTGTATTGGCTCTTCTCTTGTAACGACTCTTCCAGCAAGAATGTAATTCTGGTGGCCAGCTCTGACTTGGCTTGGTATCTTTCAATAGACAGAACCTACTTTTCTGTGCGTTTTACTGTGGGACACTTGTGAAAGGTTATTTTCATCAAATGACATTTTCTTTTCATGCCATCGTTCGCTGAAGAAGTTGAAACTGGAAGCTAGTGTGTGGTTTTTGAGGTGGTTTTGCTCCCGTATTGCATGCCTGGACTGAAGGAAATTTGAAGCCATGTCCAAACTGGTGTGTTAGCTGAACACCAGTTCAATATGTTTGTATTTGGGGCACGAGAACGGTCATGAGAGCTCCCATTGGGACAAAATGGGAACGGGAGGTCCTGGTGCCGAGTGTTCCAGTAGCCGATGCTAAAAGCAGTCGAACCTCTGCAGTCCCATGGTATAATCTAAATCTTTTTCTGTGTATTCCCTGTAATTCCTCATGGAAATTGCTGCCTGCTCCGGCACTGTTTGCTGCCACGCTGGATTTCACTGTTCCTCTGACAGCAGCAGCTCTGCTGCCCAGGCCCCTGGCGCTGCGGAAGAGCCCGTGGGGACAGTGCCCGCAGCCGGGAGCGGGTGAGATGCTGCTCTTCAGGGATGGGCTGCCAGCGCCTGGCGTGTGTTCTGGCTCGATTTAGGGTGTCCTCGAGCAAAATGTTTTGACTTAACAAAGGTGCGCTGTAGTTCTTGTTGAGTATAAGGCACGCAGCGGGCAGAACGTGCGAAGCTCGCCCGTGCAGGAGCTGGAAGGTGCAGTCCCCGCTCGGTGGCTGTGTCGGTTCTGTAGCAAAGCCCTGGGGAGAGCAGCCGCTTGCTGCCCCGCTGCCTCTCTGCGTTTTGGTGTCACGGATCTCCAGTGCTGTCTGTGCTTCCTTACACAGGAGAGGCTTGAAGGGTGTGGGCCCCGGAAACGACGTTTGTTGTGAGTGTAGAACCAAAGCCGTGGCTCCATCACTGATGTACATCTTGCTAAAACCGAATGTAGGTTGTTGCAGGCCCTATTTAAAGTGATTTGGGGAAAAACATCATCAGTCTTCTCTCCTTGCTTTAAAGCAGACATTTCTTAGCCCTTTTGTGTGTAGGAATTCCTGTCCGTGTGTACGGTGTTGTCCAGAGGTGGGGATGCGGCACGGAACTGGGGAACGCTCCATGGAGGCATCTTCCAAGCCCTAGATGCCATTAGCACTCGGCTTGTGTGCTGCTCCTCGGAGCTGTGAAGGCTCGAGGCTGCTCTGAAGCAGCCCCTGGTACGTGGTCACTCTCTTCTCAAAATTCAGGTTTGGTTTTTGAAGCACTCGTGCCTGTGGAGGGGTTGGGTTCTGCTGTCCCCGAGGGTCACCGCTGGCCAGGGACCTCCGCCTGCCCTGGCTGGGGGCTCGTGGGGCTGGAGCTCTCGTGGCCACACGTCTGAGCAGGATGAGCAGCGCTGCTGCCCGGGTGGGCTGTGCACAGCCACGGCGTGTGCCGAATGGCCGGGGGTGTGGGAGAGGCTGGGACCCCACAGCCGGTGCTCTGGAGGATGGCAGGGCAGGCTCACACCAGGGGAAACGCCTTGAAAGGGTGTGGGGGGGTGTCCAGCACTGCCCTTGTCTCAGACAGCCGCGTGAGCTCCGAGGGAAGGTGGGGTCAAGCCCTCTGAAGGGTGCTGTGCTGTGTTTCCCATCAGCTCGGGGTTGAACTCGCTGCCTCGGCCGTGTGTAGCTCACCGCATCCCTGCCTGACACTCCTCCTGTCCTGGGATCAGCCCTCGGGGTGCAGGGCGAGGTTCCTGCTGGAGTCACCCACAGAAATTTTTTTTCCCCTTTTTTTGGGCTGTGTCTTTTGGATAGTGTTCAGTAGTGTACCGATTATAAGCACATTTTCAATGCCGTGTGTTGGAGGCACCTTTTATTTGTATTAATCACGTTTGATAGACAATTTGGTGCCTGCGGTTCTCTGTAACTCGTGTCTCACTTTGGGTGTATAAATTGTTAACCCTTTCAAACTTATCAAATATGGCTAAATAAAAAAAAAAGATGCTTAGGATAGAAAATTAGCAGCTTAATTACAGTACACTTATTCCACTGTAAGTGCCCTCATCCGTCTAGCTGCGGGGTTGTTTGCTTTCCAAAGCTGAAACTTGAGCATGATCAACCATTTTTTCAGTAATTCCGGCAGTTTTGCATGGCAGTTCTCTCGCTGTACCCAAATGCATGCACGTACTAACTATGCAAGCACCTACCACAAACCATAGACCCTGCTTTCCGTAGCAGAAGCTGCTAGCTGGACTCCGGAGCTCTGAGTCTGGACTTCTGTTCTCGGTGCAGCTGCGTGTCAGCGCATAGGAGCATGTCCCCGGGTTCCTGCTTTGTTTGCACATCTTTGATTCTTTCCTTTGCAGAATTCTGCATTACTGACAAGGCTGGCGTGTAGCATAACGTCAAAGGGATCTGAAATGCTGAAATGAGAACAAACTGGTTTTCTGTATTGTATTGTTTTTTCTTTTTTTTTTTTAACAGGGAAAACCTGATCAGTGTTCTGTACGTAGCCTGCCGTTTTCCATGTAACTTTAACGACACTTTCTGCGTTGTGAGAACAGGCAGTCACCTGTAGCCGTACCAGCACTCAAAAAAAAAAAAAAAAGTTTTTGTTGAATTTCTGTGCTACGGGAGCGGTTTCCAGTTGTCAGTGTGCTGCCTGTGCTGGTGACGGGGCTCTGCTGAGCAGCGTGCCGGGCCCCGGCTGCCCGCGGGGGTGGCTGTGCTGCACGTTCCTGCTCCAGAACCACGCCGGCATCTGCGTGTCTGAGCCGTGCTGCGGTCCGGGCGCAGGTCCCAGCGGGTGGTCGTACGCCCGGGGTGGCCAGGCTCAGCACCAGGCTGGGTGGGGGGCTCGGGGGCAGGCTGGCGAGGTCTCGGGAGCAGCTCGGGGGCTAGTGAGGATGCCGGGATGGCTCCTGGGTGCCTGGCTGCAGGGTGAGAGCAGCCGGGGGAGCAGCGGCTGGGGCTCCTGCTGCGGGCTCTGTGCCCGTCCCCATCCATCAGCCGTTACGGAGAGAGATTGGAAACAACATTCCAAATAATTTTACTGTG
>WKFP01014668.1:9778-24689 GCA_011057875.1 Pterocles orientalis | reverse complement strand
TTTTTTTTTTTTTTTTTGTATCTTTGTCATTTGCCTCCTAATCCAAAATAATTTGGCAGTATCTAATGTTATCTGTGGAGGGAACTGAAATTTGGTTTTAATCTGTGGTGAGATGAAAGTACGTACGTGGTTTTCGTAATAAAAGCACCGTAAGCATTTCCTATTAGGAGCTTTATTTTGTAAAATAAAAGTACCTGGAGACTTGTACAATATCTATATTGGGTCGAAAGGTTTAGGGAGTCTTTGTTTTCTAAAGGCGATAGCACTCAATTTACTTGCAAATAGTGTTTTTTTAAAGACGCAGATTAAAACTAAGCGTGAACACCAATTCCGTTTCGCTCGGCCCTGCAGCACCAGCGCGGTGGAGGAGGTTAGCGTTGGGTCCGCCTGGCGTTTGTGCAGCGCAATAAGAATCCATTTCCAGGTGCTACATTGCCTTGGGTAGGGTGACACAAGGGAATACAGGCTACAAGTGGCTAGATGATTTCCTTGTGGCCTTGCAGGAACTAATTTGTACAGATTTGCTCACCAACTGTGCCTCACCATTGGTTAAAATTGAATTTTAAGTCCTGTTGCGAACGCAGTTTCTCTTCTGGACGCAATGTCAGGTTTTACACTGGAATATCTACAGTTCTAAAAACTGCATGTCACATCACTGTACACTGGGCCGTGGGGCTTGCCCACACCTTTGATATTCTCTTCTGTATTTTAATGTTTCTGAACTGTACAGTAATCCGGAAAGCAGGCTGTCTTTGCTTGGGGTTGAACATTGTACCATAAATTTTAAATTATTTGAGGACAAGTGCATGAGACTGTGTCAATGCCTTTTATTATTTATTTGTATGTTTTATTATTCAAGGTGTATGCACTTTTAATATGCAGAATTTATATTTTTATGTTAAAAATCATTTTCTTTCAGAAAGAAGAGTTTGAATATGAGGAATTGGAATTAAGTGCAAAAAGGGGAATATGTAATAAAATACAATAAATTTATTACTAGGCATTCTGCCTGAGTTGAGCATCTTTCCCGGTCTGCGCTGTCGCCTGACACGGTGACAGTGGCCACGCAGCTGCTGCCCTGCCCACCCGTGGTCCCCGCTCTTGCTTGCAGGATGTGCTGCCCTGGGCTGGGCACCCGGGGGGCTCGCTCAGGGACCCTCTTCCCTTTTCCTGGGTGTGTGTCAGCCTCCTGGCACAGCGGGTGCTGTGGGGGGTGACAGTGGGGGGTTCAGAGCCAGCTCTGTGGCCCCACAGGCGTGGGAGCGGGGCAGGGGCTCGGTGCCTCCCCTGAGCTGGGCTCCTTGGGGAAACAAAACCCCAGAGACCTGTCTTTGGGTGTAAGGCTGTGTCCTGGGGAGGGGGAGAGATGTCCCTGACGATGTCCCTGACGATGTCCCTGATGCTTCTCTCTCTGCAGACCGGCAGCTCAGGCCCCGTGGGTGCTCGATCAGGTCCCCGCTGCCAGCACGTCCCGAGCGTGGGTGCAGGACCTGGGATGGAGCCGTCTTGTGCCGGTGAGTTTGGTCCGTGAGCCCTGTGGGCAGGGGGCTGTGATCTGGCTCCTCTCTGGGTCTTGGGGGCTGACACCTGGCCAGTGAGGGGGGTCTCCCCTGCCTGCCTGGCCATGCCTCGTGTCTGGGCTCAGCCCCCGTCCTCCTGCCCCTGACACCCTGGGCTCAGGGCTCTGCTCGAGGCTGCGGCTGCTCCGTCCTGTCCGTGGGCTCTGACCATCCCCTCTGCCTCAGCCCCGTGTGCTGGGGCTGCGCTCCCCTTGCCGGCGGGTGCACAGCTCTGAGGGGGGTGTCCCTGTGTCCCCATGTCCCCTCGTGCAGCGCCAGTGCTGCAGCTGCTCCTGGTCCCTGGCTGCTGCAGGGATGCTGTGCCTGGCTCCGCTGCTTGAGGCTTGGTTATCGTTAGCCTCTGTAATGGCTCTTTATCGAGTTGAGGCTTAAATTGTGCGAGAGAGAGTACATGATTGTTTAATTGTCTGCTCCTCTAGCTCTGCATCCTGATTAAATCTTGGTTTTTGTTTATCAGGGTGTGCAGCGGGGGCTCTCCGGCTGCGGAGGACAGCGTGGGATGCAGATGGGCTGCTCCTGCCCCCTGCGCCTCGGCGGGCGAGGAGGAGGAGGATGGAGCGAGGCGGGAGGAGGATGGTCCTTGCTCCCAGCTGCTGAAGGGACCTCTCTGGCTTTGTCTGCGTGGGTGGCTGTGTTTTCTGCTGGGCTGGGGGGAGCCATCCCCGTGGCGGCTGGGCTGGGGGGAGCCATCCCCAGGGGCTGGGCTGCCCAGCTCTGCTCTGCAGGGCAAAGGGGGTGTGAAAAGCTTTAGGAATCCCTCCTGTCATCTCAGCTGGAGAACAGGAGGAAAAATGGAAGATATTGTGGCTGGAGCTGGCGGAGGCCTGGCTGGGAGCCCAGCAGCCCCCTGATAGCAGAGCTGCAGCTGAAGTGAGAAATAATGCATGTGAGGGGCTGTTCTGTCCTTGTCCTGATTGCACCGAGCCTTCTGTCATCTCAGTGCCGGCTCCTGTGCTTGCTGTGCTCTTCCAGCAGCCAGTGCTAGAGCCACGGCCCAGCGCCGGAGCTGCAGAGCTCTGCCCGGGGGGTCCCCAGCTGCATGTCCTGGGGGGTCCCTGGCTGCATGTCCCGGGGGCTCGGGGCACTGCTTCATGCTGCCAGCAAGGGCTGGGGGGCTCTGCCTCTGCTCCGTGCCTGTGGGGAGGGTCCTGGGTGCTGCAGCTTTCATCCGTGTTTCCATCCATCCCTCTGGGAAGGGTGAGCTGGAGCTGAGCCCCCCCAGGGCACCCACGGGCATTGGGTGAAGGAACCGGTGGCTGCACCAGGAGGTCGTGGCACGCGAGACCCATCCTCTGCACAGCGGAGAGAGCAATTCCTGCGCGTCCGCGTGGAGCTGGGGATGGCAGCTGTCCTGTTAAATCGCAGGGTCATCACTTATTTATAGGTGATTACATTAAAGAGATATTATTATAGCCAAAGGCTTTGCAGAATTAGAGTTAATATATTTTTGTTTATTATATTTGCCAATATTTCTCCGCTCCAGCCAGGTTTTTATGGCCCCTTATTAAATAGAGAGCTCGCTGCAGGTCCCTGGACCTCGCTGGGAGGGTGGCAAGAGGACGATTGGAAAACACTTGAGAACTTTGATCTTGGAGCGATTAAATTTTATTGCCTCCTTGTTTATGAGGGTCCGATGGCAGGTGCTCGGCGCAGTGAAATGAAGCGAGGGGGGGGTTAGGACCCCGGCGGTGATTAAATCTGGGTCAGCTGCCGAGGCTGCGTCCGGGCGCGGGGCTGGGGCTCGCAGATGGTCGGGTCCTTGGCTGAGATTACCGCGGTGCTAAAGCGGGATTAGATTACTGCAGAGCGAGGTGCAGATTTCTGACACCCCGGGGAGGCGGGGGTGTCCCTGAGGGGTCCCCCTCGGGCTGGGGGGTCCGGACTTTCCACCTTGTCCCCTTGCCCTGGGAGCCTGGTCCTGGGGACAGCGAGGGACCTGTCCCGCTGGGCTGCAGCTTGCCGGTGGCCGGTGTTGGGGGTACCAGCAGCTCCCCCGAGGATGGTGCAAAGCCCAGAAACCCCCGGTTTGGCCGGAGGACCCGACCCCTGCCAGCAGCGGCTCCCCGTGCGCGGAGGCTGTGGGGTGAGGTGGGGGCATCAATGGTGAGGAGCTGCCCCTCCTGCCCCCAGGAGCTGCTCTGCTGGGACATTTATTAACACCCGGCTGCCTCCCCGAGCCAGAACAAACCCCATCTTTGGAGGCTGTCGATAAATTATAACATATTAGGCGCTGTCATCCCTACCCCTGGCCTCTTAAATTTTGTTCTAATTAGAGCATCGCTTTTCCCGTCTCAGCACTTTTTCCCCTCTGCTGGGTATCGATCCTTGCTCTGCGGGGATCTGACCAACTGTTGACAATTTATGGGAACATAAAGCTAGTACCTCGTGTAGCAAAAACCGGCTTTTAATAAAAACCGCTGACACCGGGCTCTCGCGGGCAGCTAACCTGGTACCAGAGGGATTGAGCAGTCGAGGCCGCGCTGATGCCCCGGCCCGTTTGCACAGAGGGGTTTTTACGGTAACGCTTGACGGGCTTTCAGTGGTCCTAATTCATAAACACGGATGTGCCTGAGCGGAAGCTTTGAGGTCGGGGGGAGTCCTGGGAGCGCTCCCCAAGCCTGGCCGGTGGCGTGATGGGGTGGCTGGAGGGTTGGGTCACTGGGACATCGCTCGTGGGGAAGTGTCCGTGCGGGTTTTTGTCACGTGCAGAGAAGAGACTGGCGGTGTTTGGGGCCACAGCAGCAGCCTCGGGGAGCAGAGACTGGCCACAGCCACACAGCAAAGGAGCGGCTGCCGAGTTTATTCGCTCTGGGGCCGTCCCCATCCATCCCCACTGGGAATGGTGGCCGTGGTGGTGCTGGTCCTGCCGCCTGCTCACGGGAGATGGTTGAACTGGGCAAACGGGCGCATCCTTGGCTGCTGCAGCAATTTGTCAAGGCACCGCGTGGCCCTTTTTCTGCATTAGCTTCATTCAGTGAAAAAATAATAAGAAAGTGTGTGTCTAACGTAATGACCTGGATTTCTTAATAAACGCGTGCAGCGGGGATGGCTGTCCTCAGCCTGAGCCGACCTGTGATGAATTGATCGTTCCTGAGGTGAGGGCATTGAATATTTCTCTAACTATTCATCAGCCCCACAACAAATTCCTCCGTCGGCCCCGGCTGACACCGGATTTTAAACGCTCCTGCCAGCCCCGGCGCAGAGGAGCGGCTGCCTGGGAAGCAGGGACCTCATCATTTTTTAATGCGCTGCAGGTCCCGGGCTGATGGAATATTTATAACGCAGCCGTTATTTACCAAACACGCTGGGGCGTTTGCAGGAACCCCTGCTGGGGGACAGCCCGGGCAGCTCCCGGC
Source organism: Pterocles orientalis (assembly GCA_011057875.1). Taxonomy (NCBI): domain Eukaryota; kingdom Metazoa; phylum Chordata; class Aves; order Pterocliformes; family Pteroclidae; genus Pterocles; species Pterocles orientalis. Next base: position 19,753 of record WKFP01014668.1, on the reverse strand, counting down.
CCCCCTCCCCTGGTGGCTGGGGGTCCTGCTGGCATGTCCTGGCCCCAGGTGTCACAGGTCCTGGGTCCCCACCATGCCTCTGGTGGGATGCCCCTGCCCGGACCCTGGGCTTGCTGGGGCTGGTGAGGGGCTGGCGGGCAGGGACAGGGATGGTGGGGAGAAGGGGGGCTGCCGTGAGCGGAGCGTCTGAATGCTGGGGTGCCCCCAAGCCCCTTCCCTTCTCCTTGCTCCGGCTCCCCCAGCCCCTCTGCTGATGCACGCCGGTGGCTTTACAGGTTGGGGCTGGTTGTGGATTCCCAGACCCGTGGGCCATTGTCCTGCTGGTGTGTCCCCACTGACGTGGCCACGGCAGGGGCATGGGGACCCCGGGAGCTGGTGGTGGCTGTGCTCTCCTGGGAGCAGGCAGAGCTGGCAGACCCCTCCTGCACCGGGGCCGTGTCGCTCCCTGGGCATTCCATCGCTCCCTGAGCATCCCATCGCTCCCTGAGCATCCCATCGCTCCTGAGCATCCCATCACTCCTGGGACATCCCATTGCTCCCTGAGCATCCCATTGCTCCTGGGACATCCTATCACTCCCTGGGCATCCCGTCGCTCCCTGAGCATCCCGTCGCTCCCTGAGCTTCCCATCTCTCCCTGGACATCCCATCGCTCCTGGGCATCCCATTGCTCCCTGAGCATCCCATCGTTCCCTGGGCATCCCTTTGCTCCTGGGGCATCCCATCGCTCCTGGGGCATCCCATCGCTCCCGGGGCATCCCATCGCTCCCTGAGCATCCCTTCTCTCCCTGGGCATCCTGCCCCCCCAGCTTTCCCCTGCCTTCCCCCCCGCCGTCTCTGTCACACGACGCTGTCGGCTTGTTCTTCAGGGTGTCACCAGCGCTGTGACATCTGCTCTCCCTGCCGTTCGCTTCTGTCTAATTCTGTTTTTATTGAAATGAGTTTAAATTGTCTGAGGATATATTAGATTGCTCTTTCCCCGCGGTTAGCACGCTTGCGTAGCGGTGAATAACCCGCACAGCTAGCAGCGCTCTCGCTCCCTCTTTTTAATCGAAAGGAAGCCGGCTCCCTGGAGAACCGGCGCGTTTCCTAACGACCTTAATGAGTTTCCATGGCTGGGGTCAGATTATCTGGAAAGGCGGCGATGGTGGGGTGGGGGCCGGTTCTCCCGGCACCGCTGTGCCTCTGCTGTCCAGATTGTCTCCTTTCCCAGGCAGAAGCGCGTGTTGCAAAGCAATCCATGACGCCCCTGTGACGGTCTTTAAGCATTTTAATATTTTGCAGATGATTTATCATTGGTAACGAGCGGATGATATACTCCACTTCGAGGGTATGGATTATCTGTTACAGCCCAGGTGGAAGAGGTGGCTGCAGATGACAAACTGCCGCAGAAAGCGGAAAGTACAACTCCTCTTTTGTTTTACAGGAGGGTCAACAGCTTCTGCCACAGCTCGGGAGATAACCGGCCGCCCCGCTCGCTGCTCTGACGATGTCGGTGAATACCCGCCGCAAATACCCACCGCAGTGGGGTCCTGAGCCGAGCCAGCACCGATCCTGCCCTGCGCATCACACCAGGGCTCCCTGAGCATCCCATTGCTCCTGGGGCATCCCATCGCTCCCTGAGCATCCTGATCCCCCGCCGCAGGATGTGCTCCTGGGCTGCGATTCCATCTCCCGGGGTCTCTGTGCCCCTGGGAGGCGGCTGCTTTAGTTACTGAACCAAAGGGATTCATAAGGTGAGCAGAACTGAGAGCTCACGGTGAGATGCTGAGACACTGTCCTGCTGTGGCACTGTCCTGGTGTGACGCTGTCCTGGTGTGGCACTGCCCTGGTGTGGCACTGTCCTGGTGTGGCACTGTCCTGGTGTGACACTGTCCTGGTGTGACACTGTCCTGGTGTGACACTGTCCTGGTGTGGCACTGTCCTGGTGTGGCACTGTCCTGGTGTGGCACTGCCCTGGTGTGGCACTGCCCTGGTGTGACACTGTCCTGCTGTGGCACTGTCCTGGTGTGGCACTGCCCTGGTGTGGCACTGCCCTGGTGTGACACTGTCCTGCTGTGGCTGTGGCACTGTCCTGGTGTGACACTGTCCTGGTGTGACACTGTCCTGCTGTGGCACTGTCCTGGTGTGACGCTGCACGGCGTGACGCTGTCCTGGTGTGACACTGCCCTGGTGTGGCACTGCCCTGGTGTGACACTGCCCTGGTGTGACACTGTCCTGCTGTGGCACTGCCCTGGTGTGGCACTGTCCTGGTGTGACACTGCCCTGGTGTGGCACTGCCCTGGTGTGACACTGCCCTGGTGTGACACTGTCCTGCTGTGGCACTGCCCTGGTGTGGCACTGTCCTGGTGTGGCACTGCCCTGGTGTGGCACTGCCCTGGTGTGACACTGTCCTGGTGTGACGCTGCACGGGGTGACGCTGTCCTGGTGTGACGCTGTCCTGGGGTGACACTGTCCTGGTGTGACGCTGTCCTGCTGTGACGTGTGGAGTGACACGTGTTGTGATGCTGCACCCTGCCCCGTGCCCCAGCTGCTCCGTTCAGCAGAGGACCCACAGCGTGGGGTGTCCCCCATGGGCACCGGGGTGTCCTCCGCTCCCCCAAAGCCACGGCTGTGGACGGAGCCGTGCCGGGGGTGTCACCAGGACCCGCTGCACCCACTCCCTCCTGTCCCCAGGGCTCGGCTGTCCCCAGGGAGGTGCCGGGGCTTGATCCTTGTCCCGTGTCCTGCAGCCGGTGCTGCCCAAGCCAGTCCCGCCGTGGCACAGCCTCGTGGTGGCGGTGGGACGTGTCCCCTCCCGCCTGTGTCCCTTGGGTTGCTGCGGTGGTGGGGGGGGGAGGTGGGACCCCCGCTGCCGCCAGCGGCTCTGCCAGGGTGGGGAGGGCGCGCGTCCCCCCGTTGCTATTCCGGCTTCGTCACGGCGAGATTAACGCTGGGGATGGGGTTGGGAGTTTTATCACCTGAATGTTTCCTCTTAGCTCCTGAAACCATCTGCAGCCCAAATTTATTACCCAGCAAATAAATAAAAGTTCGGGTTTATTTTGCCTCCTTGTTCATCAGAAAGGAATGAAAATGTAAGCAAAATATTAAAAATAAAATAGACTCAGTTTTACTTTAATTGACCTCTGATTTTCAACTTAATACCTTCCTCGTGTTGCTGCTTCAACCTTTAATTTCTCCTGGCGAAGTGGCTGTGCTCAGTGATTCATTCTGTCCCGAGGCAAAGCACACACTGTAATTGGTTTTTAACTTCCTGGAATGTCAAAGCCGGGATTGAAATTTTACGTATCACACCACCAATTCAATACCGGCTTTAATAATAATGTTGCAGAAAGGAAGGCAGATTTACAGCTGTAGAAAAATGTAATCAAATTTTGAGCCAGAATGCAATAAGTCCCAATGTTGGGTTTCATTTGGAAGCTTGTTAGATAAATGTGGCATCACCTGAGCGGCTCCGGGATCGTTTCTGCCACTCGCTGCCGCATCGGCGGAGCTGCCGGTGGTGCTGCCCTGGGCTGGGGCAGGATGCGGCCCCGGGTGCAGGGTGGGCACGGGGTCTCGGGATCATGGGGCAGCTGTGGGGGTCCAGGGTGCCCCCCGCGCTCCCCGTCCTGCAGCCCAGGACGAGCTGATGGGGAGTGTGGGGACGGGAGCTGCTGGTGATGGCACCTGCCCCGAGCATCCGCCCGGGATGGAGCTGGCCCGTCCCCGGCGATGCCGTGGTGCCACCGCGGAGCCACCGCCACCCTCTGCTCTTTGGGGGGGGAACACCCCTAATACGCTGCGAGTGCCAAATAAGCAATCGATGTTGGCCAATTAACGTCTGATAAAAACTAATAACCCTCCTCTCCCTCTCTTATTACCGAATGACCTCCAGCCAGGCATTAGTTTAGCAAATGAGACGCGGGCGCTCAGCACGGCCACCGACTCTGGATTAGACCCGTGACACCCCATCCATCAGCGCTCCTCGCCGCAGTGCCCGTCGCACCCGCTCTCTCCATCACCCCGCCGGCTCCTCGCACCCCATCAGCATTTTCCTGGTGGGGAGGCGGGCGCCGCGTCCCCTCGTCCCCTGCTCTGGCCGGAGCCACCCGCCAGCCCCTGGCAGCCTGGGGAGGGGGCTGCCCTGCCTGCTTTTGGGGGGCCGGGACTTCAGGACAAGCTGTCTTGGGTTTGGGGACCTGGTGGCCCTGCGGTGCTGCGTGCCATCGGCCGGGGGCTGCGTGCGGTCCCTGCCCCACCGCCCGCGGCTCCGCCGTCCCTGCGCTCTCCTCGCGCTGTCCTAAAAAGCAAACTGAGCTGAAATGATTTCCTTTCCTTCGAAGAGCCTTTAAATAATGCATCGCCCTCACTTGCTGTTACTGAATGCTGTAAAAATCCAAGCGACGGTTCCTTCTCGCTCGTGTATTCGTGTCCGTTTGCTGCGGGGCCACGAAGGACCCTCGGCAGGGGTCTGACCCCAGGCTGGGGCAGAGACCCCTGGGTCCCGGAGGGGAGGGTGGCTGCGGGGGGGTGACATCCCTGGCTCTGAGCCGGGGGATCACCGACACGGCGGTCCTGCCTTTGGAGGACAGCGAATCCCAATTAAAATTGGAACCACTGAAAGCAGAGCCCCTAGAAACATCCTCCAGGGAAGGATGCCTCCCGGGGAACGGGGACAAGGGGTTGCTGGAGGAGAGAGAATTAAATCAGGGAACCATCAGCAGAGCACGGATGTCCCGACCGAGCGCCGAGGGAGATGTTCTCCTCGCTGTGCCGGTGCTGGATGGATCCTCGTGCGCTCTGGGGGGTGTTTCGTGCACTCCAGGTTCACGCGGCGTTTCTGGGGCTGTTGGGGCTCCAGCGCTCCCGTCCCCGCTCGCGCTGTTCCTCGGGCTGGTGCTGGGCGGCTGGAGGGGGTCACTCATCGGAGCCCCTTCCCCAGCTGGACGAGGAGCCAAGCTCACCCGCAGTCTGAGCGTCGGGGAAATTCATCTCTCCCAGAAGGGCAGGAGAAGACACGAACCTGGGCAAATGTTCAACCTGCTGGAAATTCCTCCCGTAAAGTTCCTCGCGGACACATTCCCCTTTTCCCAGCAGTGACAGGGCTCGGGAATCACGTTTCCATGAGGCGGGTGCTCCCGGCAGTGTCAGCGGCTCTGGGGGGGCTTTAGGGCAGGATCCAGGAGCACGTTGGGGCTGCGCTGCCCGGGCTGGGCACAGGCTCCCCGGGGACAGGGGGACGGGAGCAGGCGGCTGGGGCGGGGATGGGCGGCGGGGCTGAGACCGGGCACTGCCGACCCCTTCCCACCGGCCGGGCAATGGGGGGTCCGGGCAGCCCCACCGCGGTGCTGAGTCTTTCTGGGGAACCTGCGGCCCCAGGCTGGGCAGCGGGGGTGTCTCACTGCTCTCCGGGGCAGGGGCTGGCTCCTTCTGCCAGCCCGGAGCTTTCCCCCGCTGCCGCTCAGGCTGGGGCTGGGAACACTCTGCGGTGTGATGCACGGAGACCAGCCCCCAGGCTCACGCCGGGTCTGTTCTGCTGGGTTGGTTTCTGTTAAATTGCTGCTGTGAGGACACACCAGCACAGCCCGTGGGGTCAGTGCCTTCTTGGGAGCTGGGGTCGCTGCGCCGGGACACGGCTCCCTCGACGATCCTCTCCCGCATCGTCCTCCCGTCCGCCCCTTCGCAGCATCATCGCTTTCTGGGATGAGTCAGCCTCCAGCCTCCCATTCGCTTTAAGGGATGGTTTGATATTTAAATACTCGTCACCAGCGTGGGTGGCTCTGGGCGCAGTTGGCGGGGGGTCTCCTCTTCCCGCAGCCCCCGTTACGCCGATGGCACCGCGCACGGGCACTGGTGGGGGTCCGGCCCTGGCTGGTCCTGCCATGGCAGCAGAGGCAGCGCTGCTCATCACCGAAAGCCCAATTTCCGTTCTGTTTCTTCTCTTGCTTCGTCTTTTAATCCTAATGACGAACAGTCAGCTGCCAGCCCGGGGAGCGGAGGACTCACCCGATGTGACGGTGCAGCCGTCGCGGGTTTGGCTGCGGGTGGTGCTGGGAGCGGGGGGACCGGCTCTGCCCGGGGGTGGCTGCAGTGGGGAGGGGGACATGCTCCCAAGGGAAGCCCTGGTCCCCTGCCAGCCGGTGTTGCCGTGCCGTCGGTGCCGCTGGGGCCGGGTTGTGCAGGGGGTGGGTGAGCTCTTGGGGGCAGTTTGACAGGGGCCACTGTCCCCCTGCCATGCTCACGGCCGGGTGGCTGGGGACAGCTCAGAGGTGACATTCCTGGCTCGGGCACCTCGGCTGGGGACTGGGAGCAGAGCGGGGTTTGCAGAGCACGGGGACGAGAGGGACGGCGGGAGCTGCTCACCGGGATAGCGCCTGTCTCCACCACGCTGGGCTCCATCCTCGCTGGCCTAGGCAGTGACAGCAAACGAGCCCGCTGAGGAATTTCCCGTTCTGCGGGTGTATTTCCGTGAGCTTTGCAGCATTCTGCGTTGCTTTGGTGCGTTTCACCCAACTCCGCCCAAGGCTGAGCCACTGAGAAATAAACCCGATGTCTTTGGCCGGCGAAAGCAAGCAGCAGGGGTGTGCCGGGGGTCCCACAGCTCTGCGGGGCGGGCAGGGCACCGGCCAGAGCCCGACGGGGTGGGTGACACCAGCCTGGCTCCTGGAGCACGGCTGCGGGGTGGTGGCTGTTTGCAGGTGGCAGTCTGAGGGGCTGGGGGCTTTTACCCTGTTCTCAGCGGGAAGAGCTGAACAGCCCCAAAGACCATCGGGAGAAGGATGCAAAAGGCTGCTCAGCCTTGGGGGCTTCCAGCCACCAGCTCCCGCTGCCTGCCTCGTCCCCTGCTGCCCTGCACGCTGGGCGGATGCACGCTCCCGCCACGATGAGCCCCCATCACGACGAGCCCCCCACTGCGATGAGCCCCCCACCATGACCAGCCCACCAGCTCGGGGCTCGTTCCCGCTGGCCGGCGCCCACCAGGGCAGTGGGGCTGCAGCAGCTCCTCGAGTGCAGCAAAGCCAGAGTTTGGCCCCAGCCCCACGCCGCTGCCGGCGGTGGCTAATTCTGGTGTGACAGCCCCGGGCTGTGCTTCCCACCGATTCCGTCGGTTGCTAATGGTCTTTTTCGTGCAATAAGAGGCTTTTGTGGGGAGAACTTAATCCAGTGCCGTTGCAGGGTGAAATTGCACAGCTCAGATCGCCGGGACGTGAGCTGCTTTCACGGCAGCAGCAGTTTTATCTGATGCATTTGATGCCCCAGTGTTTGCATGGTGCAACGGGTCCTAACCGAGCTGTGGGAGGCTGGGGCTCTGCTGGGGAGGGGGTGGCAGCTGCCGTGGCACCTGGGGACCTTTGTGGTGTGGCCGTCACCTTCCCCAGCCACTGTGCTGAGCTGTGACACTGCCGTCACTGCGCATTATCAGGGTGATCCTCATGGTGAAGGTGGGGCTGGTGCTGACGACGGCAGAGCTGTGCACAAAACTGGAACTTTGCTTTCCCCAGGGTATAATTTTTTTTCTTTCCTCTCTCCTGTGTTGCTGCTCCTGCCACTGGGCAGTGCGTGTCGCTTGCTGTCGGGTCAGGACCAGCAGCCAGAGCCCCGCGCCGGGCAGGGGCGGTAGGAGCCGGGATGCCAGGACACGGTGGCAGTGAACATCGTCAGCACGGGCACAGGGTGACGGGCAATGCCTGGGGCGGGGGGTGCCCGGGCAGGGACAGGTCCTGGGCGCTGCAGGATTCGCTCTCCCGCAGCCCGGGCAGCAGGACACACTCGGAGCGGGCAGGACATGGTGACATGCTTGCTTGTGATGCAGGACACGCTTGCCCGGGATGCAGGATGCGCTTGCCCGGGATGCAGGATGCGCTTGCCCGGGATGCAGGATGCGCTTGCCCAGGATGCAGGATGCGCTTGCCCGGGATGCAGGATGCGCTTGCTCAGGATGCAGGATGCACTTGCCCAGGATGCAGGATGCGCTTGCCCAGGACGCAGGACACGCTTGCCCGGGATGCAGGACGCGCTTGCCCAGGATGCAGGACGCGCTTGCCCGGGATGCAGGATGCTCTCGCCCCACCACGCAGATCGGCGGGTGCCGGCCCAGAGCTGTTTCAGGCGCGTGTGACGCAGTCGGGCACGTCTTCTCCCGGGCTGACGGAGAGCAGCGCGCACGGAGGGGCTGGAGTTGTGCTTCTGCCTTGGAATTAAGTGTGCGGGAGATACCGAAATGGATTGTGACAGCCAGGATTAAAGGTTAGGAGATTTCTCTGTGTATCCTATGTAAATGAGGACTAATGAGGTTTTCATGATTACCTTTAATTAGCTTTTCCACAAGTGGTGGTGATTTATGTGGTGTGAGCCTGGGCGGCTGACACGCGCGGATACACACGCGGTGGAGCACCTTCATTAAATGTGTTTTTAAAAATGAATCTGCAATATGCAAATTACCCATTAAATGCTCAAGAAAAATGTTTTAAGAGGAAAAAATGGCACAAGCAAAGCACCAGCTCCACAATACCTCCGGGATGGCAGGCTGGGCTGTGCCATACCGTGTCCTGCCGTGCCATGCTGTGCTGTGCTGCACCGTGCCGTGCCATGCCGTGCCGTGCCATGTCTTGCTGCACCGTGACATGCCATGCCGTGCCGTGCCATGCCGTGCTGCACCGTGCCATGCCGTGCCGTGCCATGCTGTGCTGCACCGTGCCATGCCATGCCGTGCCATGCTGCACTGTGACATGCCATGCCGTGCCATGCTGTGCTGCACCGTGCCATGCCGTGCTGTGCCATGCTGTACCATGCCAGGTGCTGCCACGGGATCCAGCCTGGCCCCGAGCCCTGCACAGGGGTTTTTTGGGGAGAAATGGATTTAAACTCTGTGTTGATCCTGAAGAGCTGTTGACTGGCGTTGGGTGGGAGGAGAAGGCGTTGTACCGAGAGACAGCGGCAGGAGCGAGCGAGGCGGCTTGGACAACTGCATCCAATTAGCCTGACATTAATCCCGGGCAAACGGGCGGCAAAACTGCTGCGAGATGTAATTAATGGGAGAGTTAGAGCCGGGGAATTCGTGCCTGTCAGTGTGGCTGAAAAGACGCAGGTCCTGCCAAACCAACCTGATCTCACCCATGATGAGATGACGTGTGCGGCCGATGGAGGCGGTGGCTCGGGATGGCACGGTGGCCTCAGCGCCGCGGTGTCGTGGGAGACCGGCGCCGGGTGCTGCTGCAGCGCGAACGGAGGGTGATGGGATCTCACACCGCGCTGGGCAGTCGATCGCCCGCTGCACGGGTGCGTCGGTGCCGCCTGCCCCAAGCCGTGCACCGGCTCTCCAGCAAAAATGTGCGTTTGCAGAAAACGTCGAGTTTGCTTTATTTTCCCAAACCGCTGCGTGACGGTGGTTCTGTGTGTAGCAAAAGCAGCGGAAACTCTGCCCAAAGTAAGACCCAAATCCATCTGGTTACAAATGGATTTAATTAACAACCACATTCCCGTTTTCAGAGCTCTACCAACAGCCAGGTTCGTGCAGCTCGTGTCTCACCCCTCTGCACCGCTTCAGTGCCTGTTTCGGGGTGAGGGGAGAGGTCCCAGGGGATGGAGCATCGGTTCCTCCTCCGGGAGTTTTCGGGCAGTTTTGGGACGTGCAGCAGTGCCGGGTGCCGGGGGAATGCCCACCCGCGGCCATGGCCGATTGTCTCCCGCTGCCACGCTGCCGGCACTGCTCACGGGCACGGTGCTCAGCCCCCGGGAAGCACCACGGCCCCCACCACGGTCCTTCGTGCACAAAGCTCCCCATCAGGGTGCACTAGGACACCGTGACCTCTCCTCCCTGCGAGAGTGCCGCAGCTTTCCAAACACTTCAGTAAGGAAAGTCTCATTGCAATCGGCTCGGTCTCCTGCCGTCTGTTGTTCAGATCATTGCTGGCAGGTCGCAGCCCGCCCAGGGCCCAGTGAGCTGCCGTGAAATGCCGAGTGGCCGCGGGGACGGTGCTGGCGGTGCCGGCGGTG
>WKFP01014667.1:457292-574694 GCA_011057875.1 Pterocles orientalis | reverse complement strand
TGGTATAGAAACTGTGTGTGTAATTTCAGTTTAGGCTTGGATGTAAAATGGTATAAATTTTCCTCTTGAAAAATGGCAAAAGAAAAAGGTGAGAGGGACCTTCCCAAAACATTAGACCGAACACTCACTAATATGTGCCTGTAATTGCCCAATGTTCTGTGTGTGGAATAATCCCTAGATAGTAGAGAATAATCCAAAATAAAATAAAAATTAAATAATCAAATTTATATAAAATTAGTGTTAAAGAGTTACACTGGTCCATTTAACTTTATAACTGACCTTTTTCATACTCCTAGAGTTAAGTGATTTTTTTTTTGTTTATATGCTGTTGAGATAAAAGTAAAAAATGTCCTTGCTTTGTCTCAAATAATTACATATTATTTTCTCTGAGTATTTAACACATTGCTGTATACTATTTCTGTAAAAATATCTGTTCTTGCATACCTATGGAGTGTATGTTTAGCTAATGTGACAGTGGCTGGAATTCTAGCTTTGTTCTGTTATCTAAATTTTTACATTTGTAATATCACATTACATTGTGAAAATGTATGTGCTTGTCACCTTATGATATTTAGGTTGAAAAAAAGTACTGTGGAAAGGCAATTCAGAGTATCACAACTAAGAGCAGTTACCTCAGTAAAGCATTTGACTCCATCCCTACTCTTCTTGACTATCCTTTCATCTTGTTTAATATGTAGCATGATGAAACTTTGCACTTGCAAGATTTGTGGTGATAATGTTGACTGGAACAGATGCATCATAGTTAATATGTATACAAGTTAAAACAAGTTCAAAAAATTCTGTAATTTTTGTTTATTCAAGATTAGTGTCTCTGATGTTTAAAAATGAATGTTTATAGACAATAAATAATTATTCCTAGATGTTGTAGAATGTTGCATATTAATAACTCTTTCTAGTATTATACATTAGAACATCACTTACTAGAAATCTATTTGGATTTGACGAATTCTTAAATTAAAATGTGTGACCATGGGATGATCAAAACCCAATTTCTGCTTTTCTGTTGTCCAGCAATTTGAAATAAGAATTGCTAGTAATAGCTTTTAGAAGTATTAGTTTTACCACGCTACCAAAAAAACCCCCATAAACCATTAGACTGCAACACACAACAGGGAGAAATTCTTTGTGACTGTACAAGAATCAGAATAACTATATCCAGTCTGATTAGACCATTGTGGCTACATGTTTCTGTAAATAGTTTTACTCTTCAGAGGTTTTGCTTTTATGCCTTTAATGTTGACTGTTATATTACTAAAGCTAAGTTTGTGAAGACCGAGGTGACTGAATAATTATTTACTGCTTTTTCGCTCTTGTTTTTTTTTCTTATCTATTTACCTGATTTATTTTTTGTGGTATCATCACTTACACAAATGGACCAAGTGTAATGTACAAAGTATAGATGTACATGTGTCTGTGCTTTCACATGTGATTCTCATGGCTGTTGACGCAAATTGGGAAATTATTTACCTAGTGTCCTGAATTCACACAAAGTCAAAGTTTGCTTGCAAGATGGTGTTGATAGTATTTTTGTTCCCTTTCTCCTTCTCCACATGCCTCTTTCAGTGCTCTTTTTTATTATCTGAAGAATTGTTTATTGATGAAATTGGTAAATTATGCATGATTCTGTGGCCTTTTCCTTTCTTTGACCTCCTTATGAATTATCTGCTGATGGGTTGCGAGAAGCAGTACCCTCATCATGTATAGTGCATCATCAAACTTAAATCAAAATGAAGAGAGGTCACACCTTTTCCTTGGATCCTTTTCTTGTGATATTCACTGTAGATTTTCCTTAACCTCTCTTGAACGTCAAACAGGAATGGACACTTAAAAGATTTTTATCTTCACATTTGAAAACTGAAACCAGATGCAATCAGTTACGACTCACTATTGATAGAGTGACTCGATTTAAATAGTGTGGGCTATTGTAATCTCCCTTCTGCTTGTAATTTTTTTATTTTAGATGGTGTAGATCTATTTTTTTAGTCCTTAAAAATGGAATATTTATTAATTCTATGGCTGGCTGTGTGGAGTTAAATTTTTAGAGCTTTTCATCTATTACACAATGCCTAGGAAATGGCTAGCATCCCATTGTATTTCCAATTTCATCATTTAGCACCATCTCATTTGCAATTCAGGGACCATGTTAGATGCTTTTAAAAGAAAATTGTAAGTGGGTGGAGAATTTATTTGTACAATAGAACATGAAAATTTCAAAATAGAACATGAAAATTTAAAGTTGCATGATCAAAACTTGCTGCATTCTTAAAAAAAATAAATTATCAGCTCCTTTTAAAAATTTTTTCTTTTAAATTTCCTTTCTGAGCTAAAATAATTTTTATATTTTCTAACGGGTTTTTAAAAGCAGGTGAAAATATTTTGTATGATAGCACTTCTTTCATGTATTTTAAAAATAAATGGATTAATAGATTAATTAGTAACTCTAAGAATCACTGTTCCACTAATAAATTGCGTTTTCATTTTGCAAGCTGACCAGTAGGACTTGAACTTCTCTGTTGATATGGGACTATGGTAGATTTGTAGCATTCTGAATTTTGCCCAACCCAGTATGGGACACTTGTTAAACTCTGAGGTTACTTCTATTGCTATTAATAGATCCAGTAAATTTTCATGCTGGGGATTATCAAAGTGATTTTTCTTCACAAATGCAGTTTAAGAGAAGCTCTTGTCCCTTGCTATGGGATGGTATTAGTTCTTTTTGGATTTAAAATCTGATAACCTGAGCTTCATTTTTTTTTTCTGCAGTTATTTCCTTTCATTCTCTTTTTCTAGAAAATCCTTTTGATAGACTGTAGTTAAAAACCCCAGAGTCACTAAGGAACCTCAGTTGCATTCAGGTCCTCCCCCCCTCCCCCTTTAAAATACTGATAATACATGCACTACTGGGAAACAGATAATACTGTTTGCTTAATAGAGAAAGCAGTAGATGACTTGCTATAAAAAAGGATCAAAGTAAATATTTCCATTTGAAGACAAATGAAGGAACAGAAAGCTAAGAATAATCTTTGACAGAATAAGAAGTTACATTCATCCGTCCATCCATTGAATGTTAAAGTGTTTCCTTTCAATATTTTATATTTTAGACTTTTTGGATGGGATACACCACCAGAATGATGACGAAGTGGATCTTTTGTTACTGCCATTGAAAAGCAAAGGGAAGTGGTACTTTTTGAAACAAAGTGAGAAACTAGTTTATTTACAAGGTTAGGGAAGTTCTTTTGGGTTTTGCAGTTGTTTTGCAGCTGACCTTTGCCTGAAGTCATTGATCAGGCCTTAGTTTTTATCAGACTAAATCTACTTTATGCACAACTCAAGTCAGAAAAATATTTTTATAGCACTAGTATATCTCTAGTTTAATAATCTAGTCTTAGAGACAATGTGACAATCAGTAGTAGTGAGATGGGTAGCCTATGAGAGAAAAGTAAGGGGCTCAATTTTTGCAGCTTGTTATTTCACTAATTGTAAAAGGCAAATACTATTGATTTTCCTATTCCTTCAATATCTCCACTTTGTAAAATAAATAGGCAGAACTGACTTTAAAATAATCTTTCAAAATTATTGCTGAAAAATATTTAGGTTCACCTGGGAGTTAGCATGAACAAGATGTACATATCTGTTGTTAGCTTACAGAGAAGGACAATAATAAAGAAAACTGATACTGTTGTGACAAACCAAAAACTTCAGTGACAGTGAACAAAACACAAAAGAAGCAAATGAAAAGGTTGTGTTCTCAGCTGAATTTCAGTGTCAGCCACTCTTCTGAGTTTCAGATGGTTTAGGTGTATGGATGGGGTGCTTTTTAATCGAGAAGCAGGGCTTTGAGAAAGGATATCTGACAAAAAGTTCGAGTCCTTCCCAACTGTCTGCATATACCCAAAATGCAGTCAATTCAGAAAATAAGTTTGTAGCTGGTGCTGAAGGCTGTATGGCTGAGAAAGCAGATTGACAAGATTGCTGTACAAGATTGCTGTAACAATGAAAGTGAAAAATGTGTGAAAGCAAACAAAACTCAGCACTGCTATAGTAGAAAACAAGCCTTGCAGGAAAGATGCTACTCTTTAGGAGAAAACCTGTGAGTTTCAAAAGATAAATTGGGAAAGCTTTTAGTCAAAAAGTAATGAATGTAAGTGGTTTATCACTATGTCAAAGATTGTAGTGTTTTCAGTTCACTTTTCTTGGGTCTGAAAGAATGCAGTAAATTATAATGCATGACTGGCTTTGCTTCTTCAAACGGGGGAAGGCTGACAACTATATTGCGTAGACAAGGATAATCTGATGGCTGCTGCTACAGAATTCTCACTAGACAGTTTTAGAGCAGAGCAACCAGATTTCAGTCTTGCCTTTCCAGGTGTCCATATGAAAGTGAATTTTCTTTTTGAGTGATTAAGGAGGTTAATCTGAAAAATTCAGTGTGAATAAAGGTGATGTTTTAAGTACCCTTATTCAAAAGACCACTCTCTTACAAAACGTGACTTCAGGTAAAACCACCAGAAGATGGCACTCTGCAATCTTGAGGAGAACAGTTCTACTCCCGGGTAACAAACCGGCTCTGCCAGCAGCCTCTGGCTCTGATAACTTGTGAGGAGGTATTGTGATATACCGGTGTTTTCTAATCCCTCTTGTTTAATTGAGAGTATTGTTCTCTCACTTCCTTTTTGATATGCTATATACAGTTCTTTTATAATAAAATGATATCTGAGATTATCATACCTTACAAGCATTTATGTAACATAAAAATGTAACATTATAATGTAAATATACATGCATGTATATGAACATGTGCACAAGCACACCCTCATACATATGTATATCCTATAACCATATGTATATATGTGCAATAATACAGGTAATAAGTGGCACAAACCCTGAATAACACCTCCTTTCCTGTCCTGATTTTTGTCTCCTGGTTTTGAGGTACTTTTCTGCAAAATGTGGTATTCAGAAAAGGAGGGCAAACTGTGTGAAACCTTTTAACTGTTCCCAGCAGTTATATTATACAGTATGTTTCCTTTTATTATACAGTATGTTTCTTTTTATTCACTCTACTGAGTCAGCAAATTATTTTTGTTACAAAAGGAAAAGGCTTATCATTGCTATCTCTTGGAATTCAAACAGAAAAGCTGAAAAGTGGCCACACCTCATTTCATGAGACATTCCTCCTCTCTAGTCTTTTTTATCCCATTCTCAAAACGGACTCAATGCTTTGTTTGTGGAGAGTGAAACAGGTAAAGTGCTTTCACTCTGAGAAAAAAAAACCCAGACCCCTAGCTTAGAGTAGCAAACAGAGGTTGTGACCTTCCAGACCAAGTCTTTTTCAGCTCTGATAAAAGGAAAGCAGGCATAAGGCATTTTCAGTGCTGCAAGTCTCCTTGCTCTGCTGGGTGAGACTATTAATTGAATGGCAGTCTTTTGGTTTTTTTTGTGACTAGATGTGTATGTGCATATAATGGTCATTAAAATCTTGATTCAGAATTAATTAAATTTAGTGAAAGGAGCTTGACTAAGTTCTGAGTCAAAGGTACAAGCTACAGAAGAATGACAAGGACTCACTCCCTTGCCATTGCTTTTTCGCAGGTTTATGAAAACTGGAATGGTATGACTGACCTGTTGTTGGAAAAGACGGTATTATTTATGAGCTTTTCTTTATCTCTTTGATAGTGATGCTGTATGGCAAAGAGCTTATTTACAATTCTTAAAATCTGAATTTATAACATAAACAACTTTGCAGTGAAGTGTTTCTGTCAAGTAGAATGCACAACTTCATTTAGTGGTCTCTTAAGCGTACTGCTTACTAAGGCTGTTCTCATGGGGAGATAATATGGGACAAAAAAATGCACTAGAAGCTCATAGGCTATTTTACTTGAGAATAATTTCCTCAAATAGACCTGTGTGGGGCAGACAAGCTCTCCCATTACAGAGGTTCATCTCTATTAGCACAAAGTTTCCTCTACTATTTTTAAACAGAAACATCTGGTACAAAGGGAGGAAAAACTTGCCTCAAGGGCAGGGAAGAGCAGAGGGGTGCTTGCTGACCAAGGGCAAGGCTGGGGGATGCTCACGTCTTTTCCTTTCTTCTCTTGCAGGAAGCCAGCTGAGGAGGAGGGGGAAGTACTGCAGCAGCAAATGTACATCTGGGCTGCGATGCCAGCTGGTGCCTGTACTAGGGAGGCAGGGAGCAGTGGGAAGAGGAGGGGTAAGTCTCTAAAGCAGCAATTCCTCACATCCTTGGTGGAGGTGAATGCCTGGGCAGGGTCTTCCCAGGTCTCTGAAAGCCTTGCAAACAGGTGGAGGGGCAGCGTGGAAGGAGAGTGTTGAAGGAGAGGGAGAGGTGATGATGGGTTTCCAGAGGAGGAAAAATGCCCCAGATCTGATGACACTGACCAAGGGCTCCTCCAAACAGTGGAGAGGGCTGCTGAGGCTCTGCCCAGGCCCATTTCTCTCAGCAAAGTACTCCAGGAGTCACAACCCATACAGCCGGCTATGAAGACCTCTGGCAATGGTGCTGATGCTCAGCCCCGGCATATGTCCTGGCCCTGCTGGCTCCCAGGAGGCTGAGCTGGAGGTGAGGGCTGATGTCCTTCATGGAGCTGGTGGAGGACAGGACCTCCTAAACCATGACGGTGTGCCACTTCTGCAAGCATGCCTGGTTCCACCACGGCTGTATGCAGGTAGGAAGCCCTTCACTCTTCCACCTCCCATGGATGTGGTGTGCCCTGCAGCTGTGTTCTGCTCACAATGTTGTTCTCCCTTCTACAGGGACAAGCTCTCCAGATGGGGATGAGCCTTTTTGCTTGTCACCAGTGTAAGGAGACATTTTTTCCTGAGATGATGCACATGAATATCCTCATACCTGGCATGTAGCTTCCTTTTTCCCTTCCACCATGCTTAAAGGAGAGGGGAATGGATCAACGGCTGTTCCAGGCTGGCCCATGGCCCCCTTAGCCCAGATGTCCCTTGGGCTCCTATTGTCAGGGCCTTGATGGCACCTCCAGGTCTTACTGCCCTTGGCCAGCCCTGGGGGCCTCCTGATGTGAGCAGCTACAACAGTGGCCTGATTAGAAGGGGGAAATTACTGAACGGAAGAAATGGATGCATTCCTCCTCCCTGTCTCTGGTCACTGATCATTTCTGATAAAACACTGATACAATGTGACAAAGCTTTTAAAAAACTATCTTTCAGGTTGGTGTTGCTTCTTTTATGGTCCATATAGAAAATAGAAGACAGTGTTTAGTGTAGCTCATTTGGTTGCGTTTTCCCAGACTTCACAACTGAATTTTTTTCCTTATAAAGCTTGATGAGAAATTCTTCAAAGATCAGCTTTAGTATTGAACATTGCCCTCACTGATCGACTTACTCATTGTGAGATAAATTATAATTTCTGTTTCCAAAAATGAAACTCAGAAACACACTCATGACTTCACTAGTGTCCTTGTTTTATGGAATTATGGCAGCAAATGTGTAATATCAACTACAGCTGTAGGAAGTGTTGTCCTGCATAATTTTCAGAGCCAGTCTCTGTCAGGACAGAATTGGAAAGTATGAATAAGAAACCCTTTGTACTTAAAAAAATGCAAATGGTTTATTTTTTGTGCTTTTTAAACTTTCTTCCTGGCCCTAATTTGTTTGCTGATGACTCTGACAAGCTTGGTGTCCATGCAGTTATCAACTGCATACTCTGTGATTTAATGAGAAATTCATACATCGTCTTTAAATAACCAGTTATCTCAGAAAACCAAAAATTATTTAGCTAGAGGCTTTCCAGATAGTACTTTAATTCTAATTAGAGCTATTCAGAAGATATGAAGTGAAGAAAGAAAACCAGCATAGTTGAAGACTAGCTCTTTAGTAACTAACCTGTATATCATGCAGAACAAATGTGTTAAGGTAGTCTCAACAGGGAGCTAATTGGTACAAGAAACATTAGCCTTGTTTTCCAATAATAGCATTAACTAATATTCCATCCTTCTTTCCTGGTTGTTTTCATGAGCTGACAAGGAAAATGTACATTTTATTTTCCAGCAATATTAAAAACTTGCTGACTTGCAATACTCATTAAGTATTACAGTGTTTATTTCTGTATCAAGGGACACTGCAGATAGTCTGTCAGAATTTAAATGTAAATGTGAAATTTCCTGTGTACATGTTTAAAAAAAAAGAGTAAATGAGACATAAGAAAAGCGCAGGAGACAGAGGACTGTTTTTGTGGAGATATAAATCCAAGCAATGTGGTTATGACTATGCTGTGTTTATGCAGTCAACCTTTTTCACCTGTTGCTCTCCAGCTCAGGATGGGGTTCTTCCTCTCACGGCTTGCAGAGGTTGGTGTAGAAGGGTTGGGTCAGTGAAAAGAGGACTTAGCAGCCCTATTTCTGACGAGGAGAGGCCATCATTTGCAGCAGATGTTGTAGAATGCAGGTAACTATCTTCTGAAGGCCTACAAGGACTGCAGCTCTTGGTGTAATTGCTGTGCTAAGATAGGGCTGGATGGAGGTGGTTGAAGCAAGTCGTAGATGAGGCAGTGGTCTGCAGCACTGTTGAGATCCCAGGTAGTGCTGTGCTGCTTGCTTGCTTCTAGTGGTTGCTGATGGCTTTTAACACAGAAGTGGTACCTCGCCATCTTTGTCTGACAAACTGCAAACTGTTTTTTCTGCCTTTTCTGCCATTATATGGGATCTGTGAGTCTGAGCATCTGCAATGTTGAGCCATACCCGAGTAGTTGCATTCATAAAGGAACGGCACCTACGCACTATTTTGGCACTTGAAATCCTGAGCCCTTAGTACTTCTCTTAGCAGTCCTTCTCTGTGAAATGTTTCAGAATGTATTCTGGGAGAGCATCTGCCCATTCCTGGCTCATGTGCACAAGTGCTCTTAACCCATCAGCTTGGTAGACTAAAGCACTTCTGGCATAGCATCCTCCACGTGGCAGCTCAGAGATTGTCTCCCAGATAGAAGTGAGGCACAGAAGCCAACTCAAGATTTGTTTTCATTGCTGGTGACCATATAACTCTTATTTCTTCCTGAAACTTGGCTATAACAGTTATATACACACCCTCTTTCTCTTTCCTCTGCTTTTTTGTTCTGCTTCAATTTCTCTGGTAGTCATTATACTATTACAGTAAAGTGTAGAATAACATCCTTGCTGCATTCAACAGTATTGAGGTGGTCTGAAATGAAAGTTAGACCCAGATAGATGAAGAGAGCTGTCTGTTTTAGAAATGCTGGTAGTATTTTCTGCCAGTTGCCAGGAACTGGGATGACATGTAGAGCAGCCAATTTAGTCCAGCCAGCGGGTTCACGGCAACTGCAGCTCCCCAGCTCTGGTTATTGGTTCTTCCTCTAAGTTTTGGAAAATAACAACAGATGGATTACTTGTTTAGAGCAAACAAGGCAGCCAAGAGTAGAGTAAAGCCAACTGTGCTGATATCCCAATCCTTCCCTAATGATCCATTAGTCCAGCTACTGATGTGACTGTGTGTTGTCAAGTAGGAATGACAAAACACAGTCCAGCATGAATGGTGAAGCTTTCCTACCTTCTGTTCTGGGAAACAGTTGCCAGAATTTCCTAGAACAATTTTTCTTTAAACAAAATATAATTAAAAAATTAAACTGTTGAGCTTAAAATGAGAATTTTCTTCATATTTTATGAAAAAGAAGGAAAGAAGGATAGCTCAACATGTGATAGCGGAACTATATTTAAATTAATTTCTCAAAAGTATCTGAAAGGATTAGAAGGCTAATTCTAATTTTCAAAAACAATGTATATGTTTACATACTTTAAAATATTACAGCTGCAGACTATCTGTGCATTTAGGTGTCTATATAAATCTGAAAATCTGGGATGTAGCTAATTGTTAATTTAACTTTCATTTAAGGACAGTAAGATTAGTGTTAATCAGAAGTTTTTGGACAGAAGGTTTCTCTATCAAAAGTATTGTTTTTGTTAAACCCACATGTTTTGTGGAAACATGCTGATGTCAGTGTTTAAAGAAAAGCCCAGCAAAATAAAACATCTCATTTACATTCTGTTTTGATGTTTATAGAACAGGATATTTGACTTTGCTTTGAAACAGCTCTTTTTTTTTGTTTTGAGAAGTGGCATTTTACCTAAAAAGCTGAAATAATTTTAACTGAGGTAATAAAATTTTAATTAGCTTAAAATAAATTCTTAGTCCATTAGAAACAAAATTTTATTCGGAATATCACTCCTCAAGGGTGTTTAAATTTCCTGTTTGCTCTCTGAACTGTAGAAAGGTTTCAGCTCAATTTTTTTTTCTGTAAAACCGAAAAGTCCAGTTCTCCTCTCAATCAATGTCGGCAAATTCTCTTTTGAAAATTTTACTCAAACTTGTGATTTTTCTTATGCTATATTGCTGGTAAGTGATAAATGCTTTAGCTTTCCTGGCTTGGTATTCTGAATGTGTTTTTCCTACTTGCTTGGTGTTGCATCTGGAACCTTATTAGTTAATTTTGGAAGCATATAATTTTACCATTTCTGTATTCCTGTGAGTACTTTGTTTTACTGCAGCAAAACGTAGCTGTGGTGAAAGACAGAAATCAAAGGAAAATGTTGTCTGAAGTTTGAGAAAGTTCCTTCCTTTTTCCCCTCTCATCCTCATGCATCCAGGCATGCGATCCAGATGGTTCTCTTCAGATCAAGCATGAGCTCAAATTCTAAGCTAACAAAGAAAATTAACTGTAATGAGTAGGAAAATATTCCTAATTGAATTTATCTGACAAAAGATACAGTGACAAGAACAACTAAAACAGAAGCAAATATTTTCACTTCATAGGTGAAAATATCTATGGGGGTATGAAAACAAACTGAGTTGTGATAAACAAATTGTATTTTTATGTTTATGGAAATATTTTTGTTTATGGACATTAGCAAATAAAACACCTTCAGAATCTAGCACGGTTATTTTCCCAGGTAATTAAATTTTACATGCATTTTTTCAGCTGTAGTTGGTATTAAGATTTAATAAAGTTAATTGGCAATGAGCAAATTGAAGCTTTTATGTAGCTTACATTTCTTGAATGCAAGTTATTTTTATTGACGTTAATGACAGTCTAACAAAAAGACCAACTGAAAAAAGACCAGTGGCATTACACGCTGCAGGTTGCACTGAAGGTTGGTGTTTGCATCCCATCTTTTTTATGCCATAATTTAGTATTATTTCTAATGAGGAGATAATGCCTTCAGCATTGGAAACAACCAAGGGAAGGACTGCTGCTTTATTCTTCCACTTCCTATGGTTGTCATTAAGGTGTGCGGTCGCCATAAAAGGGAGTAATTTGTCTATGGTACTGTAATGGTGAATATTCTGGTGTTTCAGCTGTAGTGAAAATTGGGGAAATGGCAAACAAAATGGAAGTAGGATCTCAGATGTGTAAAAATGGCCACATGGAAGTGGGTGGTTTGATAAATTGATGCAGACAAAGAATTTCTCAGAAAACCAGGTGTGGATTTACTTAAGAGAGTTATTGGAGTAAACACAAACAGCCAACTCAGGCCTACCCTTGAACTGAGCAAATAAGCCCTCCTACAGCAGTGGTGTTGCAACAGCTTGGTTCAGATCCAGTGCAACACAGGCTGCCCCAGAGGTAGGTTGGCTCCTGTATAGCCAAACCAAGTATCTCCTTTTTCTCTGCTCCTCAGTGCTTTCAAAGAGAATTGTGAAGGCAGATGAAGCAACTTGCACAAGCTGGATCTTTGCACTGTGGTGTGAGTACAGCTGCTTTAGTGAACTCTTGGACCCAGTGTTGTGAGGGAGCAAGTTGAAAAAACAGGCTTCAGGGAGGCTTTGGAAACCACCACCAGAGAGATGGCTGATTTTAGAAATCCCAGCTAATCTCAGTCACCCCAAGCAGAGCCTCCCCACACTGTGCTTCCCAGCACTTTTGACTGTAAGAATGGGGTGCATAAGTCTGCATAGAGCCCCTGGGATCCCTCCTGATTCTGCCTCATGCAAAGAGATTTGAGACTAATATGGAAAAAACAAAGGTGTATTTGCAAAGCAGTGTGCCTGAATTAAGCTCCACTCACCTAAACAGATGTCATGGTTTAACCCCAGCCGGCAGCTAAGCCCCACACAGCTGCTCAGTCAATCCCCCCTGCCGGGATGGCGGAGAGAACCAGAAGGGGAAGTGAGAAAACTCATGGTTTGAGATGAAGACTGTTTAATAGGTAAAGCAAAAGATGCGCACACAAGCAAAGCAAAACAAGGAATTCATCCATTGCTTCCCAGTTGGCAGGCAGGTGTTCAGCCATCTCCAGGAAAGCAGGGCTCCATCACGTATAACTGTTACTCAGGAAGACAGACACTGTCTCTCTGAACGTCTCCCCCTTCCTTCTTCCTCCCCCAGGTTTATATGCCAAGCATGACATCATATGGTATGAAATATCCCTGTGGTCTGTTGGGGTCAGCTGTCCCAGCTGTGTCCCCTCCCAGCTTCTAGTGCACCCCCAAGCCTACTCACTGGTGGGGTGGTGTGGGAAGCAGAAAATACCTCGACTCTGTGTAAGCATTGTTCAGCAAAAGCTAAAACGTCTCTGTGTTATGGACACTGTTTTCAACAGAAATCCAAAACATAGCCCACAGTAGCAACTATGAAGAAAATTAACTCTTTCCCTGCCAAAACAGCACAACAGTTTCATTTCCAAAGTAGTGGGCTGCTTAAAAATGATACCATCCCTCCTCACCCTGTGAGGTGCATTGGCAGCTTTCATAGCTTTACTAGTAGAAGTAGATGGTGGGAGCACGTCCTCCACTATTTCAGATAAACATAGTAATTTCAGCTATACCGTTTTGACTTGCACAGCTTAAGGGTGGCACGCCATGTCCCCTTTTCAAACAGAGCTGAAAAGATACAGTAGCCAGGGCAGGAATGGTTTGATTCAACTTGTCTGGGTCTGGATGAGGATGTCTGGCCATGCCATGAAGTCAGAAACAATAAGAAAAATGAGAGCCTGAGCTACATCAGCTGATGTAGTAAGAGTGGTTTGGCTGTTCTCACAGAAAGCACTCCTTGTTTATTCAACTTATTTCATCTTCATATTTATTGTTCTGGGAAATTTAAAACACACCAAGTTAGACATAGATGATGTTAAGCAGTCTTTTAATCAAATAACAGTTTTGTAAATGATGTTATGTAAAATGAGAGGTCATGTTTTAACCTTTCCATTAGAATAAAATAAGGCATTATCATTTTTATGTGCAGCTCTCTCTATACTATGCATTTTGTATAATGACTGTCAAGGGTGAATTTTTCAAAGCCATTTAGGAGGTATTAATTTTGATGAGTGAGTAACTCTTGCCCTAGATAGCTGTTCAAATCTGTCAGGGTCCTTTTAGGTGCTATAGACATTGTGAGGGGCAGAATCAACGATGCTTTGGTGATCAATTGGGATTTTTCATCCCTTAGTAAACTGGGTGCAGATACTGGATGTTGGAATTGATACCAGAATTATTTAACTTTTTCTCTGCCATTCTTTCTAAAGTTTGCTTTTCACTTCATTAAAGGTCTATGATATTACGATATTTCTGGGTGGTCCAACTGTGTATAACTACTGGAATGACGATTCATGCCAAAAGTACCTCTGTAGCATTTTTTAATAAATTTTTTCATTTAGCAAGAGCTAGTTTTTTCAAGTAACTATGTATGTCTGCAGATAGCTTTAAAAAGTCTTAGAGAAGAAACAATGCAAGATACTAAGCTTATTTTAGGTTGCTCTTTACAAAATAACTCATCAAATAACACAAAATGTCAATTTTTTGTGATTAACATAATCACATAAATCGAATCAGCATCAAGTTGCTTCTTCTGAAGTTTGCCAAAATATTTTCAGACCATCGTGCTTATATGCTAAAAAAAAAAAATGCTTTCAGAATTTTCATATCTGTTCTTAAATCCTGCTTATTTACACATACACGTTACTCTTTATTCTGTCAATGGCTTTCACAAAAGATTAAGAAATATATTTCTCCAACAATACCTTATTAACTTTTTCAAATACATAAAACTGACTCCTTTGTCCTCTGCTTGTTCCACTAACATAAGGGGATGATTTAGAGCTGTAATGACAGAGCTACCACTTCTAGATGGGAAGTTTCAGGAAAGTGTAAATGTGCTGGAGGACTCAAAGAGGGCAGGCTGGCAAAACTTTAGCACAGGTCAGAACAAAGGAATTTACCAAAGCATTATCTTATTTGTCTTCTTTCTTTCACTGGATTTTCAGGTATTTTGGAAAATTCCTTATGCTCATGCCATAAGATGCAGCAAAAATTCCTTCTGTAGGTGATTTCTGTTTTTCATTAAGCTTGTTGCATTACCTGTCAACTTCTTAAATATTAGTAAGGATTTGGGGAAGTTGGCTAGTACACTAATTAGGTGGAAACTGGAGGCCTTATCAATTAATACTTCTGCTATAAATAGTGTTTGGGGCGTTACTAATTTAGAAGAGTGTCAGTCTCTCTTATATGCAGTTTTTCAACGAGAGTTACTGCCTTTGCAGAGAGCAAAAAGAACCTTAGGGAAGTGCAGTTGTATACACAATTCAATAAACATGTTTTTTATGTACTATATAGAATGAAATTTTGTCTTTGGAGGCTGATTGCGGTATTCTTCCAAATCTTCCAAGTTTTACGATGTTACAAGTATACACAATGTAACAGACTTTATTTGAAATGTTTCCTTCCTTTATAATTTCATTAAGATGTTACAGCATATTTCGTAGCTAATGGACTTTATAGCTGATAATTTGTTGATTGCAGTTGCTCTTCTGACACAAAGCTTGCATATATTATAGCCAGAGAGGGTCAAACATCAGAATGATATATCAAAACTCTGCAAACTTTGAGTGTTTTTTATGCCTCTCCTTTTCAGTCTAATGAACTAAGCAGTGATTGCAATCACGTTCAAATACTACGTACAGGTTAAAGCATGGCAGTGACCCGGGGAATCACTCTGCCTGGAAAAAAAAAGAGAAAACAAGGGAGAGAAACCCTGCCTTTATACCATGTCTTGTTCTTAACTGAATTCAGAGGGTTGCTGGATTAAGCTCTGGCTCTCAGTATCATTTTCTTTCGCTCGGTAAGTACAGACTTGTCAAGTCTTGTGCAATCTGTGTGAAATGCATGCGACCTGCTCCTTATCTCTTCCCCTCTATCTCAGGCATTTTCCCTGCTGGTCCAGGGTGTCTCTGTGCAGTACTCCCAGTGCCAGATGCACCTGGCTGGTAGCCGGCTCGCTCCACCTGGCAGAGGAGAGTGTGGAGTAGCTGTCTTCATCAAGGAGAGCCATTGCTGACTGCCTGCCTCTCTAGAGAGCCCCTCCAGAAGGCTTCTGCTCCAGTGAAAGCCTACAGTCATGGCCCCGTGGTAGTCACAGGAATAATATCAGGATAGATATTTAAAACAGGCTCTAAAGTTATGTTACCAGAGACTGTATAAGTGCTCACGAAAACGTGTGAGCTAATTTTCCCTTAGAGTGTAAAATTTTGGGACATAGATTTCTCTGTACATGTATAGGAAAGTGTACAGGGAGCCTATTGCAACTACTGCCTGTCTTTAGAAGCTCCTGTAATACAAAGAGTAATAACAATAATATGTCTGCAATAAAAGATTTGATGAAAATGTTTGTTCATAGTGTATGTTGTGGGAATAGTTACTATTCTGTTTCTATACGGAATTCCTCACTAGGTGTCCTCACAGGACAGAACTCATTGAATTATTTTTATAATGAAGTTTGGAAATGGTTATATTAGCCCAATTCTGAACGTTTATGAGCTATAAAGGGAAATTAATGATTTATATCTGTCTCAACTGGGAGATTAAGACCAATAGATGGAAATGACCAACGTTGTATCTGTTTTTACACTTCAGATTCAAAACTGTTACACTTTTTCTTGCCTTTGTGCAGAATCCATACAGGATGTTGAGATAATATAAATAATAAGTCAATATGTAAGTTGTGGCGGGTTGGCCCTTGGATGGGGGCCAAACCACACACACCCGCTCACACAGTCCCTGCCCCCACCCAATCATAGGGGAGAGAATTAAAGCGGTAAATGGCAAAGAGGACTCGTGGGTTGAGATAAGGACAATTTAATAACTAAACTACAATAATATTGGAAATAATACTATATACAAACGTGCAATGTATCTAGTGATACTGCCCCTCCCCACCTGATGACCAAAGGCCCAGCCCACTCCCAGCCAACGACCCCGGAGGAGGAAGGGAATGGGTGATACACAATGATACTGCCTCCCTCCCCAAAAGGCTCAGCCTGTTGCCAGCTAATGATCCCCAGAAACCGCACTCACGATTCCTCCAAAAAAGGGGCGGGGGGGGGGCAAGGGGGGGAGGGTGTGCCGCTCCCGGAGGCACTCACGGAATGGAGATAACAGCCCAAGCATCCCAGGCCGAGACCTGACCGAAGCAGGGGAAAAAAACAACAGCTAATGATCCCCCTGGAGAGGGAGGATCCAGAAACTCAAGGAACGGAGATAACAAGCGTCCCGGGCTGAGAGCTAATGGTGTCTGTGAGGGGGAAAAGGCCTTGGGAGAGCGAATGCAGGCACCTGAAGCGAGATGATCCGGAGCCCAAGGGAAGTAAAAGAGGGCGATCTCCCGGAAGGGTCCTCACCTATATACTGGGTATGACGTGCATGGGATGGAATAATTGGTCAGTCTGCTTCTCAGTCTTAACCTAAAAGCAAATGCCAAGCTAGAAGCCAGACTGTCTCTCCTCCCCCGACTCTGTCTGTGGAAGGGAGAGAGGCTGAATGTATTTGTCCTTGAACGTATCTTGGCAATAACTATAAACGTTCCTTCTTATCAGTTTTCTCCTGAGCAGGAATCTAAAACATAGCTTCTTGTTAACTATTTATGAAGAGAAGGAAGAAAAAAAAATTAACTCTCCTCTGCTTAACCCACGACATAAGTAAAAGTTAATGTAATTATCTTTTGACAGGAGAGAAAGTGTGGAGTAATTAACAGTACACAAACACGGACTCAATCAAGAATTTGAGAGCCTTACTGTTCCACAAATGTACTTCAGATAATCATGTAGAATATGAAAATGATGGTAGTCTCAAATCAAGCTTGTTAGTTCTCCAGGAAAACATTTCAGTTCCTCAGAGGTAAGTGCAAGAGATTTACTTGATATTGAATGAATAATTGTTTCCATGTATCTGTGTCTTCTGTTTATTGGTTATTCGCCATCAGTATAACTAAAACAACTCCCACTGTAAGGCAGCATGTCTTTTACTTGATGTTATTCCATTAATTTTCCTTCTTGGGAAGCTAGTAACCATCTTTTCTAAGTTAGATCGTTATCATAGATTTTTCAATTATAACACCAAAACTGACCATGCCATCAGTTAATTTAACCTCCTCTATAGCTTAGACCATAGATGTTCAATAAAAAAATATAAGCAGTCATGGGCAGTCATAACTGCACATCTAAAGATGCTGCTTTTGGAAAGCGTGGAACATACCTCAGGCAGATTTTTGGTTCCAGTGTGTTACAGCCAGCTAAAGATTGATTTGATCCTTTGTACAGATTCATGCTAAACAGGTCCCTTTTCCCTGCACAGGACTTAGGAAAAGGTTGCTATGGAAATGCTAGACTGGCTCAGTACAATACATATTAACACATTTTTTCCATTTTATTTGCATTTCTAAAACAGGGACCTGAACTGTGCTTTGAGCAAGAGTTTTTATTGGTGATCATCTTCCCATAACTGAGTGAGGAGTAATGCAGCAGAATAGTCTTTGCTCATGTTCTCAATTATTTAAACTGATCAAGTTGTTTTGAGAGTTACTCCCCAGAAGCACTATCAGTAAAACATAGCACACCAACACCTTTAATGGAACAGAAGTTTGTCATAGTGGAGTAGCAAATCAATTGGGTCTTCAATAGATGTAACTAGATCAAAGATGGTTCTAGCTGGAAAAAAAAGAGAAATTGAGGGGAAACAGAAATAAGCAGGCATTTTGAAACTCAGTAAACAAATCCAGCTTAGAGTAGTGAAAAACTAATACTTCACCAGAGATAAGCTAGCAGATAAACTTAACATGTGAACTGCTTTGAGATAATCACTTGTGTATAACCAGTAATGAACAGCAAGAGTTTGAATTGCTCTGCATTCTCACATTGAATTGCGGATCTCCCCTGAAAGACCCTGGTCAAGAAGTGATAAACACTATCCTTGTTGCAGCTGCATGCTTACTGATACACCATTCTCCATCTGGAGCTTTTCTAATGAACAGCTCAGAAGTTTCTCCATAAGCTTTGCATTGTGTCCATTAGTCATCTTTGCACAGTATGGCTTTCAGCTTCCCAGTTTGACCCAAGTTTCCCATTTAGAACCAAGCGTCATCTACCTTATCTCTTCAATCGGTCTTATGGCTGACGGCCTCCACCTTAGTGAGATTTATCCTTTCACTGTGGTTGTGCTGGGTCTTGCAATGTCTTGGGCCATTCAAAGATAGTTTGGGGATATAGGAACTAAGCTGGCATATTCCTACATACTCATTTTTAGATATTCTCATTTGTCTTTTTCTTTAAAGGTTAATTCACAGAGATATCTAATGTAAAAACACCTGGCAAGTTAAAGCAATTATGTAAAGTCTTGTACAGAAATAGAAGTGGCAAACGGCAGTACATACTTCTTGGAAAATGTACCCACTGAAAAATACCAGGATGCACATTGAAATAGCAGCACCTGGAAGGCAATTATGCTAAAGTAAAACTAAAAGACGTAATGACTGATAATTTAATGCTGAATATGAGTAAAAGGGAAAAGCAGTGGCAAATCTGAAGTGCAAATACTGAAACACCCTAACTTAGACTGACACAGGCAGTATCACCTGTGTTGCTCCGCAATAAAGAGGTTTTAGATACAGTTGAAACCTGTGAAAAACTAACAGGAAAAAATCCAAGGTCAAGAAGAGCTGTTTTATATAGGAAATTATTTTTTAAATAGGCAATTGTACATTAACTGACTATTAAAGTCTCTAGGAAATATGGACTATACTCATAGAATGTATTTTAGCTCAGGAAGCCTAAGGATCTTACAGGAGTTAAATGGAGGATATGGGCTTTTGCAGATCCCAGTCAAATTAGGCTCATACACTGACTGCTTGCCTGGGGAAGCTTATCTTCATTCACCAGAGAAGATGTCTATCTTCCCTGACATTTGTGACTATCTCTCTGGGCGATGACAACCAACCTGGCGCACATAAACATAAACTTGTCTAAATTAATGGAGGCAAATATAATAATTAAAAATAACCACCAAAAAACCCAACAACAATCCTCAAAATAAATTTGGGTAAGCTGTTAATGGAATAATATTCTATCAGTAATGACTGCTTGAAGATGAGAGACTCTTAAGAAACAATAGATGGAATTCCTACTTTCTGAACTACTTAAAAGTTTATGGTGGGTGAGTCCTTCGAGACTGAACTACAGGGGGATGTCTGGCACTGACAAGAGAATGGACCTACCCGATATAATGTTTCTGGGTCTTTTCTAGCACTCATCCATAAATTTAAGCATATTTAGTGCCATGCATTGAGTGTTTAGTATGAAAATGACAAAAGAAAGCAGGTTTTCTAATAAAGGGCATTGGCAGAGACCCAAATCTGTTCTGATAAGACTGTGCTTGTATCCCAACCAATGCTTTCCAAAACTTGGAAAGGAATCTTAAGTTTTGGCTAGAAGGAATGAATGTGACACACATTTCAGTTGCTGGACTCCTAAGCAAGGTTAGGAAGAGGGGAAACTGTTATCTGTGAACAAGTGTTAAGTCAGTGTCTGGGATCTGTAAATTATTCTGGGAATGGGAACAGCAGAATCCTGGTCTGGAGAAAGGCAAAGATATTCTTGTCATGCCCTGCTAGAACGGCAGTGTTTTCAAAGCAGAAACTGAAGCAAAAGGAAGCGATATGTACACAGCAGCACTCTCGGTAATATGCCTGTCTGACAAACATGGGAGTAGTAGTGATCTGAAAAAGAAATTAGAGTTCACAGTGGAGAAGCTGGAAAAATCTCAGAAGGGAGACTTCAAGTAGGCACAGGTGAAGAAGTGGTGTCTGGAAGGCCAAGCACAAACAGAAAGACTTAAAAATTGAGAATAGAAGTTTTCAAAGTGCATGTACATTGCTACTTCAGTAAATACAGGTGAGAGAAAGAAGTTGAGTAGTTGCTGGAACAACTCTGAGTGTGTATTAGCAGTGTACTGCAGAAAAAGCAGAAGTAAAGACAAATTCTGTTTTATGTTCTGTATAACTCAAGGACTCAGAGCAAGCACTGGAATCTCTCGCTTGTGCACATCTGTGCTGCTCTATTCATGTCAGCATTCTCAGGGGTTTTAAAATCCATTAGTACCTTCATTGCAACAGGAGCAGAATTTGGCCTCAACATCCAGGCTCCTGCTCAAAACCTGGTGCATTTAGATGAGGTAACTTTGCTGTCTTATTTTCCGTATTGTGCCCAAATATTGTTGCCCGAAGGCACAGCATCTCTGTTATCTGCTACAGTGACAACATGACCCAGTAGCTGCCTTTTCAAAACAGAAGCTAATCAAGGAATTTATTTTCTGTAGAGACCAGTATTTGTGGGTAATTGCTTGAAGATCATAGAAACTTCTCCACAGGATTTCTTTTCACAGTATTTTGATTTCTAAAGTACACTTTTGTTAGTGTCTTTTGAACAAGCTGGTTAGGTCAGCTCTGCTTAACTGCTGTTCTGCCTGGAAAATTGAAGGAGAGGCTGGACATGCAAGGACAGCTTAGTTCCCCACATGTGTTCATGATTGCTGACACTGCAAGAGGCTGGTTCACTCTCCACAGTAATTTGGGTGTGTCTCTGGAGTTCCTCTAAATCATAAATGGCAGCACACCTATTATAGTGTAATTTTACAAATGAAAATTGCCAGAACTGAACATCTATGTGATTTCCAATACCTCCTGTGTGAGAAATCGTGGTAGGTGTAAGGAGAAGGAGTCAAGTACTCAGTTCCCTTATTATGAATACAAAGTGTTATTTCTAAACTTTTCTTCTAGCCATCTTTATTATCTAGTCAGCATTTCAAAGCTGCCTGATAATTAACCAAATTACAATTTTTAATATCTGTGTTTTCTTTACAAATGCATTGTTCCTGAGTTAGGGCATGGAGGATACTATGAGATTTTGGGTCAAAACCCAGAAAAAAGTGTGAGCAGTTGTGCTCTTAGTCTAGTCAGTAAAAAACTGTTTACTTATTATGACTCATGATTTAGGACTTGTAATCCTTCGAAGTCTCCCAAAATGAATTTTGTGGGCAAAAAATTCTGCAAATAGAGGACTGCTAGAGACTTCAGTGAGCAGAAGCAGCTACAATGAACCCACCTATGACAGGGTAATGAAAAAACAACAGTTCAGGTCAGACTTTCCCTGCTTTGTGTGGACTGGCAGTTTATTCCAGCCCTTCTTTCCTCTGTGGTCTCTTCATCTTGCCTTTGGAACATACCTGGACTATCACTTTAACTGCCCCTATTTTGCCCCTACTGCCTGTAGGTAAAACATTGATTTCATCAAGCATGACATTTGTTTTCGTCATACTGAGCTCCACCGCTGCCCCCACTCCCTGTCTCTCACCTGTTTCAACCAGGAATGCGGCTGCCTGTAATTCTGTCTGTACAGTGTCCAGCATTATGTAAGCAGGCATGTGCTCTCAATGGAGAAACAGTAAATGTACACAATAAATGTAATTATAGCAAAAAACATTGAAATAGGAGAAACTGGTGCATATGAGTCTGTCAGTAAGGCAGAAGTCTTACTTTTTATGTACACTTTTTGTTTCCAAAACCATAACCAGACACTAAAGAAAGAATTTATATCCAGTTGTAGCATTACATTATTGTACATCTTCTCTCCACCAGCTCCTGCTGAAAATTACCTTTCAGTTTGTGACCTTCACTATAGTCAGCAAGGTTGTTTAAACTTCAGGCATCAGCAGTAAGTTGAAATGACAGATGAAAACCTGAAATAGCTCTTTGGGTAAGAAAAGGCATGAGGAATTAGTCTGAGGGTTATTTGCAAAACTGTTACTGTCCTTATACTTCTCTTTTGTGATGCTGTAAAGGTCCACCATCACACCAGACGTGAAGCTGGTACACCTTTGCCAGTTATGCACTGGACTCTGCTAAGGGACCTCCGTAACAACCTAGGTAAGAGCACAAAGTGCGCCATAGACAATACTGATGTGAGAAAATGAGATTGTATATGTGTTACCTCAACTACGTCATTCTCCATTGGGCAGTGCTGGTATGCTAGAGCTGGGGTGTGGTATGAGGGCATCAGTACGCAGCCTAGATCCTACAGATCACATATCTTTTTAAAATTTCTTTCCAAATAAGGCTAGATGGAAGTTGTTAATCTAACAAATATCATATCTGTTGATAAATTTTTTCCACTTTGAAATACACTTAGCAGAAGATATGGTATTGCAAATAGTTGAAAATGCCACTCTAATGGTCACATTAGTGCTGTGTCAATGAAATGATCTTTCCTCAGGGTCTCAGCATGAAGCTTGGCATAACACTGATATTTTGGTACATTATTTCATTTTAGGGTTTTTATCTTTTTGTCATCGTTATTGTTATCATTAATCTATCAGTCTCTCAGCCAACACAACAGATCTTTTAGCACCCACCACATAATGTTCAGTGTGAAAGCTGAGACATTAAGATTCAGAAGTAATTTTCAAGTGGAGGTGCTTAAACTTCAGACTTTTAAAAGTGTATTTGAGATGTCAAAAGTGTCAAAATGCAGTGACCATTAGATGTGCA
This sequence comes from Pterocles orientalis, assembly GCA_011057875.1. Classification (NCBI taxonomy): domain Eukaryota; kingdom Metazoa; phylum Chordata; class Aves; order Pterocliformes; family Pteroclidae; genus Pterocles; species Pterocles orientalis. Next base: position 551,815 of record WKFP01014667.1, on the reverse strand, counting down.
GAATTATTAACTCTGGTGAAACTGTGAAATTAAATGCACAAATATAGGCATCTGAATTTGAAAATGTTGGTCCATTTGGGTTGTCCAAAGCTATTCAAGATGTCCGTAGCCAAGCTGAAAAGTGAACTTGAATCTTTTATCTCCCATTCCTGTGGTTTATTTACTACAGCTGCCCCTTCTTGCATTGATATTTTCTAAATAGTTACTTCCAACTGATTTCAGATTCACATCATCGCACCCCGTCCTGTATTTTGCTAATTAGTCACCATGTTTTCTTTGTAATGATCTTTCACTGACAGTCAGAGGGAGTCTGACACGTCACTGCAGTCCTGATATATGGAATACATTTTGGGCCACATGCTGAGAATGGGCTTTGGTGCTCTGAACACCACAACATCACAGACGAAGGAAGACTGATGAGCTGGAGAGAAGCAACAGGGTAGCAGTGCTGGTGTTTAAGACTTGAAAGGGTGGCTTTATATTATTCATTTGTTTTTCCCAGTGTCTGAAGTATATGCCAATTCGGTGGATTAAATTCACAGGCAGTTTATCACATCTTCCAAATTACTAATGAAGATAGTAATCTGAGTTTAATGCTGAATCATCCAACTTCATAAAAATGGGTAAACCATATCAAAGTTTCACATGGGAAATGTCTGGAATGAGGTAGTAGGGTACTGTGAAGGTCACTGAGGGTTCCTAAATACTCATGAATAAGGATTCATTTGACTGGGGTTTTATAGAGGGTTTTAGAGAATCATTTTTGTTCTAGTATTTTTTTATTTTGGGGCTCATTTTCCAAAATATCATCAATGTTGTTTTGTTTGTTAGTCTCCAAGAAGGCTGTTTTTAGAAGAAGAATGGCTAGAGTTAGGGGAATAATAATTATTTTGTCACAATAGCCACAATAAAAAAAGAAAAAGAGGAACAAAAATGTATTTGGCTTGGTCCAAAATGAATTATTTTCTTTTAAGAAAGAAATTTAATATCAGAACAATCCAAGGAAATCCTTACATTACTGAGTCCTTTATTTGGGGGATAAAATTAACCCTTCAAGATCTTTAGCAAACAATACCCATTTTTAAATGAACTTGCAAAATATTTTTAAATAACTGAAACCCATTCGTCTCCCATTCTACCTTGTCAGTCCAGAATAGAAATCCTTCTTTTTTTTTCTTTTCATATGCTGCTTACACAAAGAAAATGAGATAGACATAGTGAACAAAAAAATATTACCAAGCTTTTTCCACACTGGAAGAAGGAATAAATTAAACAACGACCTGGCAGTCAGAAGTGCTTCTGGTAGGTCTTTCACATGTTGAAAAATCATGTCAGCTTGCTCAGCTTTCTGTCAGGTTACTGTGACAGTGGAAAGAAAGTATGAACATAGCGTTCATCTGGTACTGGAAAGCTGTAGATGTAGCATGTAACCTGCTTAGAACATAGCATACTCTAGGCATGGATGCACTTAGAAATGGGCTGTGCTGGTATTTGCCTTGAGAAGCAAAGCAATACTAAACTTCTCATCAACCTGCTTGCATAATTTAATCCCTTCCCTTCCGTTGTACTGTCGCTCTCTTGAAAAAGCATGGGACACAGTGATGCTATGTCATGACATTCGAGGAAAGATTACCAATTCCACATAATGCAGCATCTTGGGGTTTCCAATAGCAGTTGACACTAGTGTTTGGTTGTGTTATCTGCCAAGGTAAAATTCTGAAATAGTGGATAATTTTGGAGATAATTTTGGAGGAAATTCCATGAGCTGTGTAGACAAATGGAAAGATAAAATAATTTTTTAATGTTTTCTGAAATATTACTGTTCAAATGCTTAAATGATATAATTTTGGGAGCAGTAATGACATAAAATGCAATGCTGACGTCTGAAATGGACACTTAGCATATTATCAGTATAATTGTCACTGTGTTTGGATACAGTGAACTGGTTTTCCTCTATTGCTCTTACTGTTAGTCTCTACCATTGTAGAGTAGTTTTATTTCCTCTTAGACCTGCATTGCTTCATGAAATGGTACCCTCTATTCCTCCGCCTGGCTGCACAGTAACCTCTCTGTGAGAGAACGAAACCAGCTTATCTGACACACCTCTGAACTGGCCCTTTATGCTTTGCTGTAGGCTGCATATTTTGTCAGACTTCACTGGACCTGTTTGAAAGTGTCCTGGTTTCCTAATGAGACTAAGAGACTTGGGTTTTTTTGAAGACTGAGACAAGGCTACGTGCTGTGATGTTTTTTAATTGATTGTGTGGGAGAAGGAAGGAAGTGTTTTCTTTCTCTTTTTTTATTCTCTAAAAGTAGTAGCCTTTTTTTGTTTGCCTTCTTACGGATAAACTATTCCCAGTTCACTGCAAAATGCATCTGTCCTCATATGTTCTGCAAGGCTTTCTGAAACTGTGATATTCTTTGATACACATAATCTCTGAGGGAACAGTTCTCCATGCCAGCATCCATGCTTCAATCTAAAGTTCTGTGTCAGTAGTTTGGTGCTTTAACCTACAGTGTAAAAGGACCAGTTGTGTAGTATATGGAAAAATTTTGATCACAACCTTTCTTTTAAGAGGAATAACTATTTTTTGCACAGAAGAATATTTAATCATATGCAAGAGTTGTAGTCCAATTCCTCCATTCACTTGTGATGACGTTAGTGATTTCAAGCGATTTTTTTTTTAATTTCTGAGCACTACAGTTTCACTAAAAATCAAACACAAAATCCTCTGAGAGTTTAGGCTACTTGAAAATAACCAAAAGATCTGATTTTAGTTGTTGTGGTATGTTTTTATTTCACAATGTAGACAGCATTGCAACAATCTCGTTGGGGTGAAGCTGTTTCTTGTGTCAGCAGGGGTGCCCTACCTACATACATCACTTTGATTTTTCTGTAGCAGTATAATTCCTGCCATTGGACAAAGGAGGAGTTTTAGCAGAAACATCTGTGTATTTCTGCAGTATACTTCTGGGTAACATTCATGATTTTTATTTTCCAATTCAATGAATTACATAGTTGAGAACCCAGTAAAATATTTTTAAATTTTTTATTATGGAAGGGATGCTTTCATGAAAATTATTGGAGATTTTCTTTTCTTCCAGGAAGAATTTTCAGTCAGGCATTTCCTTTCTACGTTACAGTCAATAGAAATATGCATAATTTAATTTCTTTTGGTTTCATGTTTACTGTGACTCTGAAAATGAATCACTGAATTACTTTAGTAATAAGTATCCAAATTTGGAGTGTGCATGGACAACTGGTGAGGAAAGGCAGGGTTTAACTGCTGTGCAAATGTGAGCATGCAGGGGAAGTGCTGGGATGGTAATAGCCACTTCTTGGACTAATTGAACATTTTATGAAATCAAGGGCAACTGTTTGTTGACTTAGAGATGGAACTGACTCATGTTTTGATGGATTCAAGCTTCCTGTCACTTGGGTTTCCTGATTGGCTTACTTTATGCTTGTCTGGAGGTCACTGAGGATAAAGCCTTAAAAAAATACAACCAAACAGGAAGCAGATGAGGACAAGAAATAGCAAATTTGTGATTTGTGAAGATTTGGCATGAGGCAAGGACAGGACCTAATTTCTGATATTTACTGTCTTTCTGTGACTTGTGAATCATCTATGTAAATTTTATTTATAAATAAAAGGCAAATAATTTTTAATGGATAGTTGTTGATTGATCTCTTGAGTTGTTCCAGACAGGCCCCAAAGATATTAGAGTCTGTGGCTGGCAAAATGATAAACAATGATTGCTTAAAATTCTATTTAGAAATTAGCTTTGTGCTGTACTTTGTCTAGCTCTAGTTACTGACTGTCTGGGCAATGTACTTTACATCTTCTGTAGTCCAATGAATCACAGCATGTTATTAAAAACCAGTGTTAGCACTTACTATCCCTCATCTCCTAATTGTTTTGTGCTATGTGGCAAGTACAATGTTTCTGAGAGGCTTGAGTAGTTTCTATATTGCTGCTACTCTGCATCCACCCTTGTTTTTTGATGTATTTTCCTACAGAAGATAATGAAATACAGAGCATGGTATCCCTGTGTTTCACACACAGCTCAGGCAGGGACAGGAGGAGAGGAACGTGATGATGAAGGTACTGTTCTAGCTATTTCACTGTAGACATTTTTAAGTTTGAGATGAAAAAGAGGGATTTTTTTCAGCAGCTAAGGCATGTGAAATATGTAAAAAAAAATTCTGGGTATACAGATGAGCCAAATTCAAGAAAGGCATGGAAAATATGTTGAGTGTTTTGACTGTATAGAAATGGAGGATTACAATGATAAATTTGAATGCTTATGGGTAAGAATGAGGGGAAGGGCTAACAAAGCTGATATCCTGCTGGAAGTGTGTTATAGACCATCCTCCCAGCAGGAGGAAGCAGATGAGGCATTCTGTAAGCAGCTGGCAGAAGTCTCGCGATCACTCCCACTTGTTCTTGTGGGAGACTTTAACTTGCCAGACATCTGCTGGAAATACAACACAGCGAAAAGGAAACAGTCTAGGAGATTCTTGGAGTGCGTGGAAGATAACTTCCTGACACAGCTGGTAAGTGAGCCTACCAGGGGAGGTGCCTTGCTCGATCTGCTGTTCACAAACAGAGAAGGACTGATGGGAGACGTGGTGGTCGAAGGCCGTCTTGGACTTAGTGACCATGAAATCATGGAGTTCTCGATCCTAGGTGAAGTAAGGAGAGGTACCAGTAAAACCACCAACATGGACTTCCGAATGGCAGATTTCAGGCTGTTTAGGACACTGGTTCGGAGAGTCCCTTGGGAGACTGTCCTGAAGGGCAAGGGGTCCCAGGAAGGCTGGACATTCCTCAAGAGGGTGGTTTTAAAAGCACAGCAACAGGCTGTCCCCATCTGCAGAAAGACAAAGTGCCAGAGAAGATGACCAGGCAGGCTAAACAAAGAGCTTTTCCTGGAACTCAAGGAAAAAAGGAGAGTATACAACCTCTGCAAGAAGGGTCAGGCAAACCAGAAAGAGTACAGGGATCTTGCCAGGTCATGCAGAGTTAAAATTAGGAAGGCAAAAGCCCAACTAGAACTCAACCTGGCTGCAGTGGTAAAAGATAGTAAAAAATGTTTTTACAAATACATTAACAACAAAAGGAGAGCTTTGGAGAATCTCCATCCCTTATTGGACAGAGGAGGGAACATTATCACCAAGGATGAGGAAAAGGCTGAGGTGCTTAATGCCTTCTTTGCCTCAGTCTTCAATAGTCAGACTAGCTATCCTCAGGATATTCAACTCCCTGAACTGACAGGCAGGGACAAAGACCAGGACAGCCTTCCCACAATCCAGGAGGAAGCAGTTAATGATCTGTTATGCCACCTGGGTACACACAAGTCCATGGGGCCAGATAGGATCCACCCAAGAGTACTGAGGGAGCTGGCAGGAGAGCTTGCCAAGCCCCTCTCCATCATTTATCAACAGTCCTGGCTAACAGGGGAGGTCCCAGAAGACTGGAAACTTGCCGATGTGACACCCATCTACAAGAAGGGCCATAAGGAGGACCCAGGAAACTACAGGCCTGTCAGCCTGACCTCGGTACCGGGGAATATTATGGAACGGCTCATCTTGAGTGTCCTCACACAGCATGTACAGGACAACCAGGGGATCAAGCCCAGCCAGCATGGGTTCATGAAAGGAAGGTCGTGCTTGACCAACCTGATCGCCTTCTACGACCAGGTGACCCGTCTAGTGGATGAGGGAAAGACTGTGGATGTTGTCTACTTGGACTTTAGCAAGGCCTTCGACACCGTGTCCCACAGCATTCTCCTAGAAAAGCTAGTAGCTCGTGGCTTAGACAGGAACATCCTTTGCTGGATAAAAAACTGGCTGGATGTCTGAGCCCAGAGAGTCGTGGTGAATGGAGTTAAGTCCAGGTGGTGTCAGCAGTGGTGTCCCCAGGAATCGGTTTTGGGGCCTGTCCTGTTTAACATCTTTATCAATGACCTGGATGAGGGGATTGAGTGCTCCCTCAGTAAGTTTTCTGATGACACCAAACTGAGCGGGAGTGTTAACCTCCTTGAGGGTAGGGAGGCTTTGCAGAGGAATCTGGACAGGCTGGACCGATGGGCTGAGGCCAATTGCATGAAGTTCAATAAAGCCAAGTGCTGGGTCCTGCACTTTGGTCACAACAACCTACAGGCTTGGGGGTGAGTGGCTGGAAAGCTGCCCAGCAGAAAGGGACCTGGGGGTGTTGGTTAACAGCCAGCTGAACATGAGCCAGCAGTGTGCCCAGGTGGTCAAGAAGGCCAGCAGCATCCTGGCTTGTATCAGAAATAGTGTGGGCAGCAGGACTAGGGAAATGATTGTTCCCCTGTACTCCGAACTGGTGAGACCGCACCTTGAATACTGTGTTCAGTTTTGGGCCCCTCACCACAAGAAGGACATTGAGGTGCTGGAGTGTGTCCAGAGAAGGGCAACAAAGCTGGTGAAGGGCCTGGAGCACAGGTCTTATGAGGAGTGGCTGAGGGAGCTGGGATTGTTTAGTTTAGAGAAAAGGAGGCTGAGAGGAAACCTTATCACTGTCTACAACTACCTGAAAGGAGGGTGTAGTGAGGTGGGTGCTGGCCTCTTCTCTAGAGTAACAAGTGATAGGACAAGAGGAAATGGCCTCAAGTTACACCAGGGAAGGTTTAGACTGGATATTAGGAAAAAATTCTTCACTGAAAGAGTGGTCAGGCATTGGAACAGGCTGCCCAGGGAGGTGGTGGAGTCACATCCCTGGAGGTGTTCAAGAAACATGTAGATGTGATGCTTAGGGACATGGTTTAGTGAGTTAGGTGGTGTTGGGTTGGACTTGATGATCCTGGAGGTCTTTTCCAACCTTAATGATTCTATGATTCTATGGAAAATGAATATATGTACATATATATGGAAATATATATACATATACATAAAATACATGTATAAAGCAAATGTATAAATAAAACAGATAGATATGTGTATATGTAATAATACATTTATAAAACATTTGCAATAAAAGATAATGAAAAAGAGGGTTGGTTCACAGACGCACTACATTTTTGAAAAATCTTAATGGATGAAACATTTATCAGGTTCTGAAAATTTTCCAAAGGGAGGAAACTGTAGCTCAAGATGTTACGATTAGATAGTGACATACAGATCTTCACATTTGTGTGATAAGAAAATCAAGCTATGACCACAAAAGAGCAAAGTATTTTGGTACAAGTAATCCTATCCGTCTCAGGAAAGCTTTACCTAAGTCCCTGTGAAGTCTATGAGATGTCTCTGACAATGATGACTTAGTTTCCAATTATACTATAGCACAGAATAAACACAGTGGAATTCAGCATTGTGCTGTGGAGAGGAGGCTTCCGAATTTAAATATGTTTGAAAAGGTATCAGAAACACTAATGAATATTGCTCATTAAATCCATGATTCACTAAAATGTAATTATTCAATAATATTTCCTGAAGCCTTAATGTACACTGTGAAAAAATTCCTAACATTTGTTCCAGTTTTGTGTTCAAAATTAAGAAAATTGACCCAGTGATAAGTAGTAAAAAGATGGAGAGCACATCAGCATGGGCATATCTATGGGAACAGACGAATCAGTTAAGCAAAAATAGGATATTATGTGCACGTACAACTTTTCTGTTCAGTACTACAAATGGAGAAGTTTGGGGGGTGGATAGCTTGATCTGCAGAATTCCACAGACAAAGTAGTCTGTGGCTGAAAACTGACCCTTTTGCCATAACTCTGCATATAAGACTCCAGGAGAAGGATAAAGTAACTTGCACGTGGCTTTCAAATCTAACTGAAAATTCTTCTGTGTTAAAAACTCCTAACTGGAGCAGTGTGAATATGAATGTGTATATCCTGAAGCACTTTTGCAAGCCATGAGAACAGGCATCTCTTGACATCTCTAGGGGAACCAATTGCTGGAATGGGAATTGTGTCCTGAGGTACTTAGTAGTAATTCTTGCTGCTTTTTGTGTGCTTTTTTGTATCCTTTTAAATAGAAAAATGGAAAGTGACTTCTCAGTCAACTGAAAAAAAAAATGAATCCATATTTCTCATCCAGGATTATTTTACGTGTTCAACCTTACAAGGTCAACTTGAGTGAGAGCTGTGTTTTAAACCCTCTTATATACTTAATTTTATTAATTATTTTCCTATGAACACTTTTAAAGCTGTTTTTTGAAGTAAGACAGTCCCACAAAGAGACACAGTGCATCTCCATGATTTACACAGGTATTCTGTTTCTATGATATTGTCCTTGCCTGTTCCTTAGTGAGTTAATGTCATGTAGCAGGCAGATGGGTTAAGAAATAATTTCATACCATAAATAGCCTCAGAGTATTTCACTGGAGCAAAGTTTCAAAAATTAACCTTTCACTTAATTGTGATGATGGCTCACTGATGCTTTCGAGGATTACTCTCTATCGGGATTGACAGGTGATGATGTAAAGCACATAGAATGAAGTGGGAATCCTCTCCACTGACTTGTTGATTTTTACCGGGGTCAGAATGAATCACATGAGATAGTGACTTAAATTTTGTTCTGTAAATTGGTGCCTTTTGATGCAATCAAGTGTTAAAACTTACCTTCTCCGAATAAGGTTTAAAAGGGAATGTTACTTAAAGAGAAATATATGACCAGGATATTTCTGCCACTAGAAAATTCTAGTCAGTTTACTCAGTAGGATATTGCTGTGTTTTCTGGAATAAAACACAGAATTGCACATTACAAAGATTATTATACTAATGCTGACTGCCTTATTATCCTATAATCTTCCTTAAATAATTTGATTTTACACTTGGCTGGTTTGCCTCAGCAAATTAAGTAAATGCGCTAAGAATGAAGATGGGTAATAAACTGTTCTCCACACACAAAACAAAAATTAACTGATGTTCTGGGCTAAACTGTAATTGTAGCACTCCTTTGCAAAGATGTCCTTTGAATTTGGGAAAGACTCACAAAGACAGGTTATAGGACCAAAAATGTAGGTGACAATGCCCCACAGGTTACTTGCTGGACTTGTATGCACACTGTGATTATGTAAAAGTCTTTCTTTTAAATACATGGGAATTGTGCAAAATGGGAAAAGGCAAAAAAAAAAAAAAAGAAGTGAAAAGAAGAAAAGGACAACAAGAGGATATGACTTCTTGAAAGTTTTTTGAAAGCCAAGTTCTTGCAGAGGATTTTCTCAGCTACCCACCCATGCATTTTTATATGAGAACTTTGTTACAAAAGATGTGTTGATATGTCTGACAGGACAGTAGATACTTTTTTTCCCCATTTTTATTTTTAATGACCAGTTTGCTTTTAAATGAGGTTCAGAGCCCTCAGGATAGCCTGACATAAACAGATGGTCACATCTTGCACTTTCAATGCAGTCCATCAAAGGAAATGTAGCATTTCATACTGCTGTCTTTCTAAAGCAATCATTTAATCAAAAGTGCAATAATCCATCACCTCTGCATAGGCAAGGACCATAACCCAATTCAGAACATTACTAGTGAGATTAATATTTCTTTTGTCCCCACCTTTGATTTATGGGATGAAGATGAAATAGTGAGAAAATGATGAATAGGATTTCAGGCTATGGGACAGGAATGGAGGTGAGGTGACAGTGTCTGTTCTGCCCATCAGCAGTCAATGTCTCCTTCACAGAAACACCACCTCGGTCAGAAGTTTGTTTTGTTTTGAGTTTTTGTAGGTTTTTTATGGCTGGAGGTGTGTTTATTTGTTTGTGTGTTTGTTTGTTTTTGAGGAGAGGGAAACAAAATATACTAAGGCAATAGAAGTCCTTTGAGACTACAGCCTTAAGAAGGATTTTTTGCCAACAGTGTCAGTGACTGCATGCCAGGCAGCAGTGGGGTCTTGCAGTACAGCTTCCTCTGCTGTTGGCAAGCAAGAGGTTTACATTTCTGCTGTGAACACATTTTGACTAAAGCTGTGACTGAAAAGAATGAAGCAGCCCTAAGACAAGGAGCTTCTGGACTGAAGCATGAAGGTTACTGCTCCTGGTACTTGCCAAGTACAAATGATCAGATAGCCCTGGAAGAGAACAAGGTGCCCAGGAAAACCTGAGTGCTGTGATAGAGTTAAAAGGAGGCATGTTAGGGCAGAGGTAACAGCCTGAAGGGAAGGGTACCATCGCTTGTGTGTTGTTCTCCGTTTCAGGCAGCAAGGAAATTTCTTTGATTTCTCCTCTGTATATCCATGACCTAAGTCAATTTTAAATTGCAACATTCCTCAAATATAGCTGGACTTGAAGGTCAAGAAGAGTAGGAAATTGTTTCTTAGGTACAGAAATGTTTCCTCTTATGATATATTTCCTTGCTTATGTTTCCTCTCTGATATATTTGTTATCATTGCAACAGAATGAAGTCTTCAATGTGAACTCTGATTTAGGCAATAGGTTTCAGACTCCAAGGTCCTGAAAAGGTAGTTTTATGTGTATCTGCTGTTTTGCTCAAGTGTGGTTTATTTGAATTCATGGACATTTATTTTAAAATATAATCTATAACAGAGATATATGTGATTTTTTTAAAATTGTATTGTAATACTTTTGTCAGCAAGTTTTAATAGATTAGTAAACAATAGGAGGTGCTATGAACGTTTTGAGAAGTGCTTTTCCTGTGAAATTGCCTTCTGTATCATCTTACTTGGCTTGGTTTTCCATTCCTCTGGGGAAAAAAAAAACAACTATAAAATGATTCTCAGAACATGATTGTAATTATAATGTTATTTCTCTCATTGTTGAAATATGACATATTGAAAGGAATAGTTAAGATTAGGTATATCATGATTGAGTTAAAATTTATAGCAGTTGAGAGGTTTTGGAACATGACAGCTGAAACATACAGTTTCCTGCAGAGAAGGATTTATGAAATGCTACAGGAGGCAGGGAAGCATGCATTACAATATGGCCTTTCCCACAGAGAGGGATTTTACAGAAATCTAACCTAAAATTGTCTCTCCTTTATAGGTATCTAAAATGAAACACACCTCATTTACCTGCAGCACATGTCTGGACTCTGCTTTTCCCCAGAGAAACCACAGGGAAAATCTGAAATAATGTTTTATGTGATTCATACATGAGTGGCTACTTTGGAATCTACTAAGATAAGCCAAGAATTTCAAGTGGAAATCCTGTTCTCTGCTCTATTTTTCAGCTGGTCTTCTTCTGAAAGACCTTGTAGATAATCGGTTCCTCTGTGTCTATTTAACAAAATAGTTAGCTTTATGTGACCATTGCATTAGCTTTTCCTGGAACAGCTGAGGAAGCAGTGCTCTTTCTCACCGGGAGAGCAGAACTGCAAAGCCATTGAAGTGGCAAGATATTACCAGATTTTTAGGTCAACTTCATGTACATCTAAATTATTTTAGAAGAGCATTTGAGGGGAAAAAAGAGCTTGTAAGTAGGATGCTGTAATAACCCTTTCCAGATCCATATAGTAGGTGCTCTTATGATTGCCAGAAATATTACTCTATCAATAAGACCTCATTATTCCTTGTTCTGTCTGCATGTCAGGAGACTCCTCACTGTAGTTTCAGCCCAGTTTTGAGCCTTAGACTTAAGTTTCTTGAGTCTTGTTGTGTTCATAGTGTAGACTGTGCAGCATGTGCCCAGGTGAAATACTTGTGTAATTTGAGTCTTTTTACTTACTTGTTTCTGGGCTCTGGTGTCAATTGAACAGGGCTGACCGGCTGAGAGAAAGGGCTAGGAGGTGCTCAGCCTGCCCTTGTGCTATAACTTGCTTCTGTCTTAAACCCATACTAGGGGTGGCCCAGACTGCAGCACAAAGCCCGCTGAAAAGGAGCCTCGAGGATTTCTGGCAGGACAAGGCTCTATCATCAGGAATAGCAATTTGAACAGATGATGACCACTGGCTCCAGTGGTCATCCCGTCATCTAGGACTTGCATTTGTCATATTGGACTTGAATATGCTGTTTTCAGGCATCTTTAAGCAAGAGGAGGCAGCTAATCTTCAGACACTTGTTCAGTGTTTCATTGTGCAACACTGTAAAACCACAGCTTTGAAGACAGAAGGAAAACTGGTTAAGGGTGGTTACTTTTTTCAGGGCAGACAGGGGGTTGTGTGGCTGTGGGGAACATTAAGGCGGCATATTGTACTCACTTTGGCAAGTATATCTGGGCAAACAAAAAAAGTTTTGCATAGCCATCTGGTGTCAACCACTTCACAAGTTTGAGATAAAGTTGGAAAGAACAAAAGAGGACACTAGAAAAGTCAAAATAGGTCAAAGAAGGATTTCTTCTTGAAACACCAATGCTGACACACTGAAACAGATGGTTGCCCCAAAAGAGTATTATGATTTTCTTTTGCCACTTTGCATAATGTGCCTGCAAGCATAAATAAATATCTATGATTTTTTACATACCTGCATGTGTACAGAGATACCACTGCTGCTGGAGATCAAGAAACATACTGTTTATGCTACTTGTAGCAGCAGTACCTGGGACAGGGTCCCAGACAAGTATCCTCCTCTGGGGGCTCTCTCCAGTGCAACAGGTTGCCATGATGACAATGATGATTCTGATGAGTTTTTGGTGTCTTTCCCCTAGTGCTATATATATTTTTCATTAAGACCCATACAAACTCCCTCTGGGTTGTTCCCAATTAGAATGTTATTAATGCTGATTGGAGTATGCTGATTAGGTGCCAGTGTTGGACACTGATTAGTTATGCTTCTGTGCACATAAGTTATTGGATAATATTTGTTGAGGGTTTAAATGGCTCTTAACTGCTTTCTTGTGCACAGTGCTTTGGGTTTTCCTAATGTATTTTAAAAAAAATCTAAAAAAGGGAATGAAAGGGGGGAGCAAGGAGAGGGGGATTCTCATGTCACTGTTGCTCATGATACTTGAACATGAGATCCTGCTACAACAACACCATGAGGATTTGCAAGTGCAAGGCTATGAGAGCAACAATAAAAGTATAATAAGATGGGAAGAAAAAGGGAAAAATATTGACATAGAGGCCCTGGAAATTCTGCTTAGGTGAGAGGTTACAGAGTTGTAAATAGCAAGCTCTTAGCTTTACTAAGACTATAGGCACTGAAGCATCTAAGACACAGTGGAAAAAGATCCATTTGGCTTTTATTACATCTGCATCCTTGAAAATAAAGAGATGCACTTGAGGAGCAGGTACAGGGAGTCTATGGACATTTGTCAAGGCTCAATTCACCACAGCATTGATGTGCAGGGGTGTTTTTATCCATATATTCAGCTGGTTTTTCAGTGCTCGATGAGCGTCCTCTGTGTTCATGGGAGGAAAGAGAGCTATCAGTGATAGCCAGTATGCCTGTCTGTTTCTGTCATAAATCTGTTTGGTGTTGTTTTCCTGTCATATCAGGTTTCTGCAAGCAGAAGTGCCTCCTGGAAGGGCCACTTTTTTAGTGGCTGTGTAGCAACAGATTTAGATACTATAAAAATGGCATGTGTATTTATAATCTGGTTAGATGAACCTTCTTTATGCCTGCTTTGCAGGTCACAAGCTGCAAGGATGCTTGTGGTGGGTTGACCTTGGCTGGATTCCAGGTGACCACCAAAGTCACTCTATCACTCCCCTCCTCAGCTGGACAAGACAGAGAAAATATAATGAAAGGCTCATGTGTCGAGATAAGGACAGGGAGAGATTGCTCACCAATTACCATCATAGGAAAAACAGACTCAACCTGGGGAAATTAGTTTAATTTATTACCAATCAAATCAGAGCAGGATAATGAGAAATAAATCTAAATCTTCCTCCTATCCTTCCCTTCTTCCTAGGCTGAACTTTACTCCCGATTTTCTCTACCTCCTGTCACCCAACAGTGCAGGGTGATGGGGAACAGGGGTTGTGGCCAGTTGTCTCTGCTGGTCCTTCCTCCTCAGAGGGAGGACTCCTCACATTTTTCCCCTGCTCCAGCATGGGATCCCTCCCCCAGCAGACGATTCTCCATGAACTTCTCCAACATGAGTCCTTTCCACAGGCTGCACTTCTTCACAAACTGCTCCAGCGTGGGTCCCTTCCACAGGCTGCAGTCCTTCAGGAACAGACTGCTCCAGCGTGGGTCCCCCACAGGGTCACAAGTCCTGCCAGCAAACCTGCTCCAGCCTGGGCTCCTCTTCACAGGGCCACAGGTCCTGACAAGAACCTGCTCCAGTGTGGGCTTCCCACAGTGTCACAGCCTCCTTTGAGTGCATCCACTTGCTCCAGCGTGGGGTCCTCCCAGGGCTGCAGGAGTGTCTCTGCTCCCCCATTACCCCCATGGCTGCAGGGGCACAGCTGCATCGCCATGGGCGGCACCTGGGGCTGCAGGGGAACCTCTGCTCCAGTGCCTGGAGCACCTCTTCCTCCTTCTTCACTGATCTTGGTGTCTGCAGAGTTCTTTCTCTCACATATTCTTACTCCTCTCTTCCCCCTGCAATTGCTGTCCTGCAGCAACTTTTTCCCCTTCTTAATTACATTATCCCAGGGGCACCACCACCGTCACTGATGGGCTCAGCCTTGGCCAGCAGTGGGTCTGACTCAGAGCCTGATGGCATGGGCAGAGGGGAAGCTTCTAGCAGCTTCTCACAGAAGCCATGCCTGTAGCCTCCCCACTACCCAAACCTTGCCACACAAACCCAATACAATGCTACAAACATAAACTTTTACCTGGATATTGCAAGGACATCCCAGAGACACAGGACAATACTACCAACGGGACCAGAGCACTAACTTTGCACTTCTTGGATGTCTAATATTCTTGTGGCCACAGGAGTGCTCAGGCACTTGGATAGCATGTAATTGCCATCAATACCAGCTTGTCCTGGAGTTCATGTGGGACTGGAATAGAAATACAGAACAGAGAAGTGAAGGACACAAGCTGTCAAGGCCTGGAGCTGGAGAAAAAATTGCTAGCTTGCCATCCACCGACATTTCCAGATTTAGAACAGATGACTCTGACTCAGCGAAGTGGGGGGTAGACCAGTGTCTGTGACCGACTTGGCCATGCAGAAACGCCCAGGGAATTCACAGTGACTCACTCCCAGTTTGAACAATTACAGATGTTCTTTTGCTTTGGGCAAATCCTCTAAGCTGGCCTTAAGGTATTAAAGTGACCCTTAAGGACGCATTAGAACTCTCACTTTCCTTTGTGCATTTCTGTATTTAGACTCAGAATTTTCCATAAGGTGAGGTGCTGAACATTCAGTTACTTTTTTCCTGAGTGCTGAGAGAAATAATCTTGTGTAGTCTCTGCAGTGTCTCCACCAACACTGAATGAGTTCTATAACAGCAAAACAAAATATTTTTCCAGTTCAGTTATGGATGCTTGGTAATAACCAATATTGTGTCTGTTCTGCCTTTCCCCTACAGGACCACTGTTTTATAGCAGTGCTCTGTAAGTGTCACAGTAAGTGCTACCAGTTCTGTATGTGGAGATGAGAATATCAGCTGTCTGCAGGGACTCAGCAGCACAGCAGATGTACAGCTCTTCTTGCTCTCCTCGTTTGCACACAAAGCTTTCAGCCTGCAAAATACAGAAGACTGGGGAAGATGATGGATCTGAATGTACTAGTACCTCTCTCCTGTAGTCTCTGAGGCTGCTGAGAATGATTGCTTCTGTGAATAAGTGATTTTACCTTGGTATTTCTACTCCTTCTGTTATTTTCCTTGCACTGGCGTTGCTTTGATTTCCACTGGGGAACAGGTTGTATTTGTTCTTATTTTTTTCAACACTTAGTTCAGTAGGCATTGGCCCATGACAGGGGATCCTATCTGCTGTTAACCTTGGAATATGTGGCTAGACTTTGGACTAGCTGAGGATGAAGGGCTATGAAGAGCCATTTTGCCACCGTGGAGACTCTCTCTGAATGGCAGGGTATAATAGCTCCTGTCCACAAAGTACTAACATTGCTCTAGATACAGAGTAAATCTCAAGCCTGGACTTGTGTCAGACACTGATGTCTTGGGGAAAGCATTTTGTAGAGGTAAAGAGGACATTAGCCTGTGTTTCTTGATTTTTGCCCCGAATCAGTGGCAATTCATATACTCTCTGTCTGCAGCACAGAATCATAGTTTCTCTTCAGCTCCTCCAGCATGTCATGCCATGGGGTCAAACCTGTCTTCAGGATCAGGAAGATGAAGGGGACACTCCTGCGCAGCCCCTTCCCCTTGACTAACGTCGGGGTTATTTCTGCCCCTGGTTCCCAGGACTGGGAACATCTAGAAAGAAAGACCTAGATCTAGGAAGATCTAGAAACCACAAAGATCCACAGAATAAACTCAGGTCTGAGATTGCTCTTTAATGAGCAAGTTCTCATGGACGTAGAGTGCTGGAGGACCTGTGGGCTCAGATGTCTCAGAGCTGATTAGAATCTGGTGAAATCAGAGGCACAGTTTTTGGTCCCCTCACTGCAGAGATCTGCATCTTTCTCTGCTGGATTGCTGAGCCATTTTCCAAGCCCACAGTGTCAGAATTTCTCATCACTGGTTTCCCTCTTCTGGAATAGTGAAGACTTCAGAGTATTTGCCTTTTCTTTTTTTCTTTCTTTTTTTTTTTTTTTTAAGTTGACTGTTTCAGAGCTAGAAAGCAACTGCACAGATTTAAATGTAAATTAATAGGATCAGTCTAAGAATGTAAACTAATATTTCTATTTTCATTTAGAAGTCTGAGGTGACTCTTGCCAGTGTGCTTTAGAAAGGTGAACTGAAATATTTAATTTAACAAATAGTTATTTACAAGAACAAAAACTAAACCATCATCTTGTTTTCTACACAAATAACAATTCAATATGTTAAGGCATTAAATTTCTCATATTTTATGTTAATACATAAGAGGCTCATTCCTAAGCTCAGTGTTCCCAACCATAAACTGAACATTAAGTAGAAATTTCACAGAACAATTCTAAGCATGTCAAGGAGATAAATTTATAATCCCAATACAAAATAATCAAAGCATTAAACCACCTGGCAAATGTTACTGAAATTAAGCTGAATTTCATTTAGGTAGATCCACCATAATAAAAGATTTCAAGGCTGTGTGAAATATTTGCATTCATCTGTTTAAAGAAAAGTTAATTGTTGTAAAACAAAACTACAATCCAGCAAATTATGTAAAGCAACTCGTAATTAATCAGAGCATTTTTAGAGTGAAAAGCAGTTGGAAATTATTCTCAGAAGTATTTTTCCACAAGAGAGCCAAGTTTTATTAAAAGCCAGAGAAAGAGATCAATTAATAACTGCATCTCAGTAGCTGTAAAAATGATGTGAAAGGAAAAGGTTGTCATGCTTTATCAAAGCATGAATCTCCATTTTAAACTTTTTTAAAAGAATCACTTTGTTTTCAATTTGACCTAAAGGTGCATCTTTAAATAACCCATGAGATGCATAGAGAGTAACACTAAAAATGTGTACTTGGCCAGGGGTTGCAAGAAGGTATAATGATCAGGAAGTCTCTATATATATAGTGTAAAAGAAAAAAGCCCTTCTAATTCTCTCATACTTGACTAGTTTGCTTTAAAAACTGGATTTAAAAGTCAGTTAATTAAGGACTCAGCTAGAATACAAGAATATTAGTGACATAAAGAGGCTAGACAGGTTTGTAACAGGGAATATTTCGTGCATGAAGTGCAGATGTATAGAGAGGTGTTAAAAAGTCTTTAAGGCACGCCATTCTGACTTTGCTTCTGCACAGTTCTCCTTGCAGAAAATTAATTCCACATGAGAAGTTAAGAGAGAAATGAGGAGAAGAGTCAAATCAGAGTTCTTTTTTGCTAATTTATAATGTTTCATCTGCCTGACCACCTGCAGGGAAAACTTTACAGTACTTTTGACATATCATTAGCATAGACCTCTCAGCTACTACCGGTGTCTGTTTTATCTCTGTTGTCAAACCTGTTCACAATGTGAGCAATCTCTTTTGGATCTTCAAGGATACCTGGGAAGCATTTTATTGTCCCTGCAGAGCTCAGTATTGGCTGTTGTGTTGCTCAGGGTTTATATGCTAGCTATAATACACTAACAAGTCAGCATAAGCATATTTTAAGTGTTGTAAACAAATGCAAGCGAGTTCATTTCTGTGTGTGTGTTCTCCATTTTCTATTAACACAGTCTCCTCCAAGCAAATGATAAAGAGGCAGAAAAGGAAACAATAAAGCAACTCTTTTCATCTCTTTAGTTTTTCTCTTCTTCCTTTAAAGCAAATTTTTTTCATGTCTCAGAAGCCAAGTTTCTCAGGAACAGGTGTAAGCCTATTACTCTACATACATCCATGCTGAGAAGTGTACGAAGTAGAACAAATGCATTAGCTATAAGGAATGCTATAACCAAGAAAAATTTTGTTCATAAAACATTTCAATGCTTCTTAGCTAAGAACTTCAGAAAAGTGCTTCAGTATTCCTTTAGTTCTTCAATTTATTTTCGATTTTATTAGACAGTGAAGTGGATTTATATTCAAACAGAAAACTTCTAGTGGAAGTCAAAAACCTGCAGCTGTGGAGAGCTTATGGGTTTTGAAAGGGTTTTCCTGTATGAACACCAGAGTGCCTGTTTGTTATTGCTCTCGGTCTGTCTCCATAACTGTGGCATAGGTTCACAATGGGATAGTTCTGACACAAGTGGACACAGAGGATGAGTCTTTCTCAGAATTTGGGATCTTATTCCTCAAATAGTGTATAATCGACTGCATGGCAGTCAGCCAGCTACCAACCTTGTGGCAAATAAATCTCTCATCTTCTGCTTCTGGCTTTTAACTCTGTAAAAGATTTCTTGGAAATACTTCTTCCAGGGGGAAGGGATTGCTTTTGTCTTTTTACCCTTTCACTCTGGGAAGAAATTGGAAGGTAAAGTGAAAAAAAAGGATGTCACCTATCACATCAGGACTGTGATATCATGAATTTGAAAACCCTGGAGCCTCGTTTTATAGAAGATTTTATAGAACTGTCTGTAATTCATCAAACATAATAACTCCTGCTGATTTTGCAAGGAAATCTTCTCATTGCAAACCACCGGAACAGTAGAACCTACACAGCAGTTCTTCATCAAAAAAGGCTGCAGAATTCACTTTTACGGGCATAAGACTCCTGTAGGGTTAGGCTGATCGTTCATACAGCCCTTTATTCTGTCGTTGACAGGGGCAGAATGTTCATGGCAAGAGATTGCCTTTCTCAGGAGGAGTGCTCCTCTTGCAGAATTTGTCTGCTTATAACTGCAAATCACACTGAGAAGGACCACTGTCTGTGATGTCAACAGCAGTGTCTGTATCTCTCTTTATTTGCCCTCTCTGGCAGCTCTGTGCCTTATGTGCAAATGTTGCATGTACGTGAAGTTATAAGCTTTGGCTTACACGAAAATGCCAGTACAGGTGTAAAAGTTCCCCTGAGGTGTTTCTGGAATTGGTCATTGTATGCTAAATTCCATTAGCCAGTACAGGAATGTATGACTCGACTAACTGCTCTGCCATAATGTGATAGCTGTAGGACTGAAAGGGAGCTCTTTCATTACAAAAGTCAAGTCCACTGCAATTGTAGCTAAGTTATAAAATCACTTCCTAAATAGATCAAATTAGTGTGCATATATATATTTATATTTGATAATATCCAGATCTAACACAATCTTTGTTCTCACAGCTCCTACCAACAGGCTCTTTCAGAGCCAATGCTCATCAATCTGTATTTTTGAGCCTGTGTTTATTCACAAACAATTTATACCTATCAGTGCTTGAGATTATGTTCCTTCAGTTCAACAGCCAAATAGTTTCTGGTTTCCTCCTGTTAAAAAGCCTCTACACTTTATTATCCTACAAATCAATTTCTGCAGCTGCTCTCTAGATTAATCTATCTTGAACAGAAGTTGCTTGTGTCTAGCGGAAATACTTCATCTGATGTATTCCAAAACTGCACTTCCTTTTTTTCACAACATCATATTGGTGGCTTATGAACTTCCTATAACCAAGCAAAACACAGAAGCTTGCTCTCCATCATTCCAAGTCAATAAGCACCAGAATTTCTTGCTCTTAAGTCCAGAGCACATGCTGTAAAACAAGAGTGTCACGTCTAATTCTGCATGGTCCCATTAAAAAGTGCTTCTAACAGCTATTAATAGCCCTCACCAGGAGACAGGAAACCTGGTCATGCAATATAAAAGTAGTGTCTCATGTTCCATGTTAATCTGGGCGTATCTGTTTGCAACTGCAATATGTGGGTTATTACTGAATGTCAGAGGAGTTGTTTGTAACTAGGGACAGTACAGGTGAGCAACTGGCATATAGATGAATATTATGCATAGTCAGTTAGACAGCTTCAAGGCACAAATTGAGTCATGCTAATATACATAGCAACAGCAGTGTTCTGTAACTGCCATGACCTGTTTTGGTGTCACTTTTGCAGCTCACCCTGAAGGTTTCAGACAACTTCTGTAGCTTTAGAAAAAACAAGATTTCTGCACTGCTTAAATTATTTAACACATCTCTTCCAGGTTCTTTAACTTGCAACCAGTATTTTCTGTGTCTTTCCATTGTTCTAAAAAGGATCATTAGACACAATGAATGATTAACATATGTGGTATTTGTACAATAACAGTGGTTTGAAATCTATCCTTGCAACATTAATAGTTCTTGCAATTCTGTGTTTAGAAGGGTCATAGGTAATGTTTCACACTGTACTACAGGAACACTAAAGCAGAATTGTTTGCTGAAATCTGTTTCACACAGTCATGTTTAGACCTGCAGAAGGGTTTGGGGTGATAGAAAAAGGTTCTGTAAGGTTCCTCATCATCATCTTTGCAATATGATAGGTATCTCCCAGTCACTGTATCAGTGAAGAGCTCTGTCTTCAAGCTCTCCACTTTCCTTTACAGAGTCCTAGGAGACAGCAGGGTCAGCCAGGACAGGAGCAACAGTGTTTGAATACCCTGAGAGATGCCCGATATTCACACTTCAGAACTTGTCGCCTCTTACCAAAGAGCCACCCAAACAGTAAGTGCACTTTGTGAATGAATGCAACTTGGGGCTATATCTCTCCTGACACTGTTATTACTGGGAACTGCTGCTTCATTTTTGCTCACTTGTCTTGGAAGAGGAGTTAGTCATTCCAGAGAAATGGTTAATTCCCTTTTTACACTCTTTTTCCTTACTCAAATTTTCAGAGGACCTTGAGGAAAAATTGCAACAGGCCTTCATGGCTACAGAAAACATGACTTTTTGAGTGCTTCCTGGTCTACGGTGGATGGCTTAGAGTGCCTTTCTTTCTCCACCACCCAGCTCTGCCAGTAGATTCAGAGGAGAATGTCACCAGTGTGACACCCTCGCTCTAAGAGGTACTTGGTGAGATCACATAGTAGCTGACATTTAGTCTTATGTAAAGTGTAGGAGAGATCCCTTACTGCAGCCAGACTCTGAAAAATAGTTTTGTTGACGATAAGGTATTTGGCATTTCCTCTGAGTCAAAAAGCTAAGTTAAAAAATACTAGTATTCCGTCATTTTGCCTGTGTAGTTGCTATACTGGTACAGAAGAGGGCTTGATTCTAAAATACGTGTAGTGACAAGGAACTAACTGCATCCCATAATGAGTGACATCTGCAGAGTGGGGCCTGCTAGCTAGGGATGTATTTATGGCTGATCAAAATTGGATGTGTTATGTGAACAGACCTGTGGTTGTTAGCCATGGTACTATTGCTTGTCTTGCTTTGGAAAGAAGTCAGAGGCAGTAAGGGGGTCCAACAAGTACCTAGGCCAGCCTAAATATGCGGTTACTTCCATGTCGGGACACAATGGACGTAGGAAGCTTTATATAAGGAATTTAAAATTTTGTGACTACTCCAGGCATTCTCATGAAATTACTTTCCCTTGCCTATGGGGCTGAGGATGAACAGGAAACATGAACATGCTAGGTAGGAAATGTGCTAAGCCTTTTCTGACATATTGAATTCAAGCTGTTCTGAGAGTGGAGATGGAAGGAACAATTCCTGGTCACAGAATGGGACTGTGGGTAAGATTACTGTACCCTGCCTAATTCCATTCTGATGGGTAGTCACTGATTCTCTTGCTGTGCAGAAGCATAACATCTAAAAATTAGTAGACAAAATAGTCTACTTCAGCCATGTGCCAGGTTTTGATGTCCTTAATTAATGAAAAAACTTGGGCATTTTGGAGAGGAGGCAGGCCAGTGGAAAAACCAAATGGCCCCCTGGGCAATCCCATTTCTCTGCAGTATAGGGGGAACCTGGCTTTAACATAGGTAGTCTCTCGTTCTGATGTTTGCAGGAATCTAGGTGAAATCTCATGGTAGGTAAAAGAACTTTCTTATATCTTGGAAATAGGACAGAAATTAGAAAACTGGATAGAATTATTTGTAACTATATTTTAGCAGATATTTAAAAGTATGCTATTTATGAAAAAATATGTATCTTTTAAAAAGCATGGCTCTGACAACTTGTTCATTCATAACGGGTTTGAAAGAAGTATTGAAAAGCTACTATGCGGAGTCCTGTACACTTGCTATCATTGCATTTTAAAATGTCTCTGTGTGTGTTTATGGAACATGAAGGTCTTATTGAATATCTTGCCAGTTGTCTCTGTGAGACCTCAGTGCAAATGCCCTTAGGGTGAGATTTTACATTTACAGTCAGGACACATCCCATACTTTCTGAAGATAGGGTTAGACAGGGTACTAATCAGGTACTGGATTTTCAGCAATGACTTACGTTCCCTTGACTGAAATTGCTGATGTGTTCTGGAACTACTTAGAAATCTATGCCACAAGTTAGAGCTTTCTCATTCCCAGATCCTAGCATAAACTGTGATTGCATACATAGACTTTACTTGTAAAAAATAAATGTGAACATCTTAAATTTTCCCATAAATTATTTCCCACTTTCCTTTATATATTCCAAGAAATAGGCAGAAATGTCCTCCTCAGTTTACCATTTTAAATTTCTGAGTTGACTCCTGTGCTTTTCTAACAATTTCTTTTCAGCTTTTTACCCCAGTGTAGTTCTGGCAATTATGAAGTTGTCTTTTCTCATTCATGTAAATCTCTAAAACGATGCTCTTTCCTGCCACTGGTACAGTGGACATTGACCAGAGGTTTTCTCCCAATTACATGCCTCACCGGGTCCTTCCTGATCTAAATGTTCTCTCATTTTACTTTTGCTCTAAGCTCTCTATATTGCTATTGAGAGAATCCAAGTTGTGTCAGGAATCATTGTCTCTCTTCTCACAAGATACTTGTGTTGCTTGAAATGCTGAAGTCTGAAAATCAATTGGTTTTGTAAAGGGGATAACAGGGGGCTTCCATGTGATTCTCCACCTCTGAAAGGGATTTTGTGTGCATGCAATATGATTTTTATAGAATCATAGAATCAGAGAATCACCAAGGTTGGAAAAGACCTAAAAGATCATCCAGTCCAACCGTTCACCTATTATCAATAGCTCCCACTAAACCATGTCCTTCAACACAACATCCAGTCTTTCCTTGAACACAGCCAGGGTTGGTGACTCCACCACCTCCCTGGGCAGTCCATTCCAGTGCCTGACCACACTTTCTGAGAAGTAATACTTATTAATGTCCAGCTTGAATCTCCCCTGCTGTAGCTTGAAACCATTCCCTCTGGTCCTATCACTAATGACACGAGAGAAGAGTTACTCGGCAACACAATGCGAGACTTACCCTTCCTCTTTTGTCTGTTTATTGCTCACAATGACAGTGGAAGGTTTCATTTTACTGGACACTGTGCAAATAAAGTCTGGGCCCCACACATGTCCATCTCAGTGTCCTGTAGGTGAATAAGCAGTCAAGCAAGGGCTAAAATAATGTCAGATGTGAAACACAATTGCTCGCTAGTAAATTAGCCAAATTCACCTCAGTGTCAAATGATCAAAAGGTTTCAGAAATATTTGGACAGTCCACACATCAATGGACATCATTTAGAATTAATAGCTGATCAGCTAATAGCTGAATAGCTATCTGCTCTTCTTAAGAAGCTTCTCTCTCCAGAGTGGCAGAGCACAGTGCATCACTTCCGACATCATTAAGGGCTGTGTCTGACAGTGCTAGATTTCAGTGGGAAATTTATAACAAAAATACAGGTGAACACCCTGAAAAAATTTCCTTCATTCTAGAAGCCTTTCGAAACCCAGCTAAACTAAGTTCTTAATGATTCATGGGAATGTTAATTAGTTATGCTGTTCTTTGGCATTTCTGAAGTTTGTGTTTATTGCTGAACTGCTTTTGAAATGTACTGCATGGGGAGGGATGGGACCCACTCCCAGTGGTCGTCTGAGGCGTTAAACTGCCCTCTGGAAGGGGGCAGCCTTTCTGAGCAGGATGAGGCCTTTCTGTATGGTTGCTATAAGCTCCAAGCTGTAGCATAGTTTTCCTAAACGCCATTCTTCAGTGCACACAGTGAATTTTTGAACACATTTGCATGTCAGTTGTTGTCACGTTGCACAACCTCTGTCTGGGCCCTCTGGGTTATGTGGCACTAAAAAAAGAGTTCAGCCTCAGACTTCCCTGCAGGATAGTGTGTAAGGGTTTACTCCAGGGTACTGGGGTCACCTCTTGGTGATCAGTGTCCTAGGCTGGCTTGTGTGGCATCTAGGAATTACTGCTGTTGTCCATGTCTCCAGGGCTCTATTTAAATCAATTGTGTGTTATGTTTAAGTGGGGGACACACATCCTATGTACTGATTTTGCATAGCTTGTCACATCACTTTTCATGCCCCATCCTTTTCAGGACAACAAAAATACTTTAACTTATTCTTATGCAGGAAATTCAAAATCAAATTTGCAGTATTTTTTCTCTGAAGCTGGAGAGAAAATTTCAGAAGTTTTCTTCACCTGAGGTTAAAGGTGTAATTGAATTTTCCTGCTCTGTAGGGCTGTTCTTTTTTTCTCTTTTTAACAGTGTAGCAAAGTCAGTGCTCTACATAGAGTTCAAAATTAAATGCTTACAAGTCCTTGACTAGTGAACTTTATTATGGAGATGGAAACCTGCCAGCATGAAGTCAGGGTTAGCCAATATTAGTTTGTCTGAAATATTAGAGTCACCTTCACAGTGGTTGGAATCCATGTTTTGGGTACTAAGAGGAATGTGCTTCTTTCTTAAAAGAGAACAGTGAGGGCTTTACACAGAGACAGCCAGTTATGCAGTTTGCTCAAAGATGAGCCAATCATTCATCTTAATGAAGAGAATTTCAACTTAGACATATGTCCTTACATTTTTTAGTAGCAGTGACATTATCTGAGCAGCTTGTTCTAAGAGAAACATCAGACATACATAAGTATGTCTGCTTCTACAGGGAAAAAACACTAAGCAACTTGAATTGCTTAGCAAAACCGGTAATGGTTTATTAGATAGTGTCTTCCTCAGTTTTGTGAGCTTGTGTGGAGTATTTGTGGCAAAGAAGCTGCAACAGATGCAAAGCTACAAGATTCAGAAAGCAGCTATAAGAATTAATGTTGAAGTGATAACAAATGACAGTTAATATGCATTACTTCTTTAAAAGTAATAGCCACAGTTACTGCCCAAGATTTGCAGTATAAAGAACCTCTGACAATGTGATCACACTGGGATTTTGTTCAGCAGTGTTGCCTCTAGGAAGTCTCTGAAATATGTGATGTCTAGTGGCAAACACCATCTTTTTTTCCTTTCTGCACCCCGCTCCCCCTTTCCCCCTTTTTTTTTTCCCCTTAAATTTCAGCTATTTGGAATACTCTTCTAATGTATAGGTGGTTCTAATTTTAATTAGGAAAGCTATATTTTTCTGGGAACCCCAAATTATTTATTCATTATAAACTAGAAATCTCAGCAAAGTTAGTTTCATTGCACCAGTTGCTGTAAAAGTACACAGTAAGAGAGAGCTGTAAGAACACAGGCCCAGGGTTTCTGGTGTATTTTGACATTTAACTCAGATGGAATACACCAGGAAATAGATACCTAAAATACAGATATTCACCTTGACAAGTCATCCGAAAAGGTTATGGGAGTAGAAAGATTCGCTAGCTGCATTTTACTGATAAGTATTAGAGACAGAGCTCAAGGTTGTGCTGCCTGTTTTAAAGTCTCGGAGACTTAGATGTGTGGTGTATGGGTGATGGCATATCAGAATGGCTTTCCCAACAGAACATACAGCTTCCTCAAAAATGCACTTTCTTGGGAAACAGATTTTACACCCTCAATTTTTTTTTATTAGGAAAGCCAGAAAGAGTGAGCCAGCTTTGGCACTGAATACACTGGGATCTTGATTTATTTTTTAACATCATAAAGTTTTTTTGGTGCCATTTAATCTTGATATAAGAAGCAATTTTTTTTTTTACAGTGAGAACAGTCATTCACTGGAACAACCTCCTCAGGGGTGTGATAGAGTTGCCATCACTGGAGATTTTCAAGCTGTAACTGGACAGGGTGTTAGATAATCTCTTATTAGCTCCCTTTCCCACAAAAATCTGGACTAGACGAACTTTTAAGGTCTCTTCCAACCTGGGCTGTTCTATGATTCTATGATAATCAACAAATTTTTTCATAAATATACATACCACTCCATCTTTAAAAGAGCTAGTTCTTACACCTTCTGCACCTATTGGAAGTAACATCTCACAATTCCTCTGATTTACATGTCATATCAACTCAGTTTAAAGCACCTAGTTGCATTTGCCTGGCACCTCATTTGCCTGTGGAAGGGTTTTTTCAAATTGTCAGTCTCTCCCAGAAAAAATGAAATATTCCTTGAATTCACTGAAGATATCTTCAAACCAAATGATGGTTCACAACTACAGTCACATGTCTTTGCATGTGTTGTGGAAAAGAACCCACTCTGCCCAGGAGGCAATGAAGGTGAGGAAAAGGAGGAGAAAATGTGAGTGTTGCGTACCTTATGTATAAAGTCCACAAGGGGAAAAACTCAGCTGAAGGCTGAATTTAGTCACAGAGCATTTGGGTCAATGTAGTCACTTGTAACGAAACATTTCAAGTAGAGATAAAATCATGTTGACATCTTCCAATGTTTTTAAACTCAAATCCATCACATATAAACTTTAAATTTATCCTAATTTGGAAAGAAAATTACTAACCTACATGTTAACCTTTTCTTAGGATAGCAATTGAAAAAAATTCTTACCTCTATTTAGGCTGTCTTGGATAAACCTTTGTGAAAACCTTCTACCCAAAACCTGAGAAAACTGTTCCAGTTTACCTAGGACATTCAGGCTGATACTAAATGCAGTTTGCTGACGATTCCAAGCTAGTGACACAAATATTCTTTGTCACTCAAGCTAAAAAGCTCAGGGCTTTTACCATAGGACACTTGCATTTTCAGTAATATTTACATATAATGTCAGCTAAGAGAGGGCCTTTGTTTTCTTCTGATGCCCAAACCACATATGAAAATTGGAGTCTAATAGACCTGCCACTAAATACAGGCAGTGGTATAATTTTAGGAAGAAAGGTTTAGCAGTTCTCATGAAATTAATGAGTTAAAACTAGCTTTTGAACAATTGTGACCATTCTACTCACAAAAATATCTAGATCAGTAATCTGAGCTCCATGTGTCTCTTCCCTAGATAAACAGAGGATTTTTCCCTCTGCTAAGTGTGCATACTTGATTTGAGACCATCTGAAGGCTTTAGACTTGGCAGAGGCTTGAGTTTTACGTCTGAATCTGACATATTTTATTGAACGATGTGAGCTGTGATATGTTTCTGGAGGCGAGATAATCGGCATCACTGAGTGGAACAAATGGCTTTGAATCTCAAACACATATTTGAATCTCCTGTGCTTCTCCATTTTTAAGTGTTACAAGTTGTTTCTATTCTGTGGTTGGATTAATTATTTCTAGTTTTAGGGCATATGTTGACAGTCTTAAGCATGCCTGCTAAGCCAAATAACTCAATGAGTAACAGGCAGATTCTGTATTTAAAATTAGCTTTCTTCCATCTTTAAAAACTTTACCTTGAACTGTTATTGGACTGCAATGGTTTCTCTACAACGCTTGTTTGGAAAATAGATCTTTTTCTAAACCTGACCCATTGCCGAAAGAAAGAACTGTTTGTAATTCCTCATCTTCATCACCACTTTTCGGCCCTGTGGGCCATTCTATCTTTTAATAATAATACTGATGGTTTTCCAGTTCTGATTCCTGTAGATATTTATGGGGTATCCATGCTGTACATCTTTTCTTCATTTGTTGTGAGCCAAGGAATTGAACGTAATTTATCTGAAATTTATCTGAAAGTCACAAGTAGAAAATCATGAGACACTTGTAATAAAAAAATAAATGTTAGGTATTATATTCCTTATTTTTTTCAAAACAATCTGTGAATAGTTTTAAAGCATTTGACCAATATTCAAAATAATTTATAGGAATATTGCAAGTATGTAAGTTTCTCAGTAAAACACTTCAAATATTCACTACCTCTAAATCACTAATTGCACTTTATGTTTCAGTACCTAAAGCACATTGCATTGTTTTTCCCTTTAAATTCACAACTTCTTAGTTAGCTGATCAGTCTAAATGAATAATCATACAGCTAGATACTTGTGTGTATTTACCATTTTTTTTACCTTAAAAAATGTTCTTATGAAGAAAACATTATTTATATGAGGGTTTCCCTTAAGGGTGAGCAGTATTGGTCAGTGTCATCATTAAACCCCAGCCAGCAACTAAGCGCCACAAAGCCACTCACTTGCTCCCCCACAGTGGGGTGTGAGGGAGAACCAGAAGGGGAAAAGTGAGAAAATTCGTGGGTTGAGACAAAGACGGTTTAGTAGATAAAGCAAAAGCCGTGCACACAAGCAAAGCAAAACAAGGAATTCATTCACTACTTCCCAGTCAGCAGGCATGTGTTCAGCTATCTTCAGGAAGGTAGGGCTCCGTCATGCACGACCGTTACTTGGGAAGACAAACACCATACCTCTGAATGTCCCGCCCTTCCTTCTTCTTCCCCCAGATTTATATGCTGAGCATGATGACATGGTATGGAATATCCCTGTGGTCAGTTGGGGTCAGCTGTCCCAGCTGTGTCCCCTCCCAAATTCTAGTGCACCCCAGCCTACTTGCTGGTGGGATGGTGTGAGAAGCAGAAAATACCTTGACTCTGTAAGCACTGCTCAGCAAAAGCTAAAACATCCCTGTGTTGTCAGCACTGTTTTCAGCACAAATCCAAAACATAGCCCATAGTAGCAACTATGAAGAAAACTAACTCTATCCCAGGCAACCAGCACAGTCAGAAATGTCTTCAGAGGATATTTGATTTTTATTTGAATGAATGTTCCTAAACCTATTTTTGTGCAATATTGTTATTTCCATACAGAGGTAAGTTTGATGGTTGATTAATATGCAATACCTGAGCTTTAATGACCTTCCTTTGTCAATTTTAATTTATTGGCCACAATTGGCCACTGGACTATTGGCCACTTCCAGCATTTTTAGACCGGGAATATCTTTTGCCTTTTAATTAGATCTTTAATATGGGAAAAGAGAACAATCTGGCAGACTGCAGTCAGAATTAACAAAAGTAAACACAGACAACATTACACATCTTAGAAACAGAATCATTAAGGTTGGAAAACACCTCAAGGATCATCAAGTCCAACCGTGAACCCAACACCACCTAACCCACTAAACCATGTCCCTAGCTTCTGACAAAAAAGGATGATCAGAAATATGATTTGATCTGCTACATGTGCATGTTTTGCTTCAGAGCAATCCAGTGCCTTTACTGTTATGCTGGCTGTGAATTTCACTTTTACTAAAAAAATAAGTTTGCTTTGGAATCAGCTTGTGTCCTACAGAAACCTTGCAAGGGGTGCATGCAGTAGACACTGAGAAGAGAGGCAGTTGCCAAGTAGAGCAGAGTCACTGGATGTGTGTTTCAGATGGCACTGCTACGGTTTTCTCCTACTCTCTGATGGCCAAGCACTGCAGAAGCTGTTATGAGAATGAAATTTGCTTAGTGCTATGGTGCCACAGCAAAACTGCTGTTTCTTCTCATCAACATCTGAACGTGAAAATAAAGCAGAAAGTCATGCACAAGTTGCAATGAAGCCCATTGTGAAGACCTTCATATTTTTACTGCTAATAATGAAACATTGTTCTTCATACAAATGCCTCATCAACTCATTATCCTAGGCAAGGGGCAGGTTCATATAACTCGCAAATTATGCTATTTCAATAATAGCTGTGGATGCTAGAATGGAAACACTTTAATCTTGCAGAGGGAAATGTCATGACAACAATCACTAATGCAGTCTTCACTGTAGAAAATGAATAAGCTCCATGTGCTGATAGGCACAACCAGAGCTGTATGCAGAAATATTTTTTTTAAAGCAGGTTTTAAGGGTGACATTTATACAAAACCTTTTTTTAAACTCAAAATTTTATTAAAAAACTTCCAGCATATTTTGCAGATAAGGGCTTTTTTATTTTTTATTTTTTAAATGCAAAACTGGGGGCTTTTGGATCCAGATGCCAAGATTTCTGTTTCTATGGCTAGTATTTTGTATTTTACAGGTTTATAATCCTATATAGGTCCAGTTCATGTATCTGGAGTTCTCACTACCAGAATCTATGAACACAAAAAGTAATAATGAAGAAGAAAATTGGAAATGTTTTGGCTTCGATTTCACTCACTCGGACCCAGTCACTTTCTCTTATCCCCACTTACACCATTCTTTATTTTCAGTTTATAGTTGTGTCTATATCTGTCAAAAATGTTTTTTGGAATTTATTTTGAGGATGTTGGGATATGCAGACAGTTCCGTAGTGTTCCACAGCTTGAACTAGTCTGTGGTTTCTTTACAAACTTCCCTGTTAATGTGTCACACTTAGAACCCAGTTTTTCTCCCCCATGAAACTATGTTGTTCCTGACAGACAGAACTCTGGAATGCTGTGTATGCACCGGGTTATGGGCAAATCCTATTGGGTTTTGCAGTCTGCTGTCCAGGATACACATATTTAAAGCTGATGCTTTTTTTTGAGTAAAAGGGTCTAATTCCTGTGGTTAATAGGAAACTGCATGAGCTATGTTGCTGTCTTTTAGCTAAAAAACTTCCTACAATTTGCTATGAAACATAGCACAACACTAAGTTATGCATATTTATGTTCAGTAGAGACATGTTTTTCTAGGTAGAGGCACCCGGCCAGAGAAGGACTGCAATGGTGGCATGCAAGAGCCAGAAACCTTACACTGTAGCTCTAGATTTGTTCTTCTAGGCAGTCACAGCCAGCTCAAAGCAAATAACGTTCTC
Source organism: Pterocles orientalis (assembly GCA_011057875.1). Classification (NCBI taxonomy): domain Eukaryota; kingdom Metazoa; phylum Chordata; class Aves; order Pterocliformes; family Pteroclidae; genus Pterocles; species Pterocles orientalis. The sequence goes on along the minus strand of WKFP01014667.1, from coordinate 520,583 downwards.
TCCATACCCTCCAACCAGGAGGTGTCTTTCTTTTTTTTGGAAAACAGCATAATCTTTTTGCCAACAGATGAAGTAAAACACCCTAGTAAGTGAATAAGAATTTGATACACTACATGAATATTCATTTTTTATGTCCAAACACAATGACCAAAAATTAATATTTTAACCTCTGGAAAATCCTATGTGTGCAAAGCAGATGCTAAATGGCAGTGTTGGGAAGCTATTAATAAAAATTTAGTTTGCTCTGCTTGTAAAAGATTGAGAAACTTCTTATTTCCAGCTTAAAATATGACCCAAGTGGCTGCATATATTGCTGCAGAGTTTTTGGTCTTCATACATAGGTTGATAGTGTGAGGACTAGAACCAGATTCAGCTTTACAGTAGAAGCTGCAGAGCTATGTGTCTCCATGCCATCTACCTGCAGTAGCAATGAGGGAGAAAGGAATGATAGACAATTTGTACGTGGAAAACCGATGGACTTTCGTACAGTTTACAGGAAGTATTATATTTAGAAAAGAAAGAAAACCTGTGTCAGACTTAAACAAGATACTATAATCTTGAATAGCTTTTATATCCTCTTTCAGAAGGACAAGCTATGCTGAATTAAGATGGAGAGATCTGGAGGCTGAATTGTCATGCAGTAGGCACAAATGGGAGAGCTCTCAATCTGCAGAAGAGTCGCTCAAGTACAAGCACTGCTCCATGTCCAATGAAGTGCAAGGTGCATTTGTGCTCCTGCCTTGGAGCAGCTGTGGCCATCCATCAGGTACATACTGCCCTGCTCCCCCAAAGGGGTGACTTTTTTGTATTTACTGGTTCTCTGAAGGCAGATTGCCACCTGGATCTCAGTGAGCAGTACTTCTAGGCAAACCCCTCTTACACTAGCGAGAACTAAGTCACAAAAAAAAAAAGCCTTCTTAATTCTCTTTCTTGAGGTGATGACATCCAGCTAATATACTTGAAAGAAGGATTTAAGTGAAGTGACAAGCTGTTGGCACTTGTCTAACCTATTACTTTTAAACACTACAGGTTAATCTCTTTGATTGGAAAGCTTTAGGAGTCACTTCTGAGACAGCTCTCAATGGCAACCAGTAGAAAAGTAAAAACCACCCAAATTGTCTCTCATGAAAGCCTGACATGAAGGAAGAACATGCCCTGAAATCTGCACGTGTGAGACCAAGAAAGAGTGAACAAGGTAAACAACATTCATGTTTTGTCTATCATTTCTTTCAGCAAAAGTCTTTCACAAAAAGTCTAGATGTAAAAAACAAAGGCAGAATCTGTCTCAAAAATGCTATTGAAATTTGAATGAAACTTCTGGCCAGCTACAGCAAGAAAGGCAACCATATGACACTAGGAATAAATTCTTTGTGTGCCCTTATCAAATCTGTAATACATTTCTTAGAGTCTTGTTAAAATGAGAGTTTGAAGAAAAAATCATAACTGTACACCAGATGAATCTCAATCGTTAGTGCAGACATTTCTAAGTACTAATACATTATGAAAGGCTAAAAGGTTGCTTGAGTAATAAATAATACATGCTTCAACTATCTTGCATGCTTGTTTCATCACATGAAGCATATGCTGTTAAGATTTCAGATTAAAATGAAAGTAAAAGAATAGGGCCTGTCTCCTTGTTCTGTCTTTTTCTTTCTACACTCTATCTTCAATTCAAAATTAACTAGTTTCACCTTTCTTGCCCTTTTGCTAATAGCTTTAAATAGTATGAGTAGACAGTTCTGGGTTTAATCTTTAGATGTAAGGTGTTATGGGGATTGAGACCCTCTTTCCAAATTTTTTAGAGTTTTAACATACCATAAGATTATTGTATGTTAGCATGTTATTGAAATATAACTTAGCTAAGTTAAACATTGCCCATTATTTAGAAGCCTGTATAACTCAATTTTTGTTCTCTCTATGAATATTCAGCTGGGAACAAATTTAAAATCCTCAGTACCCATGAAAAACCCAAAACCATGTATCCTCCATAGAGGTACTCCTGAAACCTTTAAAACGATAGCATTATGGTTGCATCAAGTAAACTCTAAACTTTGAAGGGCAATATGTGCAAAAGGAATTTGCAGTCCTTAGACTATGTTTGCTGGAGACAAACTTCTCTGAGCAACACGACTTTTAACATCTGATGAAGCATTGACTTTTTTCAGCCAGGTAGGTGTTCTACAGATACAAGATGTTTTACTTTTCTGTTCGTAATTGTGTACCTGGAGCCACACATTTCATCTATGTACACAAAACCAAAGTGTGTCCTCGTTCTATCTCAATCACCACTCATGTCCCTGGGTCACATTAAAAATACAAACGGAATCAATCATGCTGCTGATGAGAGGAAATGTAGTGGTGATAAGTACATATCCATTGACTTTCTGTTGCTTCGCTTTCTGGAGAGAAGACAAATTGAGTGACAACCTAAATGCGTCATAACAATGCACTGAGAAAATAAATGCAGCTGACATGTCACCCACAACAAATGTATGGTGCTCAACAGAATGGATAAGATTCAAACTCTTCCCAGCTGTATTAGTTAGGAGTTGTAGTAAGTTGTTTCCCATATAGATGGGTTAGGTTTGCGATACGGTCATGTGGCACCTGCTGGACATAAATATGTGTTGTAAAGTAACACCAGGCACTCACACACCTACAAATCTGTCAGTGGAAGCAGATTTCACATTTATCTAATCTGAAGCATCTAACTCCAGGGACAATCATCCTTTTGGGAAGATATTTTCACATTTTTAAGATGCATGAGATGCCTGCCTCTCCCTTTAAACAGAGTGTATTACTTTCTGTGAAAAGTTAACAAATACCTGTCTTTGCCGTTTTTGCTACTAACATAGTGCCTTAAAGGAAAAGTGAATGTGAATTTAACACTGCTTTCTGATGACATTGAAATGTGTCTTCATACATTCTTAGCTTCTCTTTAACTTCACCTGACTTTAAAGCTACTATCCTTGGTTCAACTGAGACAGAGTTAACTTTCTTCATAATAGCTAGTAAGAGGCTGTGTTTTTGGATTTGTGCTGAGTAGAATGCTGAAAACAGCCACGGTTACACTTGTTGCCAGGACAGTCAATGTCGTTTCAGCTTTTCTGAAGTCTTCAGCTTCTCTGCTGTGCCAGTGTCTGTGCAGATACAGGAGAAGCTGTGAGAGAGCACAGCCCTATTGCTAGCCTGGGATTTGATCTCAGGTTTGGGCTTGAGACCCAAAGTGGCCAACAGTCTATTCCATAACATACATGTCATGCGCAGTACATACGTGAGGGCCCTCCGGAAGCTTGTTCGTTTTGCCTCTGGGTCAGCTCTCTTTCCAGGTCAGCATTCTCGGGGTGGTCCCTCTCACTGGCTTGTCTCCCTCCCTCAGCCAGCTCTCTGTCTGGGATGCTCAGTCTCTTATCTCCACCTGGGAGTGAGCTTTCAGGACTCTCCCTGTTACAGGATCATTAGAATCATAGAATCACAGCATGGCCTGGGTTGAAAAGGACCTTAAAGATCATCTAGTTTCAACCCCCCTGCTGTGGGCAGGGTTGCCAACCACTAAAGCAGCCTGCCCCGGGCCCCCTCCAGCCTGGTCTTGAATGTCTCCAGGGATGGGGCATCCACAACTCCTCTGGGCAACCTGTTCCAGCGCCTCACACCCTCTGAGTGAAAAATTTCTGCCTAATTAGCCGGTAGTGGGCTGAGTCTTGTCCATTGGGTGGTGAGCAGTATCACTGTGTATCACTCATTTGTATATTTGTATATATTATTATTTTCAATATTATTGTAGTTTAGTTATTAAATTGTTCTTATCTCAACCCACGAGGTTTTTTTTTCCCTTTACCCCTTTCATTCTCTCCCCCATCCCGGGAAGGGGGAGTGTGAGTGAGCAATTGTGTGGAGTTGGCTTCCAGCCAAGGCTAAAACCATCACAGCTACAAAGTCTATTTAGAATATAACTGTATGCATTTTCTTGCCGACTTCCTAGGAAAGATTCAAGTGATAAGTACCAAATGAGGAACTGACAATGCGTTCAACAAATCTACAGATAATGCAAATGTGTAAGATCTAAGTAGAAATTACTTTATTTACATTTGACTTTATTTTTCATGAATTAAGTCCTATAGCACACAAAGGTTAGTTCTGTGTGAAGAGTAAGAAGGAACAGAAATTGAAAAAGCAAAGAGAAACATTAATTCACCTTGATAATATGTGTCTGTATGCTGGATACCAAAATATTTTACATACCGAGTTTCAAGTGAGATAGAAGGAAACAGGTAATCCTCTAGGTCCTTATCTGGATTTGTGTCTTCAGTTTTTCATTATGTTCTCGCCAGTCCTGTGATCATAGTATATGTTTTTCTACACAAACAATGAACATTAACTACCTTAGACTGGAACATATAAAAGAGGCATAAAATGCATCAACACTCTCTCCATGTTGAATTCTTAATGCTGCCAAAAGTAGGAAATTAGGTGTCAGAACTACTAGTTGTCATCCTCTGGCTCTAGTGAGCAATATTGACATTATTCTGGATGCAAGTTCCTATTTCTGTAATGAAACTGTAAAGCTACACTTTCTAAGGAAAAATAATGATTGTATGATGGAGGTATCTCCTCCCCTGCCTCTTCTCCAGCTACTTCAAGCAAGAGAGTTCTCAAGCATACCCGTCTTATTTCCATTTTGAAAGATATACCGTGCAATGATAGTCTTGATCAGTCTCATATAGTGACAAGACAGAGCACCACCAAACTGGGTTTAGCAGATTTTTCTGATTATGATGCAGTACCACACACGCTGGCAACAAACTGAAATATCTAAAAGGGCAAGAAAAGTTCATAAAATGAATCTGCACTTTTTGATTTAAGGTTGCAGGAAGGAGATGATATTCTCAATGTAATTGTAAACCAGTATCATTGTAGTGAGTCCTGTAAAACTCTGTTGTCAGTTGCTAAGTCAACATTAGCAGCTACACTTGCAAAGATATTTATGCATCTGGTTCCCATTAGAGCAAAAAAGATGCCTAAGTGCCCTTAAAATCTCTTCTTTAGGCTTTAAAAACTGAATTATCTTTGAAAAGGCAGTGCCTTTTCAAAGTACTTTTACTTCCATGAAGTGGATTCTGTATAAAGCAGTGGAAAAGCAAACTTTTGGAAAATGAAGATTGCACACTGCAAACACATTAGCTTTTACTGTTTCCTGTAATTTAGCAGTTCTTAGGACAGAGTGACCTATTTTTTGTCTTTAAAAGAAAAAGATGCCCACTCGTGTCAAAAATTAAAATAGTATTTTTATATATAATTTTTGTAACGTTTAGCATCCTTTTTCATGATCTTGCCTACACTCCTTGACAGTCACATAGAGAGGAGGAGATGATATGGACATACACATACACACACGTGCACATTGCCTACCAAACAAACCTCCCTGCTGTGTGTATTAGTATAGTGCTGGTTTCTGGTCTAAATATATTGCCTATGTTGTAAAGCAAGTGCTATGTAAAGAAGTACTTCGAACCCTCTGTATTTTTGTTAAATTACTGCTTCTTTCTCAACCCTGCACAATAAGTGATGCAAGTAGTTCAGGGACTGAGTTGCTTCCCAGCTCCCCTTCCCTTCTGCCCCCACAAACCAGCCTTTGGATTTTCCAGCGTAATGTTTCATTTGCACGAGAAACTGACATTTCAGAAGGTAATTGGAAAAAATGTGTTTAAAAACAATCAAACAAAGCAGACTATCTGCACTCATAAATCTCATTAGAGGTGCTCCAGGCTGTGCCATAATGGCCTGGAAATCACTGATACAGAGATCTAGCTCTGGTTGAGGAGAAACTAATGTAGAGACACATATTGTTTGGTTTTTACATATAAAATATCAAAGAGCAGGATGTAGTTGCCTGCTTTTTAAATGCAGTTCTGTTAGTGAAAGTCAGTTGGGGCTGTCAAAGAAATAACCGCAATTTCTTTCCAGTCAACAGTAATTATTATTACTATTATTTCTCTGCTTGTAGCACCTTACATGACCTAAAGAGCTCAGAACAGCTTACAGAAATCATGGGTGAAGCCAAATGAGTAGATACCAGTTTAGCAACAGGGAGCTGAAGTTGAGTGGCTTACTGAGGATAACATTACAAGAGACTGATCTGAAAGCGGAAGTAAGATCCTTGGTTACTGATCTTCTGTTTTAATCTGTTCTAAATTGAAGTGCTATTTTCAAGAATACACATCATAGTTCAATTCAACAGTGTATTGATGTAAGAAGACAGTCTCTAAATGTTCTCAGTTTAGTTGCAGGTTTTTCTGTGAGTTCATTATGATTCTCACATGGGGAAGGGTTCATTACATCTAGCTTTGGCCTTGTCAAAATTGCATGTCTAGTCTAAGCTGGTTGTCCAAGATCCCTTTCTGTTCAGTGAAGAGAAGCAGACGTTTCCAGGCAGCTCACGCTAGCCTAAGGTAAATGATATATTGGCCCATTCCACGGAGTCCCTGTCTCTCCTGACTGCAGTCTAGACCGTGGGCCTATAGACTGGAATCCTGAGGTTAGGTGAGGGCATTCCTGTCCCAAACGGGAGTTTGCCATAGATGTTTTGTCAGTTATTTGTAATGCTCTGTACTCTCCACAGAGGCAGGATGCACTTTGGCACTTAGGAAGAAAGATACTAGATTGCAAACACAATTCAAATTTCTGCAGGAAAGAAACATCCTGAGTTATGTTTGACTACCACTCATTAATTTCATTTTATTAAGGACATGGACTGGCACAACAAAACTAAATGCCTCCAAAGGAGAACTAAGGAAAGTTCCCAATGATTCAGTGGGAGCAGTTGCAATAATGACAAAAGCGTTGTCATATCCAGTTTTCACAAATCTGTCTGTCAATGACATCCCAGCTAGAAACATCTTCTAGCTCTTATGCAGTGTGGTTGGCTGCAGTAATTGCGATATATAAAGCCAATAGCATTCTGGGCATCACGATGGAACAATGTAAAATTTCTCAGAGCGTAAACACGCAGCAGCCTAAAGCTGTGTGAAGAAAATTTTTGGAGAGGCTTTCTGATTACAGGAAACTGTTCTGAAAGTTTATGAGGACATAAATTTACCTACAGTATGTCAGCCTTGCCATCAACAACACCCCGTTATTTGTTTTTTTTTCTTTCCCATTATCTTTTCAAAATGTGCATTCTCCATGTACTACTTTAAAAATTTGTGCTTACAAATGCAAGCTTATTATTGAAACTTAAGTTCTTTTAAACTTTATTTAACATTTAGCTTAGGAAACTTAGAATATAAGAAACTAATCTTAAGGAAAAACTCTCACGAGGGAGACCAGTATCATGCTTCCTATCTTGCTTGCCAGCTTTGCAATTAAACTCAGATCTACTGTGCCCATGATCCATACAGAAATGTAAAGGTATCTAATTTCCTTTGAAAACACCGGACATGGGCATTTTAATATCTTTTAAGGTCCTGTCCTCTAATACTACATAATACTTGCTCTCTCATTTGCTGAAGGCAAACCAACCTTTTTCCGTGGTTTGGTAGGCTGTTAATACAACCGCTTTCACAGTTTGCCATATAACACTGCTACGGCAATGACTTCTCTGCTTCTTGTTAGAGCTCTGCAGAGAAGACATTTGATTACTGTCTGAGGCAACGTGTTCTTTCTAGTGAAAACTCTTGTTGCTTCCTAGACAGATAGAATTAATAGTACCTGATACTGAATTTTGATGAAACAGTTCTGTAAAGCAAAAGAGTATCCAAGAGGGGGAGAATGAATAATGCTACTACAAATCTAGGAAATGAGAATTTCTAGTTAAAATACCAGAGTGCTGGCACTTGGCCTGCATATTGTATCCAGCTGATTGGCAGCCATAGGAATCATCTCATTTCATAACAAAATCTTGGAAGTTTTCTTTTTAACCCAAGTCACTAATTCATCTTATTTCTCAACAAAGTATTCACCCTCCAGATCTCCTGGTTTGAAATTACATTAGCTTAGGGTATTCCCATTTAATTGCAACTTTCACATTAAAACATGACAAGGTCTGAGAACCTTGTTTTTGTTACCTATGCATGATTTAATTTTAATTTCTACAAAACCAGGCTACTTCAGACCTATAAGGCAAAAATTTGTGTTTTGCCGTGGAAACTGTCATCAGCTTCAATTCTCCAGACTGTAATGGACATTCAAGAGAGAGGAACAGTGTGATTTTAATTGCTGACTAGGCTATTTTGTGCTGGCCAGGACAAGACTAAGCCTGTAAGCTGCCACAAGAGATCTCTTTGTTTAAGAAGATTTCAGTTGTCATGAGTGTCACTCTGTGTCTCCCACAGAGCCCTTACAAGATGGTTGCAGCTATCACAGCCTGAGCCTTGATTTGCCTTCCTCTTCCGCTCCACCTTCTGTCTCTTCCCCTCCTTTTGTTCATCAGCAACTGCTTGGAAGTTTTCTAAAGTTAAGGGGCTGGCTCCAGCTGAGCGGAGTGTTGTTAAACTACAAAGAAACTCCTCTGTTTCTAATTCAGCTTGATATGGTTAATGCTGCTCTGTTTAGAAATAGTTAAAAGTGAGTACTGCAGCTTTGAATTATGTTTCAGAAGGCCTTATAATCCTAGCTACATATCCTTATACTTTTTACCCAAGCATGTTATTTTGCTCTCTTGGATTATTCCAAAACTGTGTACAAAAATATGTGACTCAAATATTTGAAGATTTATTGTTTCAGCACTACCACTTGCTGAAGTTGTGATTCATGACTATCATCTTCTTAAGCACTGCCAGTTCATAATAGAAAAGCTGTTTTCTGGTGTATACTGTGTATAACTTAGTGTCATGCATTAAGAGTGTGCTGTTAAGTACATAGCATTTCTCTTCCACTTTATGATTACCAGGCCAACAAAGATGCACATAAAATGTTGCATATATTTTCACTGTCATTTCTTTTGACACATCCATCCCTGAGAACAGCATTTGGTCTTAAAAAAGCAGGAAGAAGTTAAATGTCATGAAACAAACAAATCCTCAGATAATGCAGAACACTAATGTTTTGCAAAATTTTGCAAAGTAGCCCATTCTCATTATTTATTTTTCAACTTTGTTGGGCAGCAAAATATAAAGCAAGGATCCAGGATTTCCCTTCTGAATTTGGGCTTAATTATCAGCAGGGTGACATATAAAGTTTCTAACAAAAATGTTCAAGACCATCTGTTGGTTCATTAAATTTACCAAATATCACACACAATTTTGCAGCTGAAGCTGGTGCTTCAGAAGTGCATAAGAAGTCATGTTCTTCATCAGCTGAAACAACAGAGACTTGGGAAAACTTCATGCACCTTTATGTTATGTCGACTAGTAAATACTTAAAAAAAATTAATTAGTTGTTGAAAGTATATAATATTTACCACAGAATGGTACAACATTTTTCAATTCTCTCTGTCTCGCAGCACAATTATACTTGGTACAAATGTTGTCATAATATTTATTTATTAAGAAAAAAAATTCTAACATTTAAAAAACCAAATTATGACGCATTCTAAGAATTAAAACTTTTAGCTTGAATAAAAAAGAACTTTCACCTATCATTTAAGCAGTCTTTTATTTTCCATTTTAATTGCTTATTTATGGCAACGCTTTACAATATTCTAGAGTATTGTGACATATTCATCTGAAATGAGCATGGGTTCATTGGATCGTAGTGAGTCATCTGTGATTGCTCATGTCCCTGCCTTTGACTGGTTTCAGCTAATCTCTTCCCTCTCCTTTAGAGCTGTTTTTCAGAACACTGTGTCTTTCCTGGAATGTCCTCTTCTGCTGGGTGTTGAAGGTTACATTTAACAGTGTGACTGTACTGTTTTAAGAGCTCTGAGAGATAGTGGAAGAACAGGCTAGTAAGGCCACGTTAATGCCCCTTCCCACCTACGCTCTCCCCATCTCAGTATTGAAACTGGGATTCCTCGTGAGCTTAGCCCACACTCAGGTTCATAACTAAGCCTTTCTTGCTTTCTCTCTGCTCCATGGAGGCATGTAGCATATGACCAGGGCAGGTGTAGCTGTAATGTACAGTCTTTGGCACAAAGGAAGATTAAGAGGCTGTGACTGCGTGAGTGTCAGAAGCCCTTGCTCCAGAAGGTGTCCTGAACACCAAGGTTTGGAAGCTAAGGCAGTAAAAGCAGCAGCTCTTCTGAGCAACGCCGGTAACAAATAGCTCCCCCTGGGGGATGAAACCCAAACAGTTCACATAGTCCTTGGATCTCCCTTCTCGGAAGTAAGGCAGGAGAAAAAGTTTTCCCATTGCAAAAAAGTGTGTGAAGTTATGAGGTTTTCACTCTTTCACCAAAAGAATGGAATTGTAAATCCCTAATCGTCACAAATAGGTAATTAGTGCCAGAGGGAACTGACCCCAGGCATTTAAAACCTTTGCTGTACTTCTTATCTCCCCTCCCTTTTTTTAATATAGAAAAAAATATAATTCAAAATCAGATTCTATCTTAAAGGAGGAATAGAATCTTCATTCTGAAAATGTCCATAAGGGGTGTTTTGACCACATAAACATTTTTCCTCAAATTTTATTAAATTGTAAGTTCCATTGATTTTTCTCTCACAAGAAGTTTTAATCTTTATCAACTGTGTTTTATAAAGCATCTAGACATCTTTTTTTTTAATTATTTGTTTGTTCTGTTAGTATAAATTTCTTTTCCTTGGAAATACTTCATTATCAATCTCATTTTTCTTGTCTTTTCTCTTTCCTTCCCACTTTCTTCCTCTTAGTAAATGGGTCTTCAAATTCTAAAAATGTCTGCAAATAGTTTGAAACTGTGATGGTATCTTGATGTGGCTTATTTTAAATGAAAATGTTAATATATTTACTTCAGGAAAGCAGTTTAAGGTAAACAAAATAGTTATAATTTTACAAAACATTTCTGTTGGAACCATTTTTTTTACCAGTCTTAGCTTTTTCAGGCTGTCATTTAACAGAAGACTATAAGACTTAGAATGTATCCATATTGGCACAGGACAACATTCTGACTCATTTCCCATAAAGTTTCATATGCAATATAGTCACACATCAATACATTAATTATACTGGTCCCCTGAGTGTAGTTATTTTATTAATTTATCTGCAGGGCTGAATTCAGAGCAAAATAAAAAATAACGAGGCCAGAGGAACAAATAACCAAGCTATTTTTGCTGTGGGCTGTCACATTGGCTTTCTTTTAGTAAAGTCTTCTTAATAGACTTTTCCTCTAAAACATCTAGTTTTTATTATACAGATGTGTTAGTCTCCATTATAAATCATGTATTAGCAAAAATATCAGGAGTTTTTAATTTTTTTGCAGTAAAGCTGGACCAGTCAGAAAAAATGTACAGGAGGAACTGAAATTGCTTTCAGGTTTCTTTTCCAAATCTGCTCTTGTACAAAAGGAACATTTACTTTATAACTCTAGGGCAAGAGGTTCAAAGCAATATGGAGCAGAAATCATAACATTATCACATAAATCCACATATTTGGATAATGGACCAAATAATACCAGCGGCCTAAGCTGAAGCCTGTTAGAGTCAATGAGGTCTTGCCATTGACTTCAATCAGGTCCACAAGAAATGTACTTTTTCAACACTTCCTCATGACTTAGAACATGTTATTTTAATGTGGAATATATAGCCACAGAAAAGTCTCTGAATTTTACCCTCCCTGCTTCTTCCATTCCTCTGTCCCTAAGCCGACACAGAGAAGGCGGTTCTGTGGCTCCTACTGCCTGTGTGCAATGTGGATTCAGGGGCTGCACTGCAGTGCTGGGTTTGGTTTCACGTGCTGAGATGCACACACAATCTTTGATATGTGCATCAAATGAGCAGTTGGTAGATGGGGAGTTCACATATGAGTTTGGTGGTACAAGGCTGGAGTGGTTTAATGAGAAAAAAATGCTGTCACCTGAACTGAAAGCCGTACCAACAGTCAGTCAATCAGTAGAGAGCTGAGGGGTCGGGATTACAGCAGCATGCACATTCAATTCAATGCAGAGTTTTGTTAACAACCAGTACCTTTCCATAGCCTTAAATCCCCCTACCTACTCTATGGACTTTGACTTTTGACTACAGAAGGTGCAACTGGAGCTACTAACCATAGAATCAATCATAGAATCATAGAACGGCCTGGGTTGAAAAGGACCATAGTGATCATCTAGTTTCAACCCCCCACCATATGCAGGGCCGCCAACCACTAAACCAGGCTGCTCAGAGCCACATCCAGCCTGCCCCCTCCAGGGATGGGGCATCCACGACCTTCCTGGGCAACCTGTTCCAGTGTGCCACCACCCTTTGGGTGAAAAACTTTCTCCTAATCTCTAACCTAAACCTCCCCTGTCTTAATTTAAAACCATTCCCCCTTGTCCTATCACTATCCACCCCCGTAAACAGTCGCTCCCCTTCCTGTTTATACACTCCCTTCAAGTACTGGAAGGCTGCAATGAGGTCTCCCCGGAGCCTTCTCTTCTCCAAGCTAAACAAGCCCAGTTCCCTCAACCTTTCCTCATAGGAGAGGTGCTCCAGCCCTCTGATCATCTTAGTGGCCCTCCTCTGCACCCGCTCCAAGAGCTCCACGTCCTTCCTGTGCTGGGGGCCCCAGGCCTGGACACAGTGCTCCAGATGGGGCCTCACAAGAGCCGAGTAGAGGGGCACAATCACCTCCCTCTCCCTGCTGGTCACCCCTTTCTTAATGCAGCCTAAAACACAGTTGGCTTTGCGGGCTGCAAGCACGCACTGCTGGCTCATATCCAGCTCCTTATTCACCAGGACCCCCAAGTCCTTCTCCGCAGGGCTGCTCTCAAGGAGATCTTCCCCCAGTTTGTATAAATACCTGGGGTTGCCCCAACCCAAGTGCAGCACCCTGCACTTGGCCTTATTAAACCTCATTAGGTTTACACGGGCCCACTTCTCCAGCCTGTCCAGGTCCCTCTGGGTGGCTTCCCTTCCTTCCAGTGTGTCGATGGCACCACTCAGTATCATCTGCAAACTTGCTGAGGGTGCACTCGATGCCATCGTCTATGTCATTGATGAAGATGTTAAAGAGCACCGGTCCCAAGACGGACCCCTGAGGGACACCGCTCGTGACCGGCCTCCACTTGGACACAGAACCATTAATCATAACCCTTTGGCTGCATCCGGCCAGCCAATTCCTAATCCATTGTACAGTCCATCCTTCAAATCCACACCTCTGCAATTTAGAGAGAAGGATGTGGTGAGGGACCATGTCAAAGGCTTTGCAGAAGTCCAGGTAGATGACATCCATCACCCTTCCCCCGTCCACCGAAGCTGTCACTCCGTCATAGAAGGCCACCAGATTGGTCAGGCAAGATCTGCCCTTGGTGAAGCCATGCTGTCTGTCTCGAATCACCTCTTTGTCTCTTATGTGCCTCAGCATAACTTCTAGGAGGATCTGTTCCATGATCTTCCCAGGCACAGAGGTGAGGCTCACCGGCCTGTAGTTCCCTGGGTCTTCCTTTCTCCCTTTCTTAAAAATGGGAGTAATATTTCCCTTTTTCCAGTCTCCGGGGACCTCCCCAGACAGCCAGGATTTTTCAGATATGATGGAGAGCAGCTCAGCAACCACATCAGCCATCTCTTTCAGAACCCTAGGATGGATATCATCCGGTCCCATGGACTTATACACATTCAATTTCATGAGGAGGGCTCGGACTTGTTCCACCATTACAATGGGACAGAAACCACTCCCCACACCCTCACCTAGAGGCTCAGGGTCCTGGCAGATACGAGAAGCCTGACCACTGGTGAAGACTGAGGCAAAGCACTCATTAAATACCTCAGCTTTTTCTATGCCTAAGGAAGCCAGCTCCCCATTACCTTTCATCAGAGAGGGAACACTCTCCTTGGCCTGTCTCCTCCTGCCCAAGTACCTGTAGAACCCCTTCTTGTTATCTTTCACATCCCTTGCCAAGTTTAGCTCCATCTGCACCTTGGCTTTCCTAATCCTATCTCTGCACACATGGACAACAGCCCTCTATTCCTCCCAGGCTACACGACACTGCTTCCACTTCCTGTACATTTCCCTCTTTTCCCTCAGTTTAAGCTGCAGGTCCTCGCATAGCCACGACGGTCGTCTGCCTCACCTGCTTGACTTCTTTTGCTGGGGTATGGAGAGCCATGGCAATGACTGATTGTAGAAACTATATAATGTTAGAAGCTGGCTGCAATAAACAAAGCGCTTTTATCAACCATATTGGCTGTCAGTGTCTTCCCCCGTCGTCAGACCAGGAAGCTGTCCTCGACAGACTCCAGGAATCTCCTGGATTGTCTGCCACCTGCCATGCCACTATCCCAGCAGATATCTGGGTGGTTGAAGTCCACCATCAGGACAAGAGCCCACATGCAGGACACCTTCTGCAGCTGGAGCAAAAAGGCCTCATCAACAGGCTCCCCCTGATCAGGTGGCCTGTAGCAGACCCCAACCACTAGATGCCCTATACTGGAACGATCCTTGATTTTTACCCATAAGCTCTCGACCTGATCGTGGCTGTTCCTCAGACACAGCTCTTCACAGTCTATCCACTCTTTGACATAGAGGGCAACTCCCCCACCCCTCTTACCTTGCCTATCCCTTCTGAAGAGCCGATACCCCTCAATGGTGGTATTCCAGTTATGGGAGTCACCTTACCATGTTTCCGTGATAGCAACAAGATCATAACTTTCCAAGTGCAACACAGTTTCCAGCTTGTCCTGCTTATTTCCCAGGCTGTGTGCGTTGGTATAAAGGCACTTCAGCTGGGTTTTCTGTCTCACCGTCTTTATAGAGGATCTAGGATCCCCTAGAACAGCAGCATCCCCGTTCCTACTCCATCCCTTTGCACTACACCTTCTTTGCCCATCAAGTTTGGCACGAGGCCTCAAACTACATGCTCAACCCCAGAGGTCCTCATTTTGTCCCCTTCCCCCTTCATACCTAGTTTAAAGACCTATCAATAAGTCCTGCCAGTTCCTCAGCTAGGATCCTCTTTCCCCTTGGAGACAGGCTACATCCATCTGCAGCCATCATGCCAGGTGCTGAGTAAATTGCCCCATTGTCAAAAAAAACAAAATTCCTGTGTTTGCACCAACCTTTAAGCCATTTATTTATGAGGTGGGCTTTTTTTGATCATCTCAGTGTCCTTCCCTGCCACTGAAGGTATAGAAGAAAAAACAACCTGCATGCATGTTCCATCAACTACGCGTCCCAGTCCCCTGAAGTCTTTTTTGATAGTCTTCAGGCTTTTCTCAGCAAGTTCATCACTGTCAGCCTGAACGATCAATAAGGGGTAATAATCTGAAGGTTGAATCAGTGTAGGAAGTTTCCTAGAAATGTCCCTGACCCGTGCCCCAGGGAGACAGCACACCTCTCTATGGGTGGTGTCAGGCTGGCATATAGGGCCTTCCATTCCCCTCAGAAGGGAGTCACCTATGACAACTACCCTTCTGTCCTTCCGGATGGAGACAGTCTTGAGGCGTGGGGCCGGGGGCTTCACCTGAGGGAACCTAACAGATGGGCCTCCCTCCACACCTCCACTCACTTCTCCCTCGAGTTCCAAGGCCTCAAACCGATTTCGCAGAGGCACCTGGGGAACCGAGGATGGTCGGGATGGGGAATGCCCACTTCACCGAGCTGGTACCCGTTTCCACTCCTCCTCATCTCTCAAATTGCCTGGCTCTGCTCGGCGGCGGCAGGGCAAGGGGCCCACCACCATCCACTGAATTTGGAAAGGGGTCATGGTTTATGTAGGGAGAGAGTAAAATGTCTGAGGATTAGCCTAAACATGATGTATACATGTTGACTCCCATGGCGCAGTGGGGATTTAGGAATGTCCAGTGACTTATTACAAAAAAAGAGCAACACTCAGAGATGGGGGAAGGTATTTTTCTTTTGAAAAAAAAGTTGAGGTAGGTAACAACATGGCCTCAATTACTCAGCACTGTATTACTAATCTCTTGACCTTTTCTCCTTCATGTTCTAACCTTGACTCCTTCTCCAAATTAAGCAGGAGGGAGAGACCGTATTTCATTGCAGAACAGAAAATAAGACGAAAAGCAGATTAGTATAAAGCTATTTCTCTTTTCCGCTTTCTTTTTCTTCTCCTGATATTAAATGTCAAGCAGTTCCCAAACGTTTTAAATATATTTTTCTAAATAAAACCATATCAGAGTCCTTAGCAGCCAAGCATGCACTTACCTCACGCTGTACATTCATCGAACTCACCAGGTTACCAGCTACCCTTCAGTAACATCTATCAGGTGGACAACACCGCAAATATACAGAACTCGATGGAGGAAAAAAAGACTTTTCTGAGGGGCACAGTCCTCTTTGTAAGATTTTAGGACTAATATGTCACCCTCTCAGTTAGAACCTGTTAAACATATATATTAAGACTGAGATCATTGAAAGCTATTTAACAACAGTGTGTGATTTTGTGGCAGATGGAACCAAATCCTTTGCATGTACTTTTCCATACACTGAACTCATGCTGCAGCCATTCTTCCCATTGTCAGTGCCCTGTTGTATAACCCCAGCATCCTCTATTTTACCTGTTTCCTCTGTATCAGCTCTTCCACAACCTTTATCACCGCAGTATTTGAGTACCATTCACTAGTGCATTAAGCATTGTAACTGCCATCTGTCATATGTTTGTCCTCTGGTCCTCTCTGTAGGGAGTGTAATGTGCTCAGTAAAGTGCCTTGTTTTGATAGGATTTTTGTTGTGATAGACTTTTACAAGTATGTATTTTACAAGTGTGTAAAAATAGATGGAAATCTGCCTTGACCATAGAGCAGAAGGTGAGAATATCAGTGATGTTCTAGGCTGTCAGTTCATGGGAGAGTTTGGCCCACAGACTGGACCAGCCCTTGAGAAAATGACGTTTTCCTGAGAGAGAAAACCCTGCATTTGCAGAAGCTACTGCTGGGCCTTTCCAAATATCAGTATGTATTTTAGAAATCCTGGGTCCAGACCAAAAGGCACTTTGAAGAAAAGATTCAAGACCCTAAATTTGATTTGGGTGCTTTTGAAATCCTCCAGTGCAGCTTTGCAGAGCTCCTGGCAGCTCTTGCTCCCGAGGAGATTTCTTAATCTTGGCTCTGTCTTCTGTCCCAGCCTGGTGCTGCAGCTGCCTGACAATCTGTCAGGACACATTTTAATGTTGTCTCAAGAGCAAAGGCATTGTTTTTGTCTGCAGGCTAATCAGCCAGGCCTTTCTGGGAAAACATCACGTATAGATTTCATTCCTTTTCAGAAGCCTCCAGCACTTTTTGAAAACCTGTCTCAGGTCTCATGTAAATTCCTCTTGGCCATCTTTGATTCACGAAAATGCTTTCATTACTCATTTCACTTTTGTTTGAGAGGAGAACTTCAGAAACTCTAGAAATTTAAAAGAAACAGTTTGGAGGGTAGGTAGCTCTCCAGTAGACTCCTTATTTGTGAATTCAGTGTGCATTTCTGTGTGTGCTGTTTTGTTGTCTACTTACATGACATTTTTGTAGCTTTTTGTAGCATAGACAGATATGCAGACAGCTGAAATCCTGCATTTATCATCAAGAAATTCTGTGACCTGCGGACACTAGTAGTGCATGAATTTACACAAGTTAGTTAGCTGTTTAACGGTGGTTTTTCCATGTCTTTGTCACTAAACTAAAGCTTGTACTATTTCCTTCAGCAACCTGATGCTGAAGCACCTGCTATAACAAATAGCTTTAAAGTGGAACAATTTATTTTAGTCTGAAGAAGTAATGGGTGAACAAATTAGGTAATAAAATAAAAGTATATGTCCAGAGGTGAGGTGAAGCATGGAGTTTAAAAACCTATGGGTTGCAAGGCTTGCTGCAAGATTCATAATGCTAGATGGAAGACAAGTGCAGCTCATTCTGTTACTGTTTTCAGAAAAGCAGAAGAATCTTGAAGAATTAATACTGGGGCTTCTTGTTACACCTAGAAGTAGTTCTGATTCTGCTGGGTTATCACTACTTATTTCTAGTCAGCTATACAGGCTTCTCTAAGGATGTGGTTCTTAAACTCCTTTAGTGAAATCTGGCAATACAACCAGGGTGATTTTGGCATAAGTTTTTAGTTAAACTGGTAAATCTTGCAATATAGATAAAGTCTCTATTGCAATTGGTGGTATGTGATTTCGATATCCAGGCTGATCCCTGCTTCACAACAGGGCCATTGCTAACTTTAAGTGTTTTGGTCATTTACTCCCTTATATAAGGACGGTAAGATAGTAAAGTCACGTCAGAACTGTGATGTACAGTCTACTACATTAAGCTTTTGGGGTTTTAGCTCATCCTCGCCTTTTTTACAGTTTAATTTTATTGAAGCTTATGTCCTAATGTATTGCTATGTGTAAAGGATTTTTTTTTAACAAAAGTGTCCAATAAAATCTCCTTTTTGAGTAAAGCAGAGTTTTCCAGACTCTAGTTGAGGATCATACCTATTCATTTTCTTAGGACCCAGTGTCTCGTAGGTGCTGATAGGAAGAGCTATATCTCTTTAAGCCTGTTTCTGTAAAATGTCTCTGGTCCACAGACAATGGTCCGCGGCCTGCAGAAATCATACAAGGCAGCAATAGGACTGGGTGGCCTCCGGAGATCCCTCACAACCTGTATTATTCTATGCGTACTTATTGTGTTATTGTGTTCATTTCGAGTTGTTTAGTTTCACAGTGGTCTGCAGGACATGGCAAAGATTGACAAGGTCCATTGATTCAAGTGTTTTGGAGCAGTGCTTAAAAACATTATAATGAATGCAGCCCTGTCTGATACTGCTGTGAGTTTCTTGCTCTGCTTCAGTGAGGGTCTGGATCCATATGCGTGTGATTTCTCATAAATATTCATTGTTCGTATTTTCACTACACAGAGCCCATGCTGGAATGGAAAGGGTGTTGAGGAGCTGTGTACTTAATATGAATGATAAATAAAGCCTTACTGTGACTTGTCTTTGCACTGTTATACCATTCTGTTGAAAGGCTGGAGCGATTTTCCCCTATGAGGACAGGCTGAGAGAATTGGGGTTGTTCAGCCTGAAGAAGAGAAGGCTCTGAGGAGACTTAATAGCAGCCTTCCAGCACCTGAAGGGGGCCTACAGAGGAGATGGGGAGGCACTCTTTATCAGGGAGTATAGTGAGAGGACAAGGGGTAATGGGTATAAGCTGAAAGAGGGTAAATCTAGACAAGACATTAGGAAGAAATTTTTCACTGTGGGGGTGGTGAAGTTGTGGATGCCCCATCCCTGGAGGTGTTCAAGGCCAGGCTGGATGAGGCTTTGAGCAACCTGGGCTAGTGGGGGGTGTCCCTGCCCATGGCAGGGGGGTTGGAACTCAATGATCTCTAAGGTCCTTTCCAACCCAAACCATTCTATGATTCTATGATTTATGGTGCACGAAGAGCAAATTGATATCTATTCTGGAGGATAAGATATGCGATCTGGAAGTGCCAAGTTCAGCACAGTGCAAAATTAAAGAACTGCTTTTCTGGCAGCTAGATTTGGAATTCATTGCCACAGACTCCACAGGAAAAGGATTAGTGGCAAGGCAACTGGTTAGCTTGTAAACTGAGTCAGTTGACTAGTGATCTGTAACTAAGAGGTGCTTTATCAAACTGATGGTATTGTCTCAATATCTATTGAGTCATCTGCTGAGGAAGAGAGCACACATTTAGAAAGACTTTTCCAACAAACATCCTCACTGTAGAAAATAAAGGAGGAAAAAAAGGTTTCTTAATATGTCTTAAATGCAAAGAGGTGCTATCCATAGCCCGAATAAAAATAAATATAAATAAAATTAACAAAGGAAGAAAGGACAACACACGTCCTGTTTTCCAAATGCAAAAATACAGAAATGTAACAGTAATGTTGGATGGAATGATCAGTCAGGCTAATCTTGCTCTACTGAAAATAAACTTTGGAACAAAAAACATTACGTGGAACAGCACAAATAATAAAGGTGTGGGAGGTACAGAGAACAAACGAAGAAGACAAAAGTTCAACTGACCTTTCTGGTTTTATGAACAACAGAAGAGAGAACACCTTGGACATGAGTGGTTGGATAGCTGACTGGCAGAAACAGAAGGTTTGGGATTTGTGGAATACTGAACTTTGTCACAGTTTACTTGGAACTGATGCCATTGTCCAACGCAGGCTGTATCTTATGAATAGGGAGAGAATTTTCTCAGCTGGAGACCAGTTTGAATAAGTAGGAAGAGAAGTAGCAATATGAACCAGGGGTATAAAGGCAGTACCAGTTTAAACTTAGTGTGTTGTATACCAAGTGGTCTGATGTGGCAAGGGATGTGAAGGTGAGACATTTTTCACTAAGTCATTTACCCATGCTACAAGACTGACTAACGAGCTAGGGGAACTGGTAATTCTCACTGAGGAGAAGAAATTTAATTTAACTGGCATTACTGAAACCTAGTGGGAGGATCTGTATGACTAGAATGTTAAAATTTCTATCTGTATCATGTTCAGGAAATAGAGAGTGAGAAAATTAAATTCTATATTAAAGATACCATTGATAACTCTGAACTACAACATCTTGAATGCATATGAATCAATGTACTACTTCAAATGCTCAGGAGAAAGTACAGGTGGGCTCTGTAACAGACAGTAGATCTGCACAAGAGGATTGAGTGAATGCTCGTGTGTGCACTTGTTTTTGTGATATATGGAAGGAAAAACTACCCCAAAGGACCCCAGTCTTGAAAGTGTAGACACATGGTGACAGAAAGAATATTTTCTGATGAAAAGCTGTCTACCCTCCTGTACCTCTTTGTTTCAAGCTTCAGTACAGGAAACAAAAATGAAGTTCTAACTGGACTGGAAATTCAATGCTTTGTAGCAGACCACATAGCATTCAGTATGGGCAAATGGAGGACAGAGGCATGAGGGATTATATGTCCAAATTAATGGGATTAAATGTCCAAATTCAGGGAAAACAATGAATGAAATAGCATAAGAGTATTATGGAGAACAGATTTCATCTCACAGGAGATTCTTTAAGGAGACTACAAATTGGGTAGATGAAGGTAACAGCAAAGATCTATTACAAGATGTTATTTTTGTGAGATGCTGGGCTTTCTCATTTAGCAATGAGTTTTAAAAGTATGCAACGCATAGCATTCAGTAACTGGAAGACTTTAAAGTGCAGGTTCTGGTAAGGAATCTTAACTGAAAGAGGTTATCTGAACCAGAATCTGCAGGGCTTAGGTCGAGCATTTCAGCATTCAGCATCTCACCGCAGCAGAACCATGCCTCTGGGAGCAGGCAACGCAGGCTATACTCAGAGAATGCAGTTCTGCACCATACAAAGCCATGGAAGAAATGTCCAGGAGTCAAAGAAGGCAACAGAGGCTTGCAAAACCCTTTGATGTGTAAACAGAAGTAGGAACTAGAGGATCTGTTGTTCTTTCCTGGTCTTCAGAGGACCAGGAAATTCAGAACAATCATTTTGAAGATTCTTTTCATTTGCTCCAATCTTTAACACGTGGCTTGAGGGAACAGTCAAAGGTGTTACAGCTGTGGCTGGTGTAGCCTCAGCAGCAACCAGTATGTTTTGGACCAGAGCAGTGCTTGTCTAATGCTTGGAGAGAGAAAGTTACACACAGCGACTTTCTGGTACCAGGAATGAAAGACTGGGGGAGGTGGAGAGGACAGGTTAATCCTGCCTATGCAGTGACAACAGATGGCTGTGTTTGTCAATGACAGTTGTGATAATTCATGCCTTGGTGCTCTGTGCCCTACATTAATATTCAGGAATATTAACACCTTAGAAATACTGGCATCCCAGCATCTGCATTTGTGAAAATCTGGATAAACGACCTATAGCTCATCAAGCTGATTTGCCAGTATAAGTGTTCACATTAGTCTTTTAACCAGAGCCCTTTGAGACATACCATGCTTGAGGTGTTTGTGTGTCAGCTGTGAGATGCCATGAATTGCTTGGTGTTACAGAAACATAACAGAGGCCCTGCTTAAATTTGGTCATTTAACGAAGGTGTCTCTGTTGGGAGACTCACTTCCCTAAGTTGATGGATAGAAAGGTTGCTTCAGGGAGCCATTCAGATCTGAGATGGGATCTCTGGAGGTGCCTCTTTCACTGTTGACTCCATGGGGCACACATGCATTTAAGCAGGGTGTCTCAGTCAGGTTTTTAGGTTGGGGTGCTCAGTTCTGGCCATAAACTGTACTACAGGCAGGAGGATTAGAGGTTGGGAATGATGATCACTCAGTACAAGAATTTTCTAAATAATCAATTTCTGCATACTTTAATGTTTGATAACATTGATGACCAAATAGTTATCCAGGAATTCCTGTTAACAAGCAGTACTGCATTGATGTCCAGGATTCTCATCCTCATATTCTGTGGGACCCTTGGTAATGACTCAAAGCCTGGTTGTGTCGTGCAGTATATAAACACGCAACAAAAAGTTACACTAGAAGGCAGCACAGCCTGGATAGGTATAACAATGAATTTCAGCAATACATGCATCTTTACGCATAGGATAGAAGCTATATGTGATGATAACTCCTCAACTATGTGTCTGAGTCTCCATTTCTCTACCATCAAATAACAGTTTACACAGATTTGAGAGAATATTCTAAAGGAACTTCCTACTAATTTCTTTGATGATGCTTATTTAGCATAATCATAGAGTATATCACCCATGTTGTTTGTTTTTGTCATAGATGATTCTCATTTTTAAGAGAGCTAACGCCAAAATTATGTCTCAATAATGTGACAAACAGCAATTGAATATAAATAATCTGATAAGTCAGGTAACAACAGCTTTGAATTCAGCAGCTCTCCTTATGTTCTCAAATTGTCATGAACTCAAACCTTTCAAAGACATCACGTTACAAATATTAAATATTGTTTCTCAAGTTTTTTTTCCTTTATATTTCTCATTCATACTAAGTAGGCAGATGCTTCGAGTTAGATGTACCCACCAGAGAGTTTTGCCTGCACAGAAGCAAATGTTTTTACCTTCTCAGAAAACATATTAACTGCATTATAGACAGAACTGAGCAACACTCCATATGAGCAGGTATCTGTTTTCTGCCGGTTTCTAGGACAATAGTCCAGAAAGTGGGTCAGAAATTGAGGGAAACTGAGCCCAACACTCTATGGGTCCCAGCAAAGGGACACGTCCTTTTGGCTCTCTACTAGCCAACATAAAGGGTTTGGCATTCATTATGAAGAAGCAATCTGCTCAGACCTTGGCTGCCTTACTCAGAGGAGACTGAAGACTTCATGAGATGGGCAGTGGAGAGCCTACTCTTTCAGCAGTGCCCAGTTCCAGTGGATTCCTCCCCTAGGCACACTCACAGTTGTGCATCTGACACTTAAGAAGGAGGTATTTTCCAGAGGCTAGCAAAATGTTTTGTTCCTCTTCCTACGCTTTTATTGCGCGTGCCCCACTCAGCAAGAGTAACTCAGGCTTATGAGACTAAACTTGCTTAACAAGAAAATTTTATTAGCTTGTCTAAATGTAGAGACTTCAGCATTTCAATAAACCGTATGAGCCTTATTCTGTGACATGAACAAATTTCCCCAAAGGCACAAGATGTATCCTTCTGAGAATTAAACCAAAGCAGATTTCATAAAAGGGAAAAAGGCTTTTTTTTTTTTTTTGCCTTTTCTCTCAAAGATGCTTATCACTAGATAGCTAAAACCTCTGTCATGGGACAGGCCCTGCATAATTATATGTAGTTGCAGATGAATTCCACCTCCTATATGGTATAGAGCAATACAGCACAGCTAAAATCAGGATCTGGTCCAATGTTCTGTAGCTAATGTGTAAAAAATAAAGCAAAATAACATGAAATCCCCTTGACGCTGTGTCTGGTGGATTCACGAGGAAGCTTGTTTCAGTGTTCACTTTTTAATTATTATTTTTTCCCTTCTCTCGCTTTTATCAGCTTGTTAAAATATTGCCAGGGTAAATGAGAAGGCTAAAAGCTCAGGACGTATGTTAGCAGGGGGGAAGGGGACAACAAACTTGCCAATACTTTTTAAGAGAGAATCCTTTATTTTCAGCAAAACACAGCACCCCAATTTAAAAGATTTTCCTGTTTTTCCTTTTTATTGTGGTATCATGGCCAGAGTTTAAACGGGGTAGATTTTAATGCTTATAGCAAGGGAGAGACTGTGGAACAATGAACCTGTAAATCTCCCGGCTCCCACTGGAGTTCAGCAGCAACCCAGGGTGTTTGACCTCTTCCAGGATCAGACCCTGCATGAATCACATCAGTTTTTCTATAACAGTGTTAATTCCTTCTCAGACCTGAACAAATGACTTACTGCTTTTTAGTTACAGAATGATCAAAGTGACAGCAACAGATTAATGTCAGCTGTAGGACTGGTTGGATTTTTGCATATTGTCACCCAGGCTAAGCAAATTAAAGAACCAGTATTTCTGCAGGCAACGTCTTTGCTTCTGCAAATGCTGACAAAGCTACAGTCTTACTGCTGCTGGCACCTTGGTCCCAAGCCTGAAAAGAAACCTGAGGTTAAAGGGATGCTACATCAAAATGCTGTATGTCTAGTGGAGCTGGTTAAAATGTTTCCGTCTGAATGGTTTTCCACCAGAAAATGGTGACTGGGTGGAATTCAAGTATTCCACAGCCTGGTTTTGGTGGTGTTCAAATGTTCCTGGAGAACACAAGGATGCTGCCAGGCTCCTTGATGTCTGCCTCTCAGCTCTGAGCCCGCAGGGAGACACACAGACCATTTCAGAGCCAGGGAGGCTGTCACCCCAGGATGCTGAGAGCAGGATTTGAGAAATTTCATATTGCTTTTTACAAAATATGACTCTTTGAATATGTCTATCCCATGCAAAATGTTGCCGAGTGCTAGAACTGTTATGCCTCCATAGTCCTTTAGTACTGTACAAAATGATGGCATCCTCTGGAGCCAGTCAATTTGTGTTCAGTTCAAAGCTGATTTTTACAGAAAGAAGTGAGAACATATTGCTCTTTCTTTTATAAACACATCATTTTTTTCTTTCTTGGGTATCCTTTTCTCTGAGAACACAGTAAGTTTAATGTTAGAGGGACTGGAAGTGAAAGCACAGTGCTGGCACTTCAGCCTCCACATCTGCAAGGGTAGGAGTTAGGCTTGTTTGGTTCACTAAACTGGCATAAATAACATTATTTTTTTTACCTTCAGTATGTCAGTGTTTTAATGTCCCATACCACAACTTTTACTCATTGGTTGTAACAGGACTCTTGACAGAGATAAAGCACAAATGAAAACAGAAAGGATGTATGCACTATGTCTCTATCTGATCAGAAATATGTCATTGGGGTGAGGTGTGCATATAAGATTGTACATTGTCACTTTAGTTCAACTGCAGTGCCTGCTCATTGGCTTCTCTGGATTTACATCCAGAATAACATTCTTTTTACTGTTTTTATTAATTGTAAATCAGCCATTTAGACTTTATCTATAATGCTGAGAAGCTAATTTATAAAGCTGAGGAGCCGTAAAGCACTGAGGATGTCGACTTACAGATATCTTTCATCTGAAGTTCCCTGAAATCTGTTTAGCTGGATGAGAGTGTGCAGTTTGGGTAACATGAATTCTCAAGATTTCTAAACTCTGCTTTAAGACTGAGGCAGGGATTAAAATATTATTGTGTGTTTAATAATCCATTGCTAGGAGAACCAGTTGCTTGGTTTTACTCATTGGGTTCAGCCTTGCTCCAAAGAACATAATGCTTTCTTGCTTTCCTACAGAGCTTGAAAGCACATCTTGAATGCTCTATGGAACATACAATTTTTCTTCACTTTTGCATCTTTCTGAAACTGCAGATTTCAGAGCACGCTGGCCTGCTCAAGTTTCATTATTTACTGTTTCGTGACTTTACATGTGGATTTTCCTCCCGTTACATGATCACGCAGTGAGGACTCCTTCCAGTCCTAACTTCAGTCCTAGCTTCACCCACTAAAAAGAACCTGTTTCCCCTCATGGTTGTGGATGAAAGAGAAGAGGGAAGAGCAACAGCAGGAAAGATAGTAAGAGTATCCTGAAAGAACAAGAGAAATATGGAGGAAAAGCAAACACAGTAAGGGTAATTGTGTCATGTATCTGCTTCCACTTTGCGTATGCTTCATCCCAGGAATGAAGGGTTACTCTAAAAGAGAGAATAATCCCTGAAGCAAGATGATGTCTGTTATGCTTTGAAGTGTGTGAAGATTATGGAGGTCTGTTGCATCAAATCCAGGCAGATGCTGAACATCTGCAACTCCCTTTTCTCGTTTGGTCCTTCTCACAATATTGGAATGTATTTAAAATATATCTAATACTGAAAATACTGAAATTCTTCAGACACTGCTCACTAATTTTCTAGGATAGAAAATCACTCTTATAATCCAGCTCCTCCCTTTTCTGGTGTTCTCATTGTAAAGGAGGGAAATGTTGCCATCTTTTCAATTTTTTTTTTGTTGTGAAACTGATTGCAAGAGCCTTCTAAAATAATATTTTAACACAGGAAATTCTGAGTTACTGTATGTGTTTTACTTTAACAGGTACAATGGTAGCAAAATTAATAATCCACCAAACAGAAAGGCCAATATAATCTGAGAGGCAGCACTTGGGCATAGTGAGAGATATTCTGTACCTAAGAGTTAAAAACCTAAGGAGACATGATAGCAGGTGAGTGGAAATACCACTGTGCTCATGTGCCCAGTCACACAGCGCATCTGATACGGGGGAAAGACATTAATCCAAACTGAGTATGAAAACAGTTCTATAATTACAGGACTAATCTTTATTTTCCTGTGGTGTGTTTCCTATCTCAGAGTAACACATTGTACATATTACCGTGATGACTTTCTCTTAATTAATCTGAACATAAAAAGGTTTAATTGTCTGGACTGATTACCAGAAATTATACCTTCCTTTCGTGTAGCATCCTGTGTTCTTGGATACATTATGTCCAAACACAAATTTGAACAGCTCTGTCTTTAAAACTGAGTCTTGTACTTGTCACATTTTGGCAAAAATTACTGATTTATTGAAGACAGTGAATAAATATGGAAGCTCTTAACAGCAGCCCTCATCAATAATCTGTCTGAACACACAGCATGCAGAAAAAATATTACAGAAATGGTATCTTTAAAGATAGTGCTCAAACTGCTAATGCATGAGTTTAACTGATACAGAGGATGTGAACTGAGATTTCATTTACAATTATTTCACCGCCATGATTGTAGTGTGGCCAATCCAAGAATTGATGGAGATAAACCTGTCTTTATTAAAGACAGTGGAATAAAATAAAAGGATATTAACAAATAAGATAAAAGCATAAACCCTGTCCTTATTAAAATTAATATATAAGACTCTAAGTAAAAAGTTCTTGATGTCCAACTTGATTAATTTTCTGTATTTTCTTATGGTGTTTTTGTAGAGCAGCTGGTGTGGACTGAGACACTTTAAAAGGCAGAGTGTATTGCTCTTTAATGGTGGAAAAGGCCTGAGGCTGGGTCAATGCACACAGTACTTTGCTGGGCAACTTGAGTGATCCTTACTATTATATGCAGAAAAGCATACATGTTTTTATCAGTATTTATTTGACTGTTCCAGAGAAGTCAGATAAGCCCTTTCCAAACCTTTTTCCTGGAGATGTCTGACAAAATGCCACGTGATTAACATGTGCAGAATTGAAACGGATGAAGTCTGAGCAAACAGTTAAGGAAGACATTCTTTCCCTACAGAATACTCCTGAACTAGGGCATCCTGCTCTGGGCTTTCTGCTCTAGGAAAAGCTCTTCCTGAATCAAGAGGAAATTTTTTGTGTGTGTGTGTGTGTGTGTGTGTGTGTGTGGAACTGAGGGAAGAGCAGGAGGAATAAGGGAAGACACTGTTAGATTTGTTAGTTGGAAAAGAGGAAATGGGATAAAGAATAAATACAGGTGAATCCAATTTAGCATTAGCAAGACAGAAAAGACACCTTCAAAGAGTTATACTGAAAGGCCCATAACTATTCTGCTCACTGGTTTGTGTGTTGAGGAGTACTTCTGTAACCGATGCTCTGGAAACTATTTTCAAAGAAAACAAAGGAGAAGCAAAGACATATGTGCTCTGTATGTCCTTTGTTATCATGGCTGTTTGGAATACAGCATGCCTTTGCAAGTTTGGTCATCTGTATACTCTGTGGTCTGCATTCACTAAATAATGGAATTCATAGGATCTACCAAACTCAGTAGGAAGCTGCCCAGCCTGACCAATACAAAGTGCTGCAAAGGTGACAACAGAAATAATTAGATGTCTGCACTAAATCGAAACACTTGCTTCACCTGGAGCTCAGCTCTTCCCCAGACATTGAGCAAGGTCAGCAGCACTGCAATCATCAGAGCTCAGTTCTGATAGCATTAATGTAGGATGCAGAAGGTAGATTCAAGGACTTCCTTTCTATGAATTATAGGTTAATCTGTCAGCCATCACTGAAATAAATGCTGTAATCCATGGCAAATGTGTAGCAGGTAATTCTTAGTCAAGTTGTAAAATTGTCATCAAATATTACACAAACTATTCAGTCGTTCAGTATTCACTGAGCTGTAGAAAGGGTGGACATGACCTTGTAAATTAGCAAGGATGCATCTGTCTGATAAGAGAGGACTTCTGTTTCTGTTCTTCCAGTTAGCATGAAACTATTTCACAGAAGACAAAACAACTCCAACAAGGGATCCCAATAGTCAGGTAAAAATGTCTTTGAGTACCAATCATGTGTATCAGTAAGTGGAGCCTGACTCTGGATGACCACTATGTCAGCTCAGGTTTCTGAGCACAGGCTGCTAGTTAGACTGCCATGCTGTCTAAAGAAGTACATAGGTGTGCTCTGATTGTGCCTACCAAAGCATGCATACCAGGTTGGGAACAATGTAAAAGCAGAAAAGTGGCTGCCTCTGACACTGAACTCCCAGTAAACAGCCTTTCAATACATGACTTTGTACTTCCTACAGCTAACTTTAACCTTGTTCCTATTACTTTAATCTTCAAGACTAATTATACTTCTTTTGATATAAGCCTTGTTGCTCCTGTGTTGATTTTAGATCTGTCACTGAATACTCAGGAAACTTTGTCAGCTCAGTGTTTTGTGCCAGTGTCTTTACAGGAAATGTTAAAGAGACTCAGTGCCTCCATTTTCCCTTAAGGAACATCAAAAGGAACTCCATTTTAACCAGTGTGCTCTGTTTGTGGTGGTTCTCATTATATCCCAGTTAGGTCTTGATCTGCTCTACAGTCTTTGCACTAATCCTTCTCCTCCAAGTTTTGATAATGATTTTCTGGCCCTATATTAAATGGACAACTGGTTACATTTTAGGTTACTTCATTTCCCCAATCCAGAAGATCATTGGTGTTATAAAAGAAAGAAGCTAAATGTACTCTGGCTTCCTAGTACACCTATGAATTGCTTTTCAATGATTGACGAGCTGAGATAGTGGTGTAAAGATTATTTATAACATAATTCTTAATCCGTTTGCTGGCCAATGTTCTCCATAGTTATGCCATTAAGTACATACTGTCTATTAGCTTTATCGACCTCAGACTTAATATTACACATCAGTTTTCATTACATTGCATTTTCGATTTCCGTGCCAAATGATATAGGAGATCAAAATCTGGTCACAATATGCCTTAATGGTAGGTGCACCTTCAAATTATTATTGCTGAATTTGATATATGCTTTAGATAACTGCATGAAAATAGTTAAACATTTTTCAGATAAGACAAGTTCTCAAAACGACCTCAAAAAGCTACAGTTAATAATAATAAAAAACTCCCACATCTTTCCAGCTCGGTAAGTTAGTCATTGCTACTTTACAAGTCCTTTGTTTAATGATATTTTAACCCTCACGTGATTTTATCATTCTTATCATTAGAAATAAGCCTCTTTTCTTTTCAGTGCAAACTAAGCTCATGGCAAAATTTATGCTTTGATGTTTAGTTACCCTAAAACTGTGATCCAAAGTGGTATTTGCTATGCAAGTTGGAATGTATTATCTGGGCTAGAAATACAAAGTTCTTGTCTTCCTTTTGTCCAGCAGAAAACAGAATTCAGGATTCAGTGCAAGATCGAAATCCTGCCCACAGTTCTCTAGGGAAAACCAGCTAAACCACAAGTATGCTGGTGTTATTATTTGAGGAAACAGACAGTTTCTCACTGTCTCCTGTTTGAGCTGTTTTATTTAGTAAATACAATTAGACATTCCCTAGAGTACTTGGGTGTTTTATCTCCTTGTTGAGTGGCTGATCTTCCAGACTATCACCATGCTTTGATCTATATTAGAGACAAAGTCAGTATTTTGTACAGATCAGAAAAATTGTAGTAGCTGAGACTGACTGCGCAGTTGCTTAGTGGTTCGGGTGTTCATTTAGGCAGTAAAAGTTGTGTTTAGATCTCCTCCACCTGTCAGAAATTCAAAATTCCTCCTCTCTGATTAAGCTTGTTCAGCCTCTAATGAGCCCTAACTGCAAAAGACCAGGACTTCCTTCAACAGTTTTTTGAATGGTATGCATAATTTCATTTTTCTTATTTTTCCCAATGCATACACCTGAAATGATTCTTATACAAAAATGTCAATGAAACAAAATAGTTTTGGTTGGTTTTCCTCAAAAAACCCAAAATTTCGTTTGGAACAAAGCTTTTCAGTTTTCTTAGTTCATTTGCCAGATTAAGAAATGAGCACAGTGTCCCTTACTTTTTGGGCAGTTCTGTTCAGCGGTGATGATCATGCCATTTACCATAGGACCGGTAGAACACTTCCCTGTACCTTTACAGGTTAGATACATTTTCCTTTTCAGAATATAATGGAATTTCCAGATCTAGATACCACAGTAAGGTGAAGACAAAGCCTACTGATTACTAAGGAACAAATCCAAGCTCTTTCACTGTCTCCGTGAGTTTGAGGAAGCTTTCAGAAAAGGGACCCACCTCCCACGGCGAGTTCTCCAGTTCTGCTGGATCCTCTCACTGACATATCTAAAGACCAGGTGGAAGCGGGCATGGAAAAGCAGAGTGAAAATTACAGCAGAGCAACTGTTTTACCCATTCTGTGTCTTCCTCAGAGAAATGGAGAATCTAAGGCCATGCTGGAATAAAAGTATTGTCAGCTGAACACTGCTGTTTCTGAGCCATGTCTGAGTCCCTGAAGTTAATCAGTGGGTTGGCACTGAGTAGTTAGAACGTTTGTTTTCCATCAATAAATTATTATCTTGCAACATCCTAGACTTTGCATTTATTTAACCAAGGACAAAGCTGTGTAACTGTTCCACAGGATCGTCAGAGGTCTGGGATTTTATCAAATGTCATTTTTTAGAGTAAAATAGATGTCAGAAAAAAAAAGAGAAATGGTTTTAGAAGCACAGTGTTCCCCATTTTGAAAGCCAAGTGTAACCTCAACAGAATAGGTTAGAAAACAGGGAAAAGTGTTAATAAAAGCGGTAAGAATTTCAGATGTGTAAAACACCATTCATCATGAATAAGGGTGAGAGGGTCTGGCAACAACTGAGTCTTTCTAATTATGTGATACTTTAGAGACTATTTTGGGGGACCTATAAATAGGAACATACATAGTCTGCAATAAGCCTTTCACTAGATTTTTTACATGCGTAAGTTTAAATCCGATATTTTCTGTTTGTAAGGAGTCTGGCTAATGGCACATTGCACTACAGGTAGAGACAGTAGCATTTTCAAAAAGTGAGCAGGTGGCTGTCCGGTTTTACTCTCAGCCAGGGAGTGGAAAAACCTCTTTGGGTATACTTACTTGCCCACTCTCTAAAGCAGCAACTGAGTTTTGTAAACATTACACAGTAAAGTTGCTCTTTTAATGCCACACAGCCCAGTGAATCCATGTTGCCTGGCAGAAGTCAAAAAAGGATTCAAGACAAAGGAGAAAGGAAGTTCCTTAAAATCTAAACCAGGGTCTCTGAGGCATTTCTTCATTCATGTGTCTTCTTGCTATAGTCAATGGTCCTGCAAGGCACGGGTAGAGCTTTCTCTTCAGCTCCCACAGGAATGCTTTTCTCAGGAAGGTGCAAAGCAGGAAAGGGTGCAGTAGATTTGCTGCCTTCTTAGAAAAGGGAATGAAAGGGAAGAGGGATATAACAGAGGTCTAAAAAGGGACATGGAGAGGGACCTGATGTGAAGGTACATTGATAAGACTAATCTGCCAAGGTTAGAGGAGGATGAGTAACTAGTTGGCAGACACACACATAAAATTGTGACACTCTTATTCCTTGTTTATGATCCGCATACTCCCTCCCACATTTTTAGGTCTTTTCAATGCTGGGGGAGGATATTCAGAAGCCAAAGTTTATCCATATCTCCAGAAGTAGCTCACAGGGTGTGGTTCTTCCACCGTCTTCTTCAGCTGTAAATCTGGTTCACAAAGTTTCACCTCTCCTCCCCTCCTGTAAACTGGAACATTTTTTTGTTCTCTTTGCTCATGTTGCTCTTCACTACTCCATTATTTGTATCAGTACAGCTGTAAAATAGGTCAGGGAGATGATCCAAGAAAAAAGATAAAGCTCATGGTGGTCTGAGCAAGAAATGGGAAAGACCTTGCTCCCTTTTAATAAGGAAGTAGTTTGCTC
This sequence comes from Pterocles orientalis, assembly GCA_011057875.1. NCBI lineage: Eukaryota > Metazoa > Chordata > Aves > Pterocliformes > Pteroclidae > Pterocles > Pterocles orientalis. The sequence goes on along the minus strand of WKFP01014667.1, from coordinate 487,960 downwards.
CAACCCATCCTGCCATTTCACAAAGCTGAGACAAAGATAAAGGTTACCAGGCAAGCCTGTAAACAAATATATCAAAAACCACATAGCAACAATTCTGGAACATCATGAATTTTCAATCCAAGGAGCATAGGCTTCTCTAAGTACTAAGAGCAGCAAACGTCAGAACATCCACCAGAGTCTTTTGAAATAATTGTCTGAAGTTGCACGTTGTTGCTCAAAGGCAAACAAATGATTTTATTTTAATTACAGTCCACTGTACTGCCAAGACTCCAACTTGTTACTACTGGCAATACTCAGATGGGCATTTGTAATGCGTTTGCACATTCTACAGTCTCCAGCGTTAACAATTTATTATCCAGCTTTGGAATATATACACCCTAGTTTTTGCTTCATACATTTCAATGGCGTGCTTTGAGTAAATAATTTTAGCATTACTATGCAAATAGGTTATAAATCAAAACCCTTCATTGTTTACAAAGGGAAATCCTGCTCAAAAAACTTGATGGCACAGTCCCTCCCAATGCAGGTACAACTTGGCGTTTCCTATCCTGTGATTCACTATGTGCATATATTTAACCTGATGAACACAAATTGTTCCACTGGGACTACTCTTCTGTTTGAAAATTTTTGCAGTGCTAGTACTTGTATTGATGTTAATGTATAATGTGAAGGAAAAATGAAAAATCTTGTGGTTAAGTGTGGTGGGTTAACCTTGGCTGGATGCCAGGTCTTGTGGGTCAAGGTAAAAGCAGTTTAATTAAAGCAAGGGTCAAGGCCATGCACAGAAACAAAAAGTAAACAAAGATGTTATTCTCTACTTCCCCTCAGTAAGAAATGTCCAGCCACTTCCCAGGAAAGCAGAGCTTCAGTGTGTGCAGCAGCTGCTCCCAGAGACAAACACAGTAACAAATACCCCCCTCCTCCCTGCCCTTGGCTTTTCTGGCTGAGCTGATGTCACATGGTATGGAACAGCCAATCCGGGTTAGCTGTCCTGGCTCTGTCCCCTCCCAAGATGTGTCATCAACACCCTGCTGGCTGCCAGGGTAACACTCAGCACTGTGGGGATACTGACTCCATCTCGGCCAGACCCCATACACTAAGCCACTGAACTAGGAAACAGGTTTTCCTCCTTCTCTTCAATTAGGGTATAGAGCTAATTTATTTTTGGAGCATTCATCAAGACTATGCCACTGCAGCAGTAATTCTCATCTGCATGGGGCACCTGCTAAATAAAATTATTCTGTTGAGTTAGAGCTTTGCACTCTTTGTATACTTTGCATCTGGTGTAGATAATGACCCAAAGAGCAGCACAGTGTCGTAACTTCTCCCTAGAACTGACCTTGGCAGGGTGTTGTGAAGCATATGAAATCGATACTGGTGAAGTCCTCCACAAGTCTTGAAGGAAAAACGCAGTACTCTGAATGATGATCAGACTGACTATTTCACTTAGTGCCTGTTTTCTTAGCACCTTAGCTCTTGGCTGTAGTTAAAGCCTGGTGTAAAAATACTTTCTAATGTAAGTGTTTGCAATCTAAACAAAAGCCAATTTCATTATTCAATAGAATGTAGTCAACTGAGCATAATTACACATTTCATCCATACCGTTACCTCTCTGACACAATTCTGTTCTTCCAGAACTTGGCTGCAGTTTGAGGAGATGGGCAGTTAGCTTGTTGTAATCTTCAATGGTGAAAAATCTTTTGCTATGCATTTTGATACTAATAAAACTGCAGTCAAGCAATCCAGCATAGCCTGAAAGACCATTTGAAGCCCATGTGTCCTTCATTAGCTATGATGAGATTTTTCTACTACTGGACAGATTAAAGGGCCACTGAACACATCTGGGCAGGGTGCTGATGCACAGAAATATGCATGGAGATGGAGCCTGGGGCAGCTGTTAGAGAAAACTGTATTTCTCCACACTCCTGAACCTGCTCTTTGAGACAACTGTGGACTTGAAGCCCAGAATGGACTGTAGGAACATACAGTCTGAACTGATAGCAGGTACAGTAATGCATTCCACTGGTAACCACTTTCCTGAGCTGTCATACTATTCCTCCCTGCATCTTTTACCACTTTTAAGTCTCTCTTTTATTATTCTCACCTGACTAATTCTGCATAATTCTGTTATTAGTCACATCGGTGCTTTCTTAGCATTAGTTTTTTCCTTTTTTTCCTTTTTTTCCTTTGTAGCCAAATAGAATTCACATTATGTAACTATGAACAACTTTAATGAAGTAATGTACTTCTGGGCTAAGCCCTTCAACTTCTTTTACAGTCACTGGAAGGAGATAGAGAGCTGTTTAGTTGCTGCAGCTTTCTTTTAGCATCACATTTAGTCTGAATATGAATTACAGGGATTTGCATCCCTTCTGGACTTATTTGCACAATATTGGAAATGTTCCACTACTCCCAGGTCAGAATCTGAGGAAAACCACATTATCTGGAGTCTAGGAAATGTGTGATAAAATGCTAAAATATTTTTCCATATAAATAGTACACTGTGCACAAAATGATTGCAGAGTAGATGGCATGGTTGTCAGACTTTTAAGAGAACAATAGAAGACTGAAGATTGTAAAATTTATCCATTTTTAGAATGAATGCACTCTATCTCCAATTACCGGTACTGTATACCTAATTGATCCATCATAAACTTCAAGTAAAAGCCACATAATACTGCAAAAACTATATTGGTCTCTCCTTTGTACTCTGAGGCCCATTGTGGTTGAAAAAAACCCTGACAATTAAAAAACTTAAGGAAAGTCTCATCTTTTTCCCTCCAAAATGCTTACCAGTTGTTTAGAAAATGATCTCAGGTATTTACAAAACAAAAGACAACCAGCAAATGGGAGGGACATCCTGGAATTAAGATTCTGTCTTTAAAGTTCATTCCCAGGCAAGATGCAGTTACAAGAAACGGTGCAATTTCAAATGTATGTTTCAAAGCACAGATCTGTAAAAACAGAAAGCTGCCAGGAAATCACATCTTTTTAGTCACAACAAGGATAAAAGAATGGTATATTGCTTCTCATAAAGAACTCTCTCAGTTATTTAGATGTGTTAAATGGCTCAGAGTAATTGTGTATATTTAGTATTGCGTGCTGGAACAGTATAGTATGCCTTATCAATCAGTGGGTCAAACTCCGGTGTAACAGCAGAGCTTCCTGCTGTGAATGGGTTTGCTGAGGTATAATGCATGAGCCTGGTGCTGCTCAGTGCCAGCAGCCAGTCTTGGTAAGATGTTCTTGCCAAAGGTGCTTCACAAAGCTGACATGTCACTCAACCTTTTAAAGACAATGTTAGCAACTGGAGGATTATATTGCAGGAATGCTGTATTGTTGCACAGAATACAGCTACAATTTACCTAGATTTGTTCATCTGTAGCCAAGGGCAGGTAAAAAAATCAAACCATGCTATGTGTGTATTTTTCACTTTAAGACAGAAAACGTGCACAGTCTCGATCTAGAAAACTCCACAAGATGAAAAACAGTGTAATTACATGGTTTCATCATGGATTTTGCATTTGTAACAATCCTTCAAAAGATGCTTTAAATATTCCCAGCAGGATATGTATTTTGTTACATAATATTTGGCATCACTGTATGCTCTGTGCTAATTTCAGTAAGACCTGAACTGTGAATAAGCCATACATACAAATAATTTTCTGTGCCGTACTTCCTGGATTCAGTGTGGATAATGCTTTGTATGTAAGACAGTGACACACTTTCTTTTACACTTGAAATGAAGGGTTTGGGGTTCTTTTAATGTATTAAAATACATGGTTAAATAATAGGCTGCAGTTCACAGTGTTCAGCTGTTCTGCTCATATTATGATTAAGTAACCTACAGACAGATGTAATCTGTGCCATTTGATTACTTTTCTGTTTAGTGTAGTCTGTAAATATGACCATCACAAACAATAGATCTTATTGGTTTCTCCTAATTTTGTGTAACTGTGAAGTAGCTTGCACATTTTAATCAAAAGAAAGTAGTAAATGTTCAACTGCAATTCTGGTTTTAATAATGTACTGGTTGTTTTATTTTACATCATGCATTAATATCCACTTTGTGATATTAATTGTGCTAACTTGCAATAAGACCTAGAGCAGGATACACAGAACCAAGGCAATAAGGAAATAAAAATTATGTAAACAGCAGAATCAAAATTTCTGCTATCTGCTGTTATATAATTATGTTCCTTTCATGTGAGAGCTTCTAACTATCTTGAATATCTCTGCTCCAAAGTCTTTCGTAGCAAAACTATCGGAGGTATTGTGAGGTCATTTCACAGTATTGTTCTCAAGGTGGACACTTGGAGCGGTGAACAGGACTGCATCAGTTGTCAGTGTGGTAATATGCTGGAAGGAATCAAATTCTTCTGAAATCAGAGCTACTGTCAGTGCCAGTTAGCAGAGGTGTGAAATAATGATGTCTTTTTAATCAAAAGGTCTCACTAAGAGCCAAGCTTATGCATGTATTTTATAGTCTTTACATTGTGTTTAATTGAGACACCTCTGAGGCTACTAGCTGGATAACTGGGACAGTTGGAAGTGTATCTGGTGGCTGATTAAGTTAGTGCTAATTATGAGAGGAAGGCCCAAGTGTTCAAATACGCAGTGCACCACACTGTGCTCTGATACACTTCACTGTACCTCTCTCACTGTGCTCTCACAACATGCTGAACGTCCCTTGGTCAAGAATACTGAACTGAAAGCTGGGGTAGTTTCACTGCTCTGGCTGCAGCTGTCAAGGTTCATGATGTTTTAAGTGAAGTAGTAAAGTGTGAAAGTCTTTCTCCTTCTACATGCTATACCCTCCCTGTGAGTAAAGTCCTTACTTTTTTTCCTCAAAGTCCTAATCAGTGCTGTGGTAAATGTTGATCACGGGCTTTTGGCTGTCTACAGGAAGATTTGCTGCTCTGGGGGAGCCAGGACTGGACCAGCTGGGCTGGCAGCTGGCAATGGGAGACAGGAACAGCTAAGAGAAAAGCCTGAGTGTGTTTGCAAAATTAGAAATCATAGAATCATAAGTAAAAAGGAAAGTGGAATCTGTTATTCAGCCGGAACTGTTTGTAGTTAAAACAGAGCAGCAGAATACTCAGTTATCATAACTGGCTAAATAAACCCAACCCAGCAGTCACTCTGTCTCAGGTTTATTTTCAAAGGATGAGAAGGAGAGTACTTTCATGCTGTTCACATCTCCACTGTTCTACAAGATAACTCCTGATGACTGCCCTGAGAAAGACATTCCCATCAGAAGTTCGCTGCAGCCTTACAACCCTTCCAGAGAGCAGGTCCATCCTACTGCACCCAGAAGGCAAAGCTCTTCTACCACTCCTCCCCACCTCTGACTAGTCCAAACTGTGACCTCATCTCACTACCCTGTACCAAGAATCCTATACAGTATTTTCAAAACAAATCGTGGGGGCTGGATCCATACCTCTTAGGCTTACAGAATTTCTCTACAAATTGTCTCTGCCTGAACCTCACTGCATGCATACAAGGGATAACGAGCATCTATTCCCAAAGCAAAAAGCTACTAAAGGACTTTCCCTCAATCACTCCACAAGGCTTGATAGCACAGTGGCATGTTGTCCTTCTTCACCTGTACTATGCTGTTTTCCACAGGCTTCTCCAAAAGGGAACCAACATGCGGAAGCCAGGCATCATGGCAGGAGACAAGATAGCATTGCTGTCCCCTCTCCTCTTCTCACAGCCAGACAACTTTACCTTGGCTCCGCACTCTGTTTTTAAATAGGCCCCACTTCAGCCCATTTTTGGTCTGCAAACAAATGTTTGTTGAGGTAAAAATAATAAAGGTACTTGTTATTGTGTCATATATCTCCCTTTTTTCCTGGATCCTGTTTGTGGTCAAACTGGGCACTAAACAAAAACCTGGTTTGAATAATTTGCTAGTATTTTAGCCTATGTTTGTAGTACAATACAATATAACTTAAACAGATTCTTATAACAATTCAACCAACTTAGATTCTGTGTTGATGCCACAGAATTGCCCCTGGATACCAAACAAGTTCAGTCACCCTAAGCTACACAGGGCTGCGAGGAGTAGACCCACTTTTGCCTACTGAATACCCCTTCCTGGAGGGAATGGCTTTTGTTAAAATAATTTTTTAAAGTTTAATTTTAAAAGTATAATCTTTGTCTTTATGTAGTCAATGTTTATTACTTCTAGGCAGAATTTTAGAAAGCATTCTTTTTTGTACTGTATTTATTTAGTAATTAGTGTGAGATTAGTATCTCGAAAGGAAAAATCAGTAACACTGCACCATAGACAGGTACAGTCAGTATAGTGCCTAACAGTCTTTTCACACAAAAATACAATGTCTCTGAAATGCACCTTTACTTCTGAAAAAATACCTTGCAGCCTTTTAATAGCTACATTTTCTGCACTGGATCTGTTGTAGCTAACATTTTAGGATCAATTTAGTAGATGAAAAAATAATAGCAATTATTTTTCCATGTCAAAGCATTTTGAAAAATGTGAACAACTACACACCAAATACTGTTTTATGTCTAGCCAAAAACCAATTTTAAAAATAAGCTTCTGTTGTATTGACATTTAAAATGGGATAAAAATAAAAATAAAAAATAAACACAACAAAACAACACTTCTGTAATGCAAGTCAGATCAAAAAATATTGCTTTGCAGTCTTGCAATGAGGACGGGTTGGCCTTAGGGTTTCCCATTTGGGAGTTATTATTTATTTTGAGCATCCTGAACTTTATTAAAGAAATCTGGGCTGAAGTTAGCATTTCACACAAAAAAAAAAAACCCGCTCAGTAATTGTTTGAATTCATGAAACAGACAAGATTTACCAAAGCAGACCAAAAAATACTCCTCAGAAACAATAAGTTGCCTTCTGGTTTTCCAGAAGTTTGCCTGTATCAAATGTACAGAGGTTCTAGTGATCACTTGCACAACCGAATGTGATCTTTATTTCACTTCCACCATCCTTTCATCACCATCTTTGCTCATGGAACTATGCAGTCTGAAAATTTTTCAGGTTTCTGACAAGCTGGCAACTAGAATTTTATTTCCAGTGTCTTATTCACTTTCTGCTATGCCTTGTGGTATAGCAATAGGACAGTGCTGTGTGCCATTGCTTGGATCTCAGTCACCCATGCAAGTCTCTGCAGCTGTGCAGAGCCCCATTGCTCAATAACTTTCACTTCCATAATCTGATTGTACTTGCAAATTTGGATGCAGCACAGACTTGTTCACTTATTGTACTTGTAATTGTACATATCAGTTATCTGAAGGGCCTTATTGCTCAAAGTGCCATCATCTTGAGCTACTCAGCAGGTCTAAGATACAGCCATATTTTCATGACGGAGACAAAAAACACATATCGGATATGAAAGCAACCCATTGCCAAATTGCACATCTGTGCTTCAACACACAGGATCAGCAGAGCTCTTCAAAGACAAAAGCAGACAAAATTTTGAGTACTGAGCACTTTATTTTCACTGTCTTTAGTCTCAAAAATAGTATAATAAGGGAAAGGTTGAATCACCCTTTTTTCTCTTTGTAATTCCTTGTATGTAATTTCTTCTTTACGGTAATAATTAGAACAGTGGCTAGCTTTAGTCTGTGAATATGCCGCATTTTTCTTTGCACTGAGAGACTCACTCAAGACTATGAAGAGACAGAAAGCCCTTTGTGTGTGAAGTATGGGAAAAAAAGGAAATAACACCAGAAGTCTGAGTGCTGTTCCTTCCTGCAAGGTCTTTCCTTGACTCCTCTTTGCCATTCTGTGCAATCTCAGATCCTAATTAGTACCTTCACCTCCACTCTCCCTCTAGATCCATGCATCTTTTCTCTGTATAAAAAATGCAAACAGTAAATTATTATTCCCTTACAGAATGCAAATATTCAAGATGAGACAGCTCCTAGTTTAGCACCATCTCTGGACCTGATGTGCATAAAAGATGGTCTGTGCTTAGATGTAAGATCCTGAGTTAGCCTCAGCTCTAGTAATTATTGACCTGACCTAAAGCTATTAAGTCAATGGGAACCTTCTAATGGGTTTCAAAGGACTTTGGGACAGTATTTTTGTGCATATTAGATCCAGCGATGCATTAAGACACCCCTTACATTTTGCTTTGGACACTGACATTTGAAAAGGTCAGTCTGAAAGACCCTTGGAACTGATGATTAAGAAGAAGCAGAGCTAAAATAACAAATTATTATCTCACAACGAGCTCACTGTATGCTTTAACATATTCAAAGTAAGATATTTACATTCTCCAAGGATGGCAAATGGAGACACAAAATACCTCTTAAGAGTTACATTATTCCTCTGTGAATGTTTCCAGAGTGTGATTATCGTTGTTGAGTTTTCTAAGTACAACACCTTGAAATGAATAGCTTTGAACCTCAGTGATTGTTAGAAAAGAATGTTTCAATCCTTCAGCTGGTAGTTTTCTCTGACACGTTTAAGGAGTCAGCACAGCCAAGAAAATTAGAAAATAAAATAGTTCAATCAGGACACTTGGTATTCATTGCTCAGTGAGAACAGCAAGCAAAGACAGAGAAGCTCTCAATAACTGTGATAAGAATCTCCAACATTTACAACGCACTAGTGCAGCTGCTATTCAGTCGAGACCTCCAGTCTGAAGTTTCATTACTTGGGACATTTGTGTACCAGTTTCAATTCCATCAACTTCAGAAAAAGATGATTTTTTCTTGTGATACTAAAACATGCAGATACTCTATCCTGAGCTAGATGTCGTGTAAAAGTATGCATAACTGGGGGAAAAAATAGTTTGTCTTACAAAGGGCAGTAATAAGCACAAGAGAAATTGTGAGATTCAGCCTCTGGGAGAATGGAAAAACCTCTCTCCAGTGTTTGTGCTGAATAAAGTTGGCTTTATAAAAGGAAGCAAATCAAAGGTGACAGACTCTTTATTTACAAATGTCAGTGTGAAGACAAGCCAGAAAAAACAATACTCACATTTTAGTTGATGTTACTATACAAATGAGACTGAAATGGCAAGTCTCTGCAGTTAGTTTGCATTCATTAGTTACTCCTTCAATTCCATCCTCAACCAGTGTGATTTTGCTGTTAGGGAGAACACTTACTTAGTCTTATCTTCAGCCTCACGGCTGATGGATGCCTGGGACAGAAATGTTAATGAAGACACGAAAGTGGACTCAAAATTTTTGAGTAGCCACTTAAAACAGATCTAATTATCTTTTAACTTTCTGTAATTTAATTGCCAAGATTGTTGTAGAGAGGGTGACCTTCTACAGTGACAAACTGGATGCATTCCTACAAGTAAGCTCTGTCTGCTAATAAGCATGGCCTCTATGTCAGGCTGAAGATTTCTGTGTTGCTGTGGGAACAGTGGATTGTCACTGATGGCTCTGTGACGAGCGATCACCCACAAAACGTAACAGGGTTGTAAAAAGCAGAGATGTGTATTTTCCATGGAGCTGCAAGAACCAGTTCAAGGCCTGATGATGCCAAATGCTGCATCTGCAAGATGAAATCTCCTTTGTCAGATGCAATCTAGTGACTCTTGACAAAAGGAAAGAAGGGTGTGACATAAAGAGTGTTCTGAAACACTCTATCAATCATACTCCAAAAAAAGCTGTGGTGAGGAAGAAATTAGCTGTGGCAGACTTTTGGATAGTTAACATGTTACAGAGCCAGAGGCTGTCCTTGACTATGGAAAACAGTGAGCAATATGTATTCTGGCTTGTAATTTCAGCAGATGCTGCCCTTTAAAAGCTAAAATCAAAGAGAGGGGAGTTAATTGTGCCTTCGCTCAGCAAGCCCAGCCTGCTTTGTCTTTGGAAAGGAGTGATGCCAAAGTGGCAAACTTCCCCTTGCCATTTTATGGCTGATTGTTCATTCCAAGTGACAGACATCAATTCCTAAAACGAAAAGAAAAGAAAAGAAAATAAAAGAAAAGAAAAGAAAAGAAAAGAAAAGAAAAGAAAAGAAAAGAAAAGAAAAGAAAAGAAAAGAAAAGAAAAGAAAAGAAAAAAACCAAACTGTATACTATGGATAAGGCAGACCCAAAAGCCAAAACCTTAGAAGTAAAAACTGATGATACAGACTTGGACTGATCAGGTTATATCTAAACAATGGAGGTGAGCTTACAATCTATCATCTCATAATATCGTGAAAACTGAACTGAAAGAGAAAAAGAGGTCTCTGAAGGTTTGTTTGCTGCTTAATCAAAAATAAGTTCCTGTCTGAGAATGCTGTAAAGTTCTTGCCACAGGGAAGTAACTGGAAATTGAAGTATAGAAGATGGAATATACTGACATCAAATGAAATTTGAAATCTTAAGCATTCACATGATGGAAATAAATGTTTAAAATAATCAAAAACTAAAAGATAAAATGAAGGTGAAAGTGCAAAGAAAGGGTAAAACTTAGGGAATCTCAGAATATAAATCAATACTCAAAGCTGACCGAAAATTAAAAAAGCAAAAACAGATGCAAGAAAGCTGGTAATTAACAATTGCACCTGTGAGTGAATCGTACCTATGTCTGGGTACAGCACTGCAGGACTACTTGTCTGTTCCAGAGCTCGTTCTCTGCAGTTCTCTTTCATGTGAACCCTGTTCATCCCCCACATATGACCAGACACATCTGCATCTGACGAAAGAGTTTTGATTCCAAGAAGGTGCTTCATCTTATGCTACTAAATCTTGAATTGGTCCTTCTAGATCACTGGAAAATGTGCCTCTCAACTACTGAGTATCCCACTACTTGTTTTGACAAATACTTCTTCCTGAAGTACCTATGTTCACTGTAATTGATGGTGAACATTGTTCCCGGCATATCCCTTCTGAAGCTAGTGTAGTCAGATGAGACTAATTGGAAAAAAACAAGTGGTTTTTTTTGATCTCCACTGGTTTGTGGCTCAAGACATGTGACCTATATTTTATAAGAATTAAAATCAGAATTACAATTTGTGCTTTTTGGTACAGCTGATTCCAGTAATGTTGGCTTCCAGTGTGCATTTTTATTATGGAAACTGAGTCACTTGTCATCAAAGTAACTGAGAGAAGTTTCAGCCTTTACCAGTTAATAAGTGCAAAAATAAAATGAAATATTTTTCTAGAAAGACTAATTCAAGAAAAAAAATCTGACTTACTACTTTATTTGCCCTCATAACTACTGCAATTCAGTTGGTCTATCAAGTATATAGCCTGTTTTGCAACATTAGGTGGGATGTAATTAATGACAAGTGTTTTTTTCCTTCACCAGGTAAAAATCATAGATAAAACTTCAGCTTCAGTAAGTGCAGGATGAATCACAGACAGCTTATGGAGGTGCTCAAAAACACATGCTGAGGTTCTATCCTGTCAAATTATTACCTTTTCTGCAAGCAACATGACATCCATCTCAGCGAGGTAAGTGCATGTTTGTGTGTGTCACATCACATGGAGGTTGCCCACCAGGTCACATGCACCTCATGCAGCTGTCCTTCTCTGTGATACAGATGTGCCAATGAAAGCAAGATGAATAGTGAGCAGATTAATAGCTGGACAGATGAGATGTCTTCCACTGCTGGAAGAAATCCGTATTTTGATGTAAGACAGATAAATCCTTTGTCAAGGGAGAGAATGGCCATATACCACCCTTATATTTACACTATTGCTCCTATTTCATATAAGCAATGAGTAAGAGCATAGTCTTTGAGAGCCTAAATCAGTGTAGATCCCCCCACACTCAAACGCAGTTCACATCTAATCTCTTTTTACTAACCAGTTCAGATTGGTGTGGGTTGACTTGGGTCCATAGAGTTTAATAGCAGAGAACCTTGCTTTCGACATATATTTCTGATGTTAGAAGCAGTAAGGCATATGTAGTTCATTTGTTCCCACTAAAGCTAATAGAGCTGCACAGCAGGACCTGGAAGCACAATTGAGGCCATTATCTCTTGTTCTGGTGAACACAAAACCAATTCTCTTTAAATTAAATGGTATCCTTCTCTCTCAGAGCTAGTATTGTTGCCAAAACATCTACCTGTACAGTTGGACACAGCACCTAGTTATACAGTGCTATGGCTACTTTAACTCAGTCATATAGTTCTTCAGCGTGCAGAAACTGTGCATAGGTAACTGCTCTGGTTTTGGCTGGGGAAGAGTTTATTTTCTTTTTAGTAGCTAGGATAGTGCTGTGTTTTGGATTCAGTATGGGATCTGATATGAAAACAATGTTGATAATATGCTGATGATTTGAGTTGTTGCTAAGAAATCAAGGACTTTCCAACTTCCCCTATTTTACAAGTGTGGAGGTACATAAGAAGCTGGGATTGAGCACAGCCTGACCAACAGATGCAAATTGACCTCCGTGGCAGATACCGCAGTTGCTCCAGTCCCAGAGACAGACACTGTGGTTATACAAACCCTGGTGACAGACACTGTAGAAAAGGACTGTTGTGGTTTAACCCCAGTCAGGAGCAGCACCATACAGCCGCTCGCTTACTCCATCCAGGTGGGATGAGGGAGAGAATCGGGAGAGTGAAAGTGAGAAAACTCGTGGGTTGAGACAAAGATGGTTTAACAGGGAAAGCAAAAGCTGTGTGCACAAGCAAAGCAAAACAAGGAATTCATTCACTGCTTCCCATCAACAGGCAAGTTCATCCATCTCTGGGAAAGCAGGGGTCATAACAGTTACTTGGGAAGACAAATGCCTTAATGACAAAGCACTCCCCCTTCCTTCTTCTTCCCTCAGCTTTATATGCTGAGCATTATGACATAGTAGGTAATATCCCTGTGGTTAGTTGGGGTCAGCTGTCCCAGCTGTGTCCCCTCCCAAGTTCTAGTACACCCTCAGCCTGCTCACTGGTGGGGTGGTGTGAGAAGCAGAAATGGCCTCGACTCTGTGTAAGCACTGCTTAGCAAGAGCTAAAACATCCCTGTGTTATCAATGCTGTTTTCAGCACAAATCCAAAACATCAACTTGTAGAAGCAACAATGAAGAAAATTAACTCTATCCCAGACAAAACCAGCACAGTGACTTCACTGTTTCTGTTTGCATTGCATTTCTGATGGGTTTATGCTCCAGATGTTCTGGAGCCAAGGCCAAATGTGTTGTCATGACATCAGAATATATTTGATCACACAGCATGCAAGAGGATCAGGCAGGCCTTCGTTTTGAGACAGAGTACCATAAAGCGTCTAAATGGTTATCATGTATTCATTGTTTAATTCCCCTAAAAAGGAGTTTTTTCAGCCTGTACAAAAAGCCAATTTAAAAAAAAACCCAACCCCAGAAGCCAATTTTATGATGATGCTGAAGTTAACTTTCTAGTTCAGGAAAACAGCTCAATACTTTGAGGGTTGTCACAGAGCCATTGGGAGGGGCCATGGAGTTGTGCTTGCATGTTCTGTGTGCAGTCTTCAAACACTAAGGGAGTGGTGTATTTTCTCTAGCAGAAGACCATAGAAACATTTTAAGTTAATCCTTTCTGGTTTTGTCCTTCAGCTAGGAATGGTAAGGTAGACATCATTCTGAAGTTGCAAGAGGTAGTGAGTCCATGCTGTATGTAAGAAAGTAGTGTAACAAAGGTAAATGTGAAATCTTGTGCAGGGGAAGGCAATATTTATTTACAAGGTCTCTAAGCAAGTTGATTTGACAACCTGTATGCCTTTGGTCTTCGATTTCATTCACTTACAGTCTTACATCCACATACCTACAAATATCAGGCCGTGTGCTCGAGTGATCTGGCCAGGAACACTTGCATAGAGGACATGAGTTACAGAGTCCTTGTTACGTCTCTGATGTTCTTTTGATTGGAAATTGTGAAACACTTTGGGGACAGATCTTTTACACTCTTTAGGAGTTCTTGTGGGGCAGTCCTTTGCTTCAGAATCTTGCTTACTTCAGTCTCTATGAACTGGAAGCAAAGTCAAGCCTCACTACCTGCTCTTGTCTATTTGAAATCTGTGTCTGCTCTCCTTGTGAACTAAGACAAACATATGTGATTTGCTGCAACCTGGCTGCAGTCGTCCAGTTGACAAGTCACCTGTGCTCTGGTCTTATCTCAGCAGACACAAGATCTTGGCAGACTCAATTTTACTTCTGGGAAAGGTTTCCTGGGTGCAGTGTCCTGGGAACTACGTCCTTCATTATCAATATAGGTGATTCTCTTAACCCTTTGTCTGCTGTTTCTTCTGGTGCTCTCACACACACATTTGCATTCATAGTTCATTTATATTCTCTTATTTCTGTTACAAAACTCTACAAGTTGGTATTATTATTTTTTGTGCAGGATTTTTACATTTTTGGATTTTCATCTCCAGTTCATTACAATGTTCATAAACAGAGAGTTTCTTCTCCTTTTCTACTTGCTTGCAAAACACATTACAAAAATACTTTTTGCCACCACTTCTCACCCAAACGCCAACTCTAATGTGTATTCCTCTCTGCCGTGACTCAGTCCCGACATTGAAACGGGCAAAACTCCGTCATGCCAGCACACCAATACAAACATTGCCTCCATCTGAACTGTAATCAGTAACTTTGAACAAGCATTGGTGCCAGATGGTCAGATGTCAATTTAGCACTTGAACTAGATATGTCAGAAAGTTGAAACAAATCAATAAAACTATTTTGACTAGATTTGAAATGTGAGTTTTTTGATAGCAACCTTCATTCCTCCTTCTCCCTTCTCAGACTGACTGATTAGATTAAAGCTGTATGAATTTAAAAAACGAACAGAACAGGTACTGAAAATCAAGCAAATAAAAAAGTATAAATACTCCATCTACATGTTAATAGATACTCTCATATGGTCACTATATCATTCCACTTCATCTTTTTAATCCAAAGTGTCTGTTCAGATAAGATAACTTATCAAAGTATCTTAGAGTGAAATTCAATATCATGCTTCATGATAAAGCTTCACAGTCGTCATACCGGACAAGGAGCAAAATACAAGGACACATTTGCAAATAGTAATACTGGAAAACTGGCCATGAAATACTTCTCTTTGAATCAGTACTTCTAAGAACATCCTCACTTTCCAGCCAAGTTTGTGCTGCCCTTATGCTACCCGTACACAGCTCTGCACTGAGGTTGGAAGAGAAACTCATTCTTGGCAGCTCAGCATTCTCCATAGCTCAGAGAGGAAAGAGCAGCTGAGAACCATCTATATGGCACCTCTTGTCCCTTTCCACGTAGGAACTACTTTAGCAATACCATACGCAATAAAGAGATGCAGGGGTGAGCAAAGGCCAGACCAGAATGCATGGTGTTTTGCTCAGCCTGGAGCAACTTCAGCAACTTCAGCCATGATGAAGTCTCCAGACCGCCCATGGTCAGGAATGCAGTGAGCTGTTTAAGTGTTTTTGTGCCAGTGCAGGAGGGCCTATGCACCAGACCTTTGCTGTAGCTAGCAAGGGTAATAACAACAGCAAAGAAAAGGTTAGTGCAGGCTTCAGTGCAGCCTTGCAAAAGCAGTCCTACACCCCTGACTATATTTTTAAACTGCACCACACCCTCCATCATTTCTTTCTGATAATAATGTTAACTGATGTAGCTGAAGACTGAAATCTTTGTCTACCCATGCAGCCAACCTAGGGCATGTCTTTTAGACAGTGGCTGGAACTCAGAGTTCTGTGTATTCAAATAGGGATTGAAAAAAAAAATACATGCAAGAGCAGATGAAGGCTATGATTTAAGAATCAAAGAAAGTGTCAATTGTAGGTAGACTATATAGCAACAGTGCTATTTTTTTTTTAGAGAAAATGCTTCATTCCTTTTACCTTTAGAATACTTGTAATAAAGCCATATAACCACTAACATGCTGTACCTTCAACAATATAAACCCAAGGTCTCACCGATTGTACCGAATAAGGCGCTTGAAATTCAAACAGTAGCATCATATAAAATGGAAAAACCCCACAGTTTCATGGCAGTCCACAAACCAATAATGCAAAATGGCATTTAGATGTAAAATTTTGTAAGTTCTAGCCCCTTCCGTAATCGAGTCTGATGACAACAGAACTGGGGACTCAATACCAATGTAGCAGATGCACTTGAAGAGATTTGTATCAGCACAAGTGAGATCAGGCTCTGGGATAAAAAACATTGGAATACATTTTTTTTTAAATCTAAGCATTGAAACACCATATTTTATGACCATTTACATGTGCAAAGAGATATCTGAGCTCAAAGTAGACAGTTGCATGTTTAATTGTTCAGCCTGCCTGCACTAACAACAGGTTATAGATATGACAAGCTTGCATGTACAAAATGATATTTCATAAATTTTATTCGGGCTAATGAAGTCTGGTTTCTAAAAATTCTCTCTTTCAGATTAGCTCCTTCTTCCTCTTAAATCTTTCTGTTAAAAAAAATTGATTTTCAGTCTCACAAATACGCATATATACAAAGGAAGGAGATACCATTGAACAGAGAAACTCTTTATATCAAGCTACCAAAAATGAATACTGAAATTATTGCCCCAGTAATACCAGTGGTGTTTTCCACACTGACTTCCATCCTAACAGAATTTCATTTTTAGATGTTCTTGTTCAAATGACAACATCTGAAGGGATGCTTAGAGAAGTACTGAGTTCTGGAAGTATCTGTACCATGCCACTCTCAACTGTGTTGTTAAGAATCAGCTCAATTCTTTCTTGTTTCAAATGGCTGATTGAAGTATTTGTACCTGAAGGGGACACTGATGATTGTGGTCTACAGAGAAATGGGATATTTTTTGTACAGGCAACAAGTTCTGCACTCTATTTTTTAAAAGACCAGTAGGTACAACACTTCACTGTGACACACACAGCTTTGCACAAGGCATTAAAGATAAAATTCCTTTTTTTATGTTTGTTTTTCCAATTTCCCCCTTTTAACAATTCTTGTCATTCCTATTGTATGAGCAAAACTATCATTTAGAAGTTAACTCTAACAAACTAACCATAATACACTCCTGAATTTCAGATACTCAAAACCATTAAAAATATATTCACTGAGCTTATTTTCTGAAGAATTAATAGGTAGATCCACACAAGATCTTACCAGTGATAATACATCACCTTTTACATGCCTGGCTGCCTAGTACAATCTATAGTCTTATGAGGGTCCCTACACAATGCATCAAACTACCTGAAGAAGAGGATCAGCAAAAGCCAGCATCGTGAATGGGTGACAGCTAATAGCAAATACTGAGGAGACAAATGGGCTTCTCTCCTCACACCATTTTCAGTGTTATAAGTTCCTTAGGTAGTGAAAAGGCACTACCTCTGACATTAAACAGCTATGTTAATTGGAGGTTTTACCTCTTACAGTTACTTATTATTGCTGACAATGTATATTACTGTCCCTATAGATCTGCCAGGGGAACAAAAGACATACTCATTTCCTTTGAGAAATCAGTCAGGTTCATTTAGATCATCTTCACTGACTGTTCACAATCATATTCCTGACTTTGCTTGAGGCAAACATGGGAGTCCTCACACAGTCAGTTCCACTAGCAGAGCTGTGAAGGCAAGTTTATCCCCTAGACAGGGAATACCAGGATGCTCCTATCTCCATTACAAGAGCTATTGTCAAAGCAGCTGTTGATCGTACAGTCATTCATCAAATATTCTGTTCATTCAGGATTATCTATTGCTTCTGGCTTCATCCTGTCTCAGAATTTGTTGCATCACACTCCCATTTAGATGTGGGTTTGGGATTAGCATAACCAGAAACAGCATGGCTCTCTGCACCTGCTGCACAGAAGTGCCCTTAAACACAAGAGGTGATGAATTGCCTGAAGATTAAGAGAGTCATCAAATCAGAGATTTGCGCATTCTTTTCTGATAAACGTTCTTAATTGTCTCAAAAAGGATGGTTAGAAAACACGTAGACTCCTAAGTTAATGTGAAAGCGACTGTTTTTTTTCACATGTGGCTTGGGAGCAA
The DNA here is from genome assembly GCA_011057875.1 of Pterocles orientalis. Lineage (NCBI taxonomy): Eukaryota > Metazoa > Chordata > Aves > Pterocliformes > Pteroclidae > Pterocles > Pterocles orientalis. The sequence goes on along the minus strand of WKFP01014667.1, from coordinate 470,053 downwards.
GCAAAAAAATCGCATTAATTTTTCCTGCATGTTTTTAAAAGAGTGGATTATCTCAATGGTATTATTTTGTGATACATGCCATGATCAGAGTTAATTCTTTCAGAAAAAAATTCTCTATTAAGGATTTCAGGAAGATATTTAGTAGCTTGCTATTGACATACAGTGCAAGATGATGTTAATTAAAAAAATAGAAAGGTGTTTGTGTAGGATGAAATGAAATGTTTTTTCTCTCTCCTTCTGTTATTTCAGGTCTCTGTTTTCTTCAGAAGCAGGAGTAAGATGAAAGAAAATTTTCTTAATTATGCAAAACAAAAGGAAAAAACTCCCTTGCACCTACTTTTTCACTCTGTAAATGTTCTGAGTAAATGTTATTCACAAATTTCTATTGTGAAAATGTCACAATTTTTTATCATGAAGGTAGTTGTTCTGAGACAGTCTTTCAGTCGTGACTAATTTTGTATTTGGCCGACTCATTTTGTCTTGCAATTAAGTAAGATGTGTGTATGTTTTGATCTTTAGAAATCAATGTCAGATATTATGCCAAGAAGTAATTGAATTATTTTGCATGTATTATGCTTTTGCAATTCAGACGTTTAACTAAATAGACTTAGTCTTGTTTTCTAACTGACTTATTTTTGTTTGGTTTTTAATGTTTCTGCTATCTCCTTGATAGCGTGAGATGTTCCTTTTCATGAGGCTAAGCACTGAGATAAATATATTATGGTTCTTAGGAAAAAAAATCAACTATTGACCTGAGAAATATGTAGTGGATCAAGTCTTGCTTATACCTAATCACTGTGTTAAGAGACGGCTCCCAGTGTGGTCTGCTTCTTTGTCATTTGGGCTTGCTCAATCAGCAGTGTTAGTCCTGCTCTCTGTTTTGTGACAGGATTCCTGCAGAAGAGTTGCCCTAGCCGCAAAAGCAGTGCCAACTTCTACATTCCCCAGTGCCTTAACAGTTCAACTCTAATGCTTCAAGCCAATGGGTCCTCATATTGTTTCCTTCTGGGACACGTCTTTGAGGAACTAAATAAGACAAAATCCTCATTTTGAAATTCCAGTGAAAACAATTTCTTACTGGTCAATGACCCAAAACATATTTCCACTGAAAAACTCAGGTTCTTGATTACTTGTCTGAGTTTCTTTTTGGTCTTGAGTGTTCTTATCAAGGTCAACACCTCCTGGATTTTAGGTCCCCTGTTCTTGACCTCATTCATCCCTCTGACTGCATTTTCTGTAAATGCTTGAGTACCTGCAGCCAGCTCCCTTAAATTTAATCTGACTCTGGCAATCCAAAGATTCTCTTCCACTTCAGAAGATGTTCCCACTGGCTTTTGACATTGTCCTATTTTGTTCTTTTAAAAGCAAGAATTTGCAGCATCATCCTTTGCTCTCAATTTTGTATTGTGAAGTTATTTACAACTCAGATGGCATTCAGTTTTACTGCTCAGTCACTGTATTTGTCATTCTCAATTATTTTAAACCCCTTGACAATTGAATCTGAGACACACCCTTCAGAGCAACTTGTGTGAAGAAAATGGGAACCTCCAGTATGCACAAATGTGTAGAATTTATATAGTGTTTGATCTATGCCCTTATTTTATATCAATACTTCCTCTACATGATGATCATTTATTAGTCTTACCACACTCTCTCTAGTCATCTTCCTTGGACCTGTTTGAAAAAAATAATTTGTTGTTAATATCTATATCTTTATCAAGTTTTCACCCAATCATTTTAGAAAGATTTAGTTTGTTTTATACTTAATTTCTGAGAGATTATATTATTTTCTGCTTCCCTTGTTTTCCATTATTTTGAGAGATGTCTTAATGTGAGTGATTTCTCTTTGCCTTCTGGTTACCAGTAGTTTTCACACAACTGATTTGATATCTTGGAGGTGTTTGCTCTGAACTGCTAGCATGATGCCTTTACACTTCCCATGGGATAACTGAATCGGTCCTTTCATCTACTTAATTTTTCAACAACAGTACTCAGTTTATGTAGTTCCCTTTTTTTGAAGTTAAGCATTACTGGATCAGATTTTTTTGATTTTTTTGTTTCTGCAGAAATAGTTAATATAAGCCAGTTAGGTCAGTCTTACAGAGAGGTTTTCGGATAATGACATTTGAACTGGGTTCTCTGTGCTGTTCATGACTAATGCAAGAGCAACTTCCCCTCTTGTGGATTACTTAACTAATGTTAATTACTAGTCCCTAGTGTCACTAACATTGTCTACAGATTCAACTTTGCCGTCACATCATAACACGCTTACCCATATTTACCTGATGTACATGAGGAGAGGAGTATAACTGAAGTCTCCCATTGTTAGTCTCCTCCTCTCACAGCTGATAGCACTTGAAATCAGACTTTGGGAGAGGTTGAAACTGTATCTGTCTTTCACAGTCCCAGATCTCTGCAGCAAACTGAAGTAAACAACCAGTCTAAGCCATCTCCAGAGAGATTTTAAAAGGGCTACACCTTCATTTTGGAGGTTATTTCTAACACTGTTAATAACTTCTCACTATTGCTGCTTAAAGCTTCAACCTAACACCTGGCAATGCACTTACAGTCAGGTCGTCAGCTACAGTAGCTCGGCTAGGATGTATCAGACCAATAAATAAGCTGTTTTCCACCAACCTCAGATCCACATCAGATTTCTACTGAAGTCAACTACTTAACACTTGGGCTTTATGTTATAAACATCTGTCTGAATCCATTATTTAAGCTTTCAGGTGTATTGTGCAGCTGTAACATCTCTTAATCACTTCCTCTTTTTAGTGGTATGTGATAGTATACCACACTACAGCTCAGTCTGAATCATAGGATGATTCATGTGTCCATATTTTGTATAAAAGCAGCATCAAGTTAGAGTGATCTTTAAAATCCAAAACTTTATTTGTTCCCTATTCCTTTCTTTCCTTCACCCTTACCCACTCATTAATGCATTAATGGACACTCATTCATAAAACCACATATGGTTCTTATGATTCCATGGGGAAACCCTTCTGGAGCTTATTGGTTTTTCAGAGCCTGACCCCTAGCAAACACCAAGTTACAACCCGAAAAAGGCAAAAAAAAAAAGGCTTAGCCCATCCAGATACTTTCCCACATTAAAAGAAAAAGTGGTGGTAAATGCTCCTAAGGATATTGGGAAGAGATCCAAAAGAGTTAGGCACCTTAAATGAAAAGAAGCCTGCTGAAGGTTCAGAGAAAAATTTATTTTTCTGTTGTTTTGTTTGTTTTAACTGGAGGTACTTTACCTGCTGAAAGTTCAGCCTCCTGGAAGAAAAAAAAAGCCTAAAAGCAAAACCAAAACAGGAAACAAACCAAAAGTTGTCTGATCTGTATAGCTAAGCACCTGGCTCCTGTGTGAGCAAATATAAAAGTACATCATGTTTATATCTGGACATCTATCTAGGAAGAAGCTTGCAGATAGCAAAAAAACTCTCTAATCTAGCAAGCACAGGAAGAATCAACAGCTGGAAGCTGTAGCTGCACAAATTCGAGGCAAAAATAAGGTGCACATTTTAACAATAGAGATAATTAGTCATTGGACCATCTTACCAATGCTTTGTGGTAGTGTCTCCATTACTTGGTTACTTTAAAATCAAGACTGGTTTCTCTGGAAGATGTATCTGTCAAAAAAGATGGGAATACATATAGCATGAAGGACAGATACATCTAGGGCCATTAACCATGATGGTCCATATGCAACTTCCATCACAGGTTGTCCTGAAATTCCCAAATGTGAAAACCCGAGTACTCAGTAAGAAATATTTCTCAGCACACTCTCTCTTCCCCTAGGTATTTTTTATTGGTTGCTTTAAGAGAGGTGCTTTAATCCATCTACTAGTCCTTATGTTGTTAGAGATGAAATACAGGAAGCTAAGAGAAGAAAAAGGAAATTCTATTGCACATTTGATAGAATCACAGCACGAATAGTTGTAACAGTTACTTCTGGACTTCAAATGTCTTAAGAAAACTTCCTTGTGTTGTATGAAAATCACAACACTGTTGAGACTGAGAAACTCCATCCATTAGCCCGCTTTTGAAATAGGTGCTGATATAAATTAGATAATGTGTCTGTAACCATAAAGTAATAAAACTAAGAGATGCTGAGTGATAATTACAACACAGAAGAAAGGCAATTGTAAAATACCATCGCTTAAGAATAGTCACCTGTCTTTAGTGCACAGTCTAAGAATATGCTGGGAGTCAAAGTAGGGATAGAACGGTGACAATGACTTCCCAACAAATCAAAGCACATCAGCTCCTCCCTCAAGTAAACAGAATTTGGGAAAGAAATACAGTAACATACCATTCTTGTGTTAATAGCCTGTGGCAAACAGGCATGCAAGAATGATTTAATGATGTATTGACTAATTTTAAGACATCAGTTTCCCCACAGAAGACATAAGCGCTAAGGAGAACACAAAACAGCATTAAAATACAGGTCAAATGCATTCTAAAAATTGAAACATAATCATTAACTTCATTTTCCACTTGCCAAAACTGACAGGATCTGTGGTCATCATAACTCAGCAAAGACAGATAAAAAATAAACTAGGTATTCAGAAAACTAGATATTGTCAAGATGAAAGAGATTGTCAAGCTACAACAGCACATGAATGTCAGGCATATTCCAATAGCTATTTATTCCACCTGTATTGGCTGTAGTGTAATTACCAAACTAGAAGTGGGACAACAGCAATTTGTAGTTCCTGTCAAGCATGTTGGGACAAACATGTTTATTGTGAGGTTTGGAAAGATTAAGTTTCAACTACAAGAAATAAAGCAAGTCAGCTGTGTGCAGCATTTTAGAATGAAAAATTACTATCGTCAAGACAGTGTGCTGGATTTATCAAAAGTGACCAATCTGCACATCTTAAGAGCAATAATCCACACAAGGCAAATTGGTTCATAAATCAATATGAATGGAGGATGGCAAAAATAATATTAATGCATTCATTTCAAAGGAAATTAGAAAAGATTGGAAAGAGCATGTACAACCCGCCCTCACCCCAGTCTTTTAAATCCTTAAATGCCTTTTTGATGCCATGAAGATTAGACTCTAACAGAGACAATGTTAGAAGGAACATGCAGCAATAAGGCTGTAGTGCAGGACTGTGCTTGGATACTAAGGCAAGGAACATCTGTAGACAAACTCAAGTAGGCAGATTGTCTTGTCCTGCTATAAGGACTAGAGGAATAACAGGTGAAAGCAAGATCACCAAATAAGAATTATCCTGATGCATTTTGACCTCAGTCTTCCCCTTTGCCAGGAGGCTTCTTTCCATTGATGTTATTTCGTTTCTAGGAATGGTCATAATCACCTTGTAGGTAGGACACCTACTTATGCTTATAACTGCATCAATTCATGTGTCGTTGTCTGAGACTTGTCTGAAGTGCCTTCCCTGTTACTTCAGAGGAAACATGGAAGAAGGAGTTACAGAGCTTAACTGTTTCATCTTTTGCTTCAATTTCTGCCTGGACATCTGTGAATAAAGCACTCACAGGACTACATGCTTAACTAACCCTTCCATCCTTCCTCTGTTCCTTGCCATTTGTCTCCTTTTCCAGACTGCAGTGAATGGGTACCCATCTGGGCCTTGGAAAGATTAATATCTGTCTGCCTATTAATGACCAAACTACTGAAGCTGTTTCAGGCCTGAGCATGTTTCCAGTCTATCTGTCACATTATGGAATGGTCTTCATTTAAAGATGAAGTTGACAAATGAATGAAATGGCCTCAAGGGCTTTTTATTTTTTTAATCCTTTAATCTATTACTGTTTGAAAGCTATTACTTCATGCTGTCAAGTGGATGCTACCATCGGTAATACAAAATAGGGCAAATAAATAAATGGAGCAAATAAACTAAGGAAATGCTTAGTTTATAAACTTAGCATTTAGAGAACCAGTTTTGATTTTGCTGCCCACAAATTCTGGGGGTTGAAAGTCTTCTGTTTACTATTGATGTTTACTGCCATTGTATAATAAATATATCATGCAGACTGTAAGATGACATTCATTTCATCTGCATTCAGAATAGTATACCTGTAATGCTTCATCCTGTCCACTCTAGCAAAGAATGGAATCTCCCTGGATCATGGATAAACTTTCCACGGTCTTTCAAAATGGCAATGGATTCAGCAAGGGAGGTTGGGATGTACACAGTGCTATGTGTTGTTGCTCAGTTTCACGATTATTGTATAGTGGACTGTAAAACTCAAAGTTTTAATTTAAAGCAAGCTGTATTTCTTAAACTGTGTTTGCAAGGTTAGTTTAGCCTTGCATAAGCAGATGCCCTCATCTGCCTTTGTGTTAGTAAGTGCCATACAAAATCACTGATGTTTTTGTGGAGCATGGACAGTATCTAATTTACACTTACATGTGTCATATAGAGAATGGATCCTCCTCAGACCGTGACATTTCTGCCTGTTTTTCAGACTTCAGCCTTGTAGCAAAGCTAGGTTTTGTTGGAAAAGCAAACTAGGACAACAGTGTACAGCCTCTCATTTTTTCAAGTTGAGAAACTGAATTAACTCACAAGCTAAAATATTTGTTTGGTCATCTCATTCTCTATTGCAAATAGAGGTCACCTGTTAGCTCAATGGAACAACAGAAAAGGCATGGATTGGATGAAATCTCAAGAAAACACCCTTTTAACACAGATATTTCCTCATTAATTACAAAAACAGAGAAAACAGCAATATAAACTTCTGCCAAAACAGAAAGAGAAAGGTACAAGTTTTTACAGGATGAGGTTTAAACTCTTGGAGTGTTTCCCTTTCTGTAGCCTTCAACCACCAGCATGAATGCTTGTACATGGAATAAGGAGGAATACTGGCAAATGGACCCCATGTGGGTGGCCTGATTTCAGTCAAAGTGTTTTGAATAACCAGTCTTAACCTTCTATCAAATCAGTAAGCATCTGTTTTACAGATATACCTTGCTTTTCTATTCCCAGAAAATCCTGGAGTTCTTTTTCTGATAACTGTCAGCTGGAGATTAAATACAATTTAAATTGCACCAAGTTGGGAATTTCCTCGTGCTAATCAGCAAACATACATATCTCTCCCTGTATCCAAGTGACTACCACACACCTTCTGAGAATTAGGAGTTTCAGCAGTCTTCTCCCTGTCCTCCTGTCTGCCAAAGGAATTCCAGATACGACTACACACAAGAAGTTATATCGTCATCACTGACACCTATATTACCTACTCCCAGACTACACAGTGTAGTGGGAGTGTTAACACTCTTGCCCTTATAACTTTCATGCTATTGAAGATAGGTTGCAGCACTAGCTTCCTGAAAACTGTGCCAGTGCCCCAGTTTTAAGGGCCAGCACATTCCCAGGTATCTAGCTCTTTAGTGTTTACCAGCTGTCTTAGAATTTCCCTGAAAGAGACATAAATCAAAGTGAAGCTTTTATTTTTGTAAGCTCAAGAAGGTCGACAGCTAGAGCAGGTTTGAAAAAAAGTGCACGAAAATAATAAAAAAAAATCACAACTTTTGAATATCTTTTACCTGCATTTTTATTAGGTCCAATATATTTCTTCTTCTATGCATTGTCATTTTTCACTCTTCATTTACTTGTTCTCTTTAATCAGAGGTTTTGTGGCCCCTAGTAGGCAGAATTTGGCTTTCAATTTAAAAAGCACAGATACATAGTTAAAGAGTTTCAGACTTATAGTCAGAGGAAACTGAAACATGTTCCGTATATAAGAAAATTGCTCATTAAATAAACGTTTATTTGAAACTTTTACACAAGGGATATTAGCTGCAATTTGTGAATGGATGGATTATACCTGATCACAGGTGGAATTTTCAATAGTACTGTCCTGGTTTCAGCTGGGACAGAGTTGATTTTCTTTGTAGTCGCTACTGTGAGGCTGTGTTTTGGATTTGTGCTGAGAAGGTTGATAACATAGTGATGTTTATAGTTGCTGCCAGGACACTCAAGGACTTTTCAGTTTCTCTGCTGTGTCAGTGTCTGCAGGTGCAGAAGAAGCTAGGAGGGAGCACAGCCCTAATTACTAGCCTAAGGTTTGACCTTAGGTTTAGGACTGAGACCCAAATTGGCCAATTGTGTATTCCATATCATACACGTCCTGCCCAGTATATAGATGAGACTCTGTCCAGAAGCGCTCTCTCAGGGTATCCCCTCTCTCCCTGGGTCCCCTCTCACTCTCTCCATCAGCTCTCACTCTCTCAGATGCTTGGGCTGTTATGTCTCTTCTGGGATTGCAGTTTTTGGACTCTGTTCCAGGATCACTAGCTGGGAATGGGCTGAGCCTTGGTTACAGAGTGGTGAGCAGGAGCAATGTGTATATTTGTACCATTATTATTATCATTAATATTTTCAATTTTATTGTAGTTTAGTTATTAAATTGTTCTTATCTCAAACCATGAGGCTCTTTTCCCTTCACCCTTCTAATTGTCTCCCCCATCCCCAGGAGCGGGGGAGGGTGAACGACGGGCTGTGTTGCTAACTAGTCTCACTTGGGACTCCCACTCATACCGTCTGTCCATGGGCCTTGAAGCCTCATTTCAGCTCAGGCCTGAGCCCCTGGTCCCTGCCCAAGCTATGCTGTAGGCGTTTCCGTCCTCAGTCCTGTCCCGCACATGGACCCCTTGGCCTTGTATTGCAGCCCTGTCTCCTGCTGATCCTCTGGGACTCTCTGGAGGGGGCTGTGGATCAACTCTGTCTCCAACACCTGTCTCTGCCCGTTGTGCTCAGGTGCTGCAGGACTGTGCCCTGGACAGTGAGGACACCTCCTGGGCTGGGATCACCCTCGGCTCCCAGCTCAGTCTCCTTTAGGAGCAGCCTGTCCTCACTGCTCCTTGACAATCCAAGACCGGACAAAAATTTTTTTTCTTGCTTTCATAAATTGCTATGTAATCTGTACATAATACTCAGAAGAGGACAAAAGGCGCAGTGTAAGCACATCAAGAATGCCCAGTACTCAAGGGAAAGGCAATCCACCCACTACTGAGACTTGGAGCCTATGTATAATAACACTGTCCCCAGCAGACCACAGGCAGATGAAAGAGAGAATCAGGATAATCCTCTCAACTGCTAAGAGACCTTGATTGTGTAACACAAATGCGCCGAAGAGCAGAAAATGTTCTTTATTCTTGGTTAATGTTTAAAGGCTTCAAAGTTCAATACATCTATGTCTGTGATTGAAAAGGACAAATTCTGCTCACAAACTTACCTCAAGGTTTTCTCTCTTATTTCCTACTCAATATATTTTTTTTCTCAAAATACTAACAAAGCTGTTGCTTTGAGTGACAATGACAGTAGCTGAAAACTGTTTGACTAGCTATAGGAGCTCAAGTCCTCTAGCATAATGCAAAAACTTTACCTTGTCCTGTGTGGGTTGTAATGCTCCTGTGTGTTTGACACTTTAACACCACAGGAAAAACACACTCCTGTTAGGCTAAAGGTGGGAAGACTCCAGACTGCACAGCTGTTTTGAATGTCTAATTTCCATTTCCAGGAAATCCTAACACTAGCAAAAGTATAGCTTATTTGGGAACCAAATGCATCATTTTTTAAAAACTTCCCACAGGCACAAGTTTCTGGAAGTGGTCTGTTTTGGAAAAGTAAGGTACTTTCTTTGATTAATTGAGATATTTCTCTAAGAGAACAGAAATAGCTATACCAATTCTTAGATGCTGCTGGCCAGGAAGCTGCTTTAGGTTCCCTGTGATGTTCTTTACTCCTGGGAGCAGCCCTGGATCTCATCGTCTGCAGAGGAACTAGGACTCTGAGATTTGCCGTGGCGTCTCAGAACCAAGGAAGTTCACAAACTCCCTGGAATCACCTTGCAATTCAGCAATGATTTAAGGAAGTAAACATGATTTGTGAAGCAGCATTTCCTAAAAAAACCCATCCAACAACCACTGAGTGGGACCCTCTGCCCCTTCTTCACTGGCACTGCATTTCCCTCAGTAGTGACATAATACTGATAGTATGAGAGAGGGCTCTCTTGAGATTTGATCTCCAGAAACAAAATAACCATCTGAATCTGTACTACATTAATTCCCTTCACAGTTAATGAGGTTAAAGAGCAGTTAAAGAGAGTTTAAAGAGCATAAGCTCTTTTACCAATCCACCCTCTCCCCAGATTTTAAATTCCCTCTCCCAGAGCTCCTGGTGGAAAGAAGCAATTTGTAAGAAATAATCAAAGATTCTTTAAAAGTGTGACTTGGAACCTGAGTGTCCCTAGGTCAATATCCTGTCAATGGACAGTCACACTCAAAGACGTGCGGTCAATGGCTTGATGTCCAAGTAGAGACTGGTGATGAGTGGCATTCCTCAGGGGTCAGTATTGGGACTGATATTAACATCTGTGTCCTAGGCTGCATCAGAAGAAGTGTGACCCAGCAGGTCGAAGGAGGTGATTCTCCCTCTCTGCTCCACTCTGGTGAGGCTCCACCTGGAGTACTGCATCCAGTTTTGGAGTCCTCAGCACAGGAAGGACATGGATCTTTTAGAGCGAGTGCAGGGGAGAACCACAAATATGATCAGAGGGCTGCAGCACCTCCCGTAGAAGAACAGGCTGAAAGAGTCGGGGTTGTTCAGCCTGGAGAAGAGAAGGCTCTGAGGAGACTTTACAGCAGCCTTCCAGTACCTGAAGGGGGCTACAGGAGAGATGGGGAGGCACCCTTTATCAGGGAGTGTAGTGATAGGATGAGGGGTAACAGTTTTAAGCTGAAAGAGGGCAGATTTAGACTAGACATTAGGATGAAATTTTTTACTGTGAGGGTGGTTAGACACTGGAACATGTTGTCCAGAGAAGTCGTGGATGCTCCAACCCTGGAGGTGTTGGATGAGGTTGGATGAGGCCTTGAGCAACCTGCTCTAGTGGAATGTGTCCCTGTCCCTGGCAGGGGGGTGAAACTAGATGATCTTTAAGGTCCTTTCCAAACCAAACCCTTCTGTGACGATTCCATGAATGTCGTCTTTAATCTGGGAAAGTAGTAACCACATCATTAGACAGCTTCCTCCCTCATGTACACTGCATAAATGGGTAATGTGCCATAGGTAGCTGTAGATTAATGAACTTCATCTGGAATACCAAAAAAAGGATTTTCTGTCAAGGATTGTGATTAGACCTCATATACTTTAGTATAGCCAATCCATAGTACTTTACTCTCCCAGTAGCTGCAAAGTCTAATATTGGCAATATTGAGCTGTGAGAGCTAATTAGGCAAAGGCAAGAGTAGAAAAATATATACATCTGTACAAGTCCTTTTACCAGATAAAAATCTTTCTTATTCCATTCAGTTGTGCTTTTATAGAAGTATTATTACTGCTATTTGCACTTTCCACACAAATACAATGAATGACATCTTCACAGTAAGATGCTGTTGCTGACCTTTACACTACTTCTTGATATTTGAGAAAGAGTTTGTTATTCATATATTAAAGTAACAGCACAGTTGTGAGATTTAACACCACTGGGTGATATTTCAAGCTTCAGAACATTTTATGCTTCTTTAGTGGTCTAATTTGCAAGGTGATTTGATTCACTTTTGCTCCTGTATTCCCATAGCAACTGTAGCCAGAACTGCCTTTTACCATCTGGGCAGGCTAAAAGGGTGCAGCCTTTTTCCTAAGATGCAAGACTACATACCGGGATTGATGGTGACATCTTTGTCACAGGAGGCAGTGATGCCTGCTAGGATTGAGCTTGCAGGCTCTCTGGAAACTGTAGCTGATTCAAAATGCAGTACTCTGCCAGAACAGAAAGATGAAAAAATTATACTAATCTCTAAATTGTGCATTGGCCACCCATTGGAGCCTGGTTTTAATTTAATGCACTGGTCCTTATCTCTAAAGCCTTAAGATTTGGCTGACTCTAAGAACATCTATTTTCTGCCTGCTAGCATGAAGGCTGCAGCTGATTAATTTTTCAGACTTTTCAGCTCTAGACTGAAAGATGAAGGGAGCAGGGGCACAATGCACCAGTTACTTCTTCCCATTTCCCAGGTTCATTTTTTTTTCCTTTCAGACTGCAATATACCAACTCATATTTCCCAGTTGCAGAACATGGGTGGCAAAATTCTCTTACACATGCAGTTAGGATAGTTTTTTTTTCATTACTCTTCTGTTAAAGGAAGGACCATGTTGTTACTGGTGAACATATTATCACCTTTTATGGAGAAGTCTGCTAGATGTGATGCTAAGAAGTGTCATTTTAAAAACGTCTTTAATAATGAAGAAGCAGATGTGGAAAAGAAATATTTTCCTGTGCTTTAGCTGGAGACCCAGTAAAGCCTAGTGGTGACATGTGTTTGACACATTTTACTTCATCAAAGACTTTACCAACTGGATGCAACAAACGGGCAACAGTAACTCAAGATTTGTTTGGCCAGGGCACACAGTATGCTTTGGATGCCTTACAAATACCATACCTTTCTTCTGTAAGCAATGATAGATACTACTGCAGTTGTGTTATTTTGAGATTTCAGCCTCAGTCCTGCAATTAATATAAATGTGGATAATGTTGTTCACACCTGTAATCATAGTGAGTGGACTTATTAAAATAAATGATATGCTTAAATGGTTGCTTGTGAGATATGCAATGGTTGCTCGTGAGTCCTACGTATCTGTTTGTAGTCTGTGACCGCTGTTTTTGTCATGGTCTCCACCAGGCAGAGAGCTTGCCCCAGAAAGACTGTGGCGACCCAAACGGAGGGCCTGTTCCGAACTGTGGCTACACAGGTCTCTGGCTGCAGGGAGTGCCAG